>OY756963.1:9481554-9489054 GCA_963580455.1 Euonymus europaeus | reverse complement strand
CCTGCATATTTTTCTTGGAGAACCCGACTAGAGAGAGAAAGAGAGAGAGAAGAAGAGAGAGAAGGAGCTTTTGGTTGAAGTTTGGCTTGGGGATTGAAGGTTTGTGACCATTGAAGCTTGGGGAGGAAGATTCAAGCTTGATTTTGGAGTTTTGGTAAGTTTTCCATAGTTTTGGAATTCTAGGGTTTTTTCTAGATTTGTTTGATTCTTTAATAGATGGAAGGTAAGGCTTAGATATGTTGTTTATAGGTTGATTTTGGATGTATATGTGGATTGGTTTGTGATTTGGAGTAAAGTTGAGCTTGGGTTGAGTTTCAAGGATTTTGGAGAAATTTCTAGAGAGAGAAGGTGAGTAATTTCGAATTTATTGATTTAATTGATGTTTATATGAGTTGTTAGTTGTTTATTGATGTATGAATGGGTTCGGTTTCGCCACATTGTTAGGTTTGGGAAATCGGAACCCTAGGAACGAAATTGTGATTTTGTGGTAAATTGCTCAACAAGAGGTAGGGATTCTTACCCCATTTTCTATCGTATGGTTCTACTCAAAAGAGCGGTTGAAATTCTTCATTGGTCTTTATTATTTGTGTTCTTGCCTAAATTGTTCCTTACGAAGAACGACCCTTATTGTTGATTATTGATGAAGTGCATAACCTTTGAATGCTCAATCATCTATTGGGTATGACAATCCTCGATCATGCATCATGTAGTTATGTATTTATATATAGGATTGTTATATATATGATCTCCTTTTGCATGACATAATGGGACATGAATTTTAGATGCATCGGGTCTACGAGTATGGACTCGTAGTATCTTTAGGTTATACTTTTGTGATGATGTTGGATACCGAAGGGGCACGTCGTTGCCGGAATCGGGATTTCCATTGTGTAGGTGCACCTATAGTCGTTCCGGGGCAAAGTGCAAGGTTCCGATGGTTTTCCGGAATATTCGGTGCCTAGTGCCAGGCGTTTTAGGGTGTAGCCTGAGATTATACATTGTTGTGACATTTTAGGATGACATGTTGCTGCACTGAGCTTGTTTCAATATTCAGCCTTTACGTTCTTATGATTCATTTTATTTTCCCTACTGAGCCTCCTACTCACCCTATTTCTTTTCTGTATCCTTCAGGTGAGACTGGTGCTGAGAACCAGGCTGCGGATCAGTAGGAGGCAGCGTGACATGGGAAGCCACCCTAGGAGCATTAGGATATGTATTTTGTTGTTTGAGAACCTTGGTTATGAATTAAGTACATATAGTACTTTTATTGGTTGACTATTATGTTGCTTAAATACCTTTTTGGTATGTTGGATGGATGGTCGGGAGGTATGCCGTGTGATCTGGACTTCCGTACCTGGATATTGGACCGTGGGTCCGGTTTGATAGACTCTGATAGTCTTTGATGATATTATTGATATGAATACGCTTTGCTTATCGATTGCATGTGATTAGGAGGCCTGAGGCCCTGCCTAGTTTGTGATTGTGGATAGATGGCCAGAGGCCCTGATAGGCTGCAGAACTTCTCTGATTATCATTTATTATCTTTCACGTGTTAAGTGAGATGTGACTCCAGATTGGCGCCCTCCGATATACGGGGAGGTGCTGTCGAATTTTTGTTAGAATCCGGGGTTAGGATGGCGTGTGGTGAGGTCCATAGTGACGGAGCACACGCCTAAAGTGGCGCTCCCGAAAGAGTGGAGGAAAGAGTTGAGGTGGGAGATCCGGGGAGGACTTCCGAGCCAGTATTGCCGGAGTTACAGATTGCCCCAACTGGTACTTTGGGACAACCTGTGACCTTAGAGGCTTTGACAGGAATTGTGATGAACTTAGTTCAAGTTATACAAGCGCAGACTCAGGCGCAAGTGGTGAGAGCACCAGAAGTCCGAAGCGAGGGACAGGGTTCCGGGGCTAGTACTGGAGATGGTGCCAGACCAGGATGGGAGATTTATGAGGTTGATCAGTTGAGGATGACTAATTCTCCAGTGTTTGATGGCGAGGGAGAAGGGTACGAAGTCGGTGAATGGCTAAGGCAAATGAGCAAGAGATTTGAATCTCTAGTTCTACCCGATGACCGGAGGATGAAGCTGATCTTTTATTATCTTAAAGGAGCAGCACATGACTGGTGGGATTCGCTGGATCAGAGAAAGAATGATTTGACTTGGACATCATTTGAAATGTTGTTCATGCAACGATTTGTGCCAGAGAGCTTCCAATCTGACAAGGCCAGGCAGTACATGGAGTTGGTACAAACTCCTGATATGACGGTGACACAATATACCAAGAGGTATGAGGAACTCTATAGGTTTGGAAAGAAGTTTGCTCTAGATGATTGGAGCAAGACAGAGAGATACTGAGATGGGTTGATTCCTACTATTGGGAAGTTGATGATACCTTCAGGGGTGATGTCATATGACAAGGCAGTGGACATGGCTCTTAAGATAGAGCGGGGAGAGCGTAACTCCCGTTAGTACTGGGACATTCAGAAGGGTCGAAAGACCCCAGCTTCTAGTGGAGGAAGCAGTAGTAGTCAGAAGAGGCAGAAGATAGAAACTCAGACTCAGGGAGGCCAGAGAGGTGGTAGGGATCAGGGACAGAGGCCACGGGGTGGCAGATTTGCATGTTTCAAGTGCGAAAAGGAAGGGCACAAGAAAGATCAGTGTCCGGTAAAGGGGATTGTGTGCTTTGGGTGTGGTGCGGCTGGCCATAAGAGGAATGAATGTCCTCAGGGTGGCAGAAGTTCAGATCAACATCACACACCCAGAGTACCATCTTCTGCAATTACTCCAGCTCTTCCCTCCACTGTTCCGTCAGGGGGAAGAGGACGAGGCGGATCTAGGCAGACTCCTCAGTTACAGTCGACCCAGATGCAGGCCCGGGCATTTGCATTGGGACATCAGGAGGCTCCTGAACATCCTCACTTCATTGGAGGTACTTTCCTCATTTCAAACTGTTGGGCTAGGGTGTTGTTTGATTCGGGAGCTACAACTTCATTCATTACTAGTGCCTTAGCTCATTCCTTAGGGTTGGAAATTTCGCCAATAAGGCGTATGTTTACAGTGTCTTCACCATTTGGGTATTTTACTCCTTTGGAAGGGGTAGCATTTGGGTGTGAGTGTCGATTTGGAGAAGTAGTCTTGAAGGCCGATTTTTATGTGATGGACTTCAAGGATTTCGATGTAATCCTTGGAGCAGATTGGTTGACAAAGCACCATGGGTTGCTAGATTTTTGGGAGAGGAAAATTACTCTTAGAGTACCCGAGGGTGGGGTGATTCGGTTGAAGGGATCGAAGGGGATTCCTTGTCCTCATTTCTTAGAAAATCCTTTATACCAGGATTGTGGGATGGCGAGTTTGGTGACATCAGCACCTAGGGGTGATGTCACAACACCGATTCGGGTAGTCGAAGAGTTTATGGATGTGTTTCCAGAAGAGTTATCGGGATTGCCTCCAAAGAGAGAAATAGATTTTGCCATTGAGTTGCATCCGAACGTGAAACCGATTTTGATTTCTCCTTATCGGATGGCTCTGGAGGAGTTGAAAGAATTGATGATGCAACTAGAAGAGTTGCAGAATTTAGGGTTTATTAGGCCGAGTGTATCTCCATGGGGTGCACCGGTATTGTTTGTAAAGAAGAAGGATGGGTCGTTGAGAATGTGTATCGACTATCGACAGCTCAATAAAGCTACAGTGAAGAATAAGTATCCGTTACCACGGATCAATGATTTATTTGATCAGTTGAGAGGTGCTAAGCATTTCTCCAAGATTGACTTGAGGTCAGGATATCATCAATTGCGGATAAGGGATAAACATATTCAGAAGACGGCATTTAGGACTCGATATGGGCATTATGAGTTCTTAGTAATGCCATTTCGGTTGACTAATGCCCCGGCGGTATTCATGGATTTGATGCAACAGGTTCTTAAACCGTTTTTGGATAAGTTTGTAGTGGTATTCATAGATGATATCTTGATTTACTCTACAACGGAGGAAGAGCATAGTGAACACTTAAGAGTGGTTCTGTCAACGCTGAGAGAAAATCAGTTGTATGCTAAACTGAGTAAATGTGAGTTTTGGGCCACGGAAGTGAAATTTCTGGGTCATGTTATTACACAGGAAGGCATAGCAGTTGATTACTCTAAGGTTGAATCGGTTTTGAATTGGGTGAGACCGAAGAATGTGACAGAGATAAGAAGTTTTCTAGGGTTGGCAGGCTACTACCGAAGGTTCATCAAGGACTTTTCGAGAGTGGCTGCACCCATGACACAATTGACTAAGAAAGGTACACCGTTTGTTTGGACAGACGAGTGTGAGGCGGCATTTGAAGAGTTGAAGAAAAGGTTGACAACACCTCCTGTGTTAGTAGTGCTGGAGAGAGATGTAGGCTACCAGGTGTATTGTGATGCATCTGGAGTGGGATTGGGATGTGCGTTGATACAATGTGGGAGAGTAGTAGAGTATGGCTCTAGATTGCTGAAGACACATGAGAGGAATTACCCAGTTCATGACTTAGAACTTGCAGCAGTAGTATTTGCTTTGAAGCAATGGTGGTATTATCTCTACGGAGAGAGGTTTGAGGTCTTTTCAGATCATAAAAGCCTCAAGTACTTATTCACTCAAAAGGAGTTGAACTTGCGACAAAGGCGGTGGATGGAATACTTGGAGGATTTCGACTTTAATTTGCAATACCATCCCGGTAAAGCAAATGTAGTGGCGGATGCGTTGAGCCGGAAACTTGGGTTGGCTAGTTTGGCGTTGCACGAATGGGAGATTGTTGAGACAATCAACCAATTTGGGTTGGAATTAAGGAGTGAGGAAGAAAAAGTATACTTGGGTTGTATAACTTCGAGACCACAGATGGTTCAAAAGGTTATGGATGAGCAGAACGGCGATCCCTCTTTTGATGTGATTGATAAGAGTTCAGGATGGGTTCGTGGGATTGACGGTGGAGTGAGATATGTTGGGAGGTTGATAGTTCCCGATGATGAGGAACTACAGCTAGAGATCTTGAAGGAGGCACACCATTCATGGTTTGCCATGCATCCTGGGGTTACAAAAATGTATCAAGATTTAAAAAGGAACTTTTGGTGGAAGGGGATGAAGGCCGATGTGGCCAGGTATGTGCCGAGGTGTCTGACTTGCCAACAGGTGAAAGGTGAACATCAAAAGCCGGCGGGGTTGTTACAACCACTACCAGTAGCGCAATGGAAATGGGAGATGATCACTATGGACTTTGTGACGGAGCTTCCAATGACTAAGAAGAAATATGACACGGTGTGGGTGATAGTGGATCGATTGACCAAGTCGTCACACTTTCTACCAATGAACAAGACAGATTCATTGGAATCCTTGAATAGCTATTATGTGAGAGAGATTGTGAAATTGCATGGAGTGCCATTATCTATTGTGTCAGTCCGGGATCCGCGGTTCACTGGTAGATTCTGGAGCAGTTTGCAAAAAGCTTTGGGTACGAAGTTAGATTTTAGTACGACATACCATCCTCAGAGTGATGGGCAGAGTGAGAGAACTATCCAAATACTGGAGGACATGCTTAGAGCATGTGTTGTGGATTTTGGAAAGAGTTGGGATCGATACATATATTTGGCAGAGTTTGTGTACAACAACTCATTCCAAAGTAGTATCGGTATGGCTCCATTTGAGGCGCTATATGGGAGACCTTGCAGATCACCATTGTGTTGGGCTGAGGTCGGGGAAAAAGTGATTTCGGGACCGGAATTGGTCAAAGAGGCTCAAGAGCGAGTTGAGGAGATTAAGAGGCGGCTTGTCACCGCATAGAGTCGTCAAAAGTCATATGCTGATAATAGAAGAAGACCGTTGGAGTTTGCGGTGGGAGACAAGGTATTCCTCAAAGTTAGTCCGAGACATGGTGTTCAATGTTATAGTCAACAGGGAAAGTTAGCACCAAGGTTTGTGGGACCATTTGAAATTCTAGAAATGGTGGGACCGATAGCATATCGGTTGGCTCTGCCACCTAAGCTAGAAAGGGTTCATAATGTATTTCATGTCTCTATGCTCCGGAAGTATGAGCCGGACCCTACACATGTATTGGATTGGACCACCTTGGAGGTTGAAGAAGATGGGAGCTATACTCTTCAACCGGTTAAAATCTTGGACCGTCAAAATAAGGTCACGAGAACGAGTATAATTCCTTTGGTAAAGGTGAAGTGGATGTACCATGGCACGGAAGAAGCAACTTGGGAGTTGGAATCCAAAATGAAGGCGAAGTACCCGGAGTTGTTCAAAGATTCAGGTACGTGTGTAGCTAAATTTCGGGACGAAATTTTATTAAGTGGGGGAGGATGTGAAATCCCGACCCTAAATTTTTAGTTTTGAGTCGAAATTACGGATGATCCGTGAGATACGGAATCGAGGAAAAATGGTTTTGAGCTTGGTTCGATAAATGGGTCATAACTTTTAGTATACATGTCCGTTTTGGGCCCATAATATATCAAATCGAAGCTTGAACCGAGCCGGAAAATAAAATTGGGAAAAAACTGGGTTTCTGAAAAACAAAAACCGTCCGGACACCCTAAACATCCGTCCGGACGGTTTGGGCTGGAGCTGAGGCAGAGAAATATTAAGGGAGAAATTTTGGTGCTGTGAACAGTAGACCGTCCGGACACCCTACCGAGGCGTCCGGACGGTTAAGCCTACAAAGTGGGCAGAGAATGGATAAAGAGGTAAGCGTCCCGACGGCCACTTAAGGCGTCCGGACGGCTATCGGGAAATCAGTTTTTAGGCTCAGTTTTAGACAAATTCCTGCATATTTTTCTTGGAGAGCCCGACTAGAGAGAGAAAGAGAGAGAGAGAAAAAGAGAGAGAAGGAGCTTTTGGTTGAAGTTTGGCTTGGGGATTGAAGGTTTGTGACCATTGAAGCTTGGAGAGGAAGATTCAAGCTCGATTTTGGAGTTTTGGTAAGTTTTCCATAGTTTTGGAATTCTAGGGTTTTTCCTAGATTTGTTTGATTCTTTAATAGATGGAAGGTAAGGCTTAGATATGTTGTTTATAGGTTGATTTTGGATGTATATGTAGATTGGTTTGTGATTTGGAGTAAAGTTGAGCTTGGGTTGAGTTTCAAGGATTTTGGAGAAATTTCTAGAGAGAGAAGGTGAGTAATTTCGAATTTATTGATTTAATTGATGTTTATATGAGTTGTTAGTAGTTTATTGATGTATGAATGGGTTCGGTTTCGCCACATTGTTAGGTTTGGGAAATCGGAACCCTAGGAACGAAATTGTGATTTTGTGGTAAATTGCTCAACAAGAGGTAGGGATTCTTACCCCATTTTCTATCGTATGGTTCTACTCAAAAGAGCGGTTGAAATTCTTCATTGGTCTTTATTATTTGTGTTCTTCCCTAAATTGTTCCTTAGGAAGAACGAACCTTATTGTTGATTATTGATGAAGTGCATAACCTTTGAATGCTCAATCATCTATTGGGTATGATAATCCTCGATCATGCATCACGTAGTTATGTATTTATA
>OY756963.1:9431554-9476554 GCA_963580455.1 Euonymus europaeus | reverse complement strand
CCATTCCTCCACTGCGTTATCATTTCAATTGCTTGGATTTCACTACCAACCGTGTCCCTTATATTGTCCTTGGAAAGAACCAGGAATTTCCAGAGGGGGAAGGAGTTGCGCCTGGCAACTGCTCCCCAAATACTTTGATGCTGTAGATAATGGTGGTCAACCCACTTTATCCAGAGAGTATCCGTTTTGTTATGAATATTCCGAAGAGTCTTGCATAGTAGGCTTTTATTCCAAGAGGCCAGGTCTACTAATCCAAGGCCCCCCTCAGTTTTATGACTACAAACATCTTTCCAAGCCACCAATACAGATTTCGAACTAACTGTACTCCCACTCCACAAGAAATTCCTACACATTTTCGTGAGCTTATCCATAGCTTGATGAGATATGGGAAAAATGCTAAACCAGAACGTCTCAATACCCTGAATCACAGTCCTCAGAAGCTCCAATCTACCAGCATAAGAGAGATTTTTTCCCATCCAACTATGAATAGTGCCCTCTACTTTTTGAAACAAAGGGTGGAAATAATTAAACAAGCATTCGATGTGGGGTTAGGGGGACACCAAGATAAGTAAATGGCAAGAACCCTTCAACACAGCTAGTCATGGTGAGTACAGTATTCTTTGTTAACTCATCAACACCTCCAAAGTATATAGCAGATTTAGAAGCATTAATATTCAAACCTGACACTACCAAATTTAACAAGCTCCTGAAAAATGATCCCAACCGATCTACCCCCCTCTTGAAAAAAGAATAACATCATCAGCGAAGGCTAAATGGGAGATTTTAGGATTGCTACACTTGGGGTGGTAGTAGAAATTAGGATTCTTCGTGGCTTGTTCCAACTGTCTACCAAAGTACTCCATGCATACAAGGAATAAGTAAGGAGACATAGGGTCTCCTTGCCTCAACCCACATTTTCCTTTTAAAAAACCATGCCAGGAGCCATTTACTGCAACAAAGTAGGATGTAGATCCCACACATTGCATGATCCACCCCACAAACCTAGGCGGGAAGCCTAAATCAGTCATCAATTTCTCCAAAAAATCCCACTGAACAGAGTCATAGGCCTTCCTAAAATCAATCTTAATCAAACACCTAGGAGAAATACGTTTCCTCCCATATTGTCTCAACAGCTCCTGGAGCAATTGAATGTTGTCAACCATGTTACGTCCACCAATGAACACATTTTGTGCTTGGTTGATAATTCCAGGGAGAACACTAGCAAGCCTATCTGCCAGGATCTTAGCTATTACCTTATAGATCACATTACAGCAAGAAATTGGCCTAAAGTCCCCTAATTTAGAAGTATTGAGTGTTTTAGGCACCAAGGTAATAATTGCATGATTGACTTGCTTCAGGAGTTTCCCATATACAAAGAAATCCTTAATAGCAAGGCAAAGATCCCCTACAACCGGCCAAGCTTTTTTAAAGAAAGTAGATGAATATCCATCCGGACCTGGCGCTTTATCCTCACCTATGCTAAACATCGCTTTTTTGACCTCATTATCAGAGACCTCAGCCAAAAGAATGTCAAACTGACCCTGCTGGATACTTGGACCACTCCGGATCACCACAGGGCAGATTGGATCACAATTGGATGAAATCCCCAACAGCCGCTGATAGTAGTCTACAAACATCTGACCCACCTCCTCTATGGAAGAAGTCCTCAGACCCTCATCATTAGAGATTGATGCTATAAAATTCCGACTATGCTTTTGATTCAAGAGGCCATGGAAGAATTTCAATCCTTTATCACTACCCTTAAGAAAAGCCATCTTTAGCTTTTGGCTAAAGAATTTTCTTTCTGCTTCTTGGATAGAAAGTAAGTCAGATTTCACTCTCCCCGTTTGTCTAAGCAACTCAGTATTATCCTTATCATTCTGGAGAAGAATTTGACATGTTTCCAGCTCATGGACAACTCTCTCCACCCGGGAAGAAATATGGATGTAGTGTTTATTATTTAACTTCTTAAGGTGGAATTTGAGCTTTTTAATTTTCACACAAAGTCGATACATGGGAGTACCACATACATCATTCCAATGTTCCCCCAAAATTTCCAGGAAACTACTATGATCTGTCCACATATTGAAAAACTTAAAGGATTTTCTAGCATGATTTGTTGTGTGGCCGATTTGAATCTTAAACAGGGAGTGGTCTGAGTGAGCTCCTGGTTGGAGAAACTCAACTTGACCATGACTTCTAGATGAGAACCAATTAAGATTAGCCAACACTCTATCCAATTTGCACCACACACGACCATTAGACCAAGTGTAATGACAACCAGCATAATTTAAGTCCTGAACCCCTAGAATTGAACAACAATTTCTAAAATCCGCAGTATCATAAGCAGTCACCATTCCACCGTTATGCTTGTCTGAAGGGGATAGCATAGCATTAAAGTCCCCCAATAATATCCAAGGTTCCCTAGTAGCATTCCTACCCAATTCCTCCCAAAGAGGCCTTCTAGCAGATATAGTATTAAGCCCATAAATGAAGCTAACCACAAAACCCGATAGATCAACTAGAGAAGTAATTTTAACATGCACCATCTGAGCGGATATGAAGATAGGTTCAACTTTCAGAACTGCTTTATTCCACAATATCAAAATCCTAGCTGTGGGTAGCAATATTTGAGATATAATCCCAACTCTGAAATTTCCTCCTATGAAAAAAGGACACTTTATTGGTATTTAATTTTGTTTCCAGCAACCCCATAACATCCAAACTATGCCACCTCATGAGATTTACCACCTCATGCTGCTTAAGAGGGCTATTGAGCCCTCTTATATTCCAACAACCAACTATCATTGCTTTGAAGGGATTAGGGTTTCACCCCTTTCCCTGCCAACCTTTCCACCCACAACATCATGGCCTATCTTTTGAATATTGTGCTCATCTGAAACACCAGTTTTTCCCTTCCTGACCTGAGCCTTATCCTTTTTTATTTCTCCTCCAATATCTGGAATAATTCCCACAGATTCACACCTAATAGATTTCTTCGGAGACCTGCTCTGGTCCATGCTATCCATAACCTCACTAGCCTCAACTCTCCTCCCACTCCTAACAACCACCCCCTCACTCAGAGGCTTGTACCCCACTTTGTTTTTCCCTTTCACCTTTGTCCACTCCTGCTCATTCTCAGGGATAGGATTGGGTTCAATAGTAGCTGCTTTTACAAGCCTATCCAGTACCATTCCCTTTCGTTTAGGATTACCCTGCCCACTAGGTAATTCAACTACTATTGTAGCTAGACCCCCCTCCTTATTCTGATTTACTTTCCCTATAACCCTAGAGCATAGCCCTGTAGTGTGCCCCATAACTTTGCAGTTAGTGCAAAACTTAGGCAATGTTTCATATAGGACTTTTTGCTCCAGGATGTCACCATTGGGGAGCAGAATGTCAACGGTGGATTGAAGAGGCCCTAATATATCTACTTCCACTAGCACTCTAGCAAAAGAAAGTCTAGTCTTTGACAAAGTAAATTTATCAGGGTATAATGGCTTACCAATGCAACCAGCTAGTTTAGATAAACATGCTACAGACCAGCATTTAAGAGGCAAACTGGGGAATTTAACCCACACAGGTATTTTGGTCATTTCCCCCACATCAAAATTAAAATATTTAGGCGTGGCCTTCAGCATTACCAGTCTCCCATATACAAGATAGGGGCCAACATTCAAAACAGCTTGTTTTTGTCCCTCTTCAAGAAACCTAAACACCAGCCACCCACTCTCATGCATAGTTAAGGATGCAGCATGTTTCCAATTTTTAATCATATCATGCAAAGCCCGCATGCCTGGGAACCTACCCGCAACATATCCCACCACACACAGTTTCCAGTAATCATCACCATCCATATCATCCTCCAAGAAAGCACACTTATCCGTATGGTTTAATTTCACATAAGAATCCAACCTAGGTTGATCATCTTTTCTATTATCAGCAAACAAATTACACCAACCTCTTGACTGGATTGTCTTTGGCCCTTTTGAGTAGTAACTGATCCATCAAGGCCATAGGGGGTGACAATGCTTCCAACCACAATGCTGGATAACATGCCTGGCCGCCTCTCATATGTTTCTTCTCCCGTAATGTTGATATCTTGCCTTCCCTGCATTGAAGAAGCAGCCCCACTTCCAGTACCCTGTAGTTCCTCATCTTCTGAACAGGAGAAATCTACTTGGTATTCTCCCTCACCTGCCTCCGATTCCAAACCAGCAAGCTCATCTAGCTCCACTTCTTGAACCATAGTAGTGGCATGGAGCCCCACAACCGTTTTTTTTAAGGCCTCCTCTGCCCTCTTATCATTTTGGCTTCCTTGTTCCACCAGATTCTTCGCAACCACAATATCTTTCAACAAATCAGCCCTAGTATTCCCCCTTGGAGCTTGTTCTGCTGACCCTTTCTTCTTTTTACCCATCAAAAGCTGGAATCCAGGCAACCTATAGCTTGACAAAAGAGAACTGACACCCCAACACCAACTATCCCGAACCCAAAAATTTCCCAGTGAACCTAGAAAGGTAACGCACAAACCCAGCAACCTCACTCTCCACTCGAAAAAGCGGAACAAAAGATAGAAACCCAATCACAAAACCCCGTTTACGTAGCGGAAGACCCAGAAGACCTATAATCTAACCAAATCACCCTGAACGGAAACGAAAACTCAAAGATTGAACCACCCAATGAAGCAATTTGTCATCCGACTCAAGAACAGTGAAGAACGAGGACGCAGAGACCGGACCACCCAAAAAAACCCAATGATGGAATCCAACGATAACCCAAGCCCAAACTTACCCAACCAAGATAGCCTGAAATCCCCTAGCCCGAGCAAGAAGAGCTCGTTTTCTTGATGAAGAACGAGGGTAACCAGACACCAAATGACGAAACCCAATTTAAGGACGATAACCCAAAGAACCTAGACTCCCCTAACCCGAGCTTGAATAACTCGATTTTAACTAGGAATCTCAAGAACCCGTGGTTGTCAATCCACGGGTAACCTAAAAAACTCGAACGGAATCCCGCCAATTAGCTTCCTTACGCCTTACGGGTTTTATCGCCTGTTGACTCGCACACATGTCAGACTCTTATGTCTGTGTTTCAAGACCGGTCAAATGGGGAGCCCGCAGGCCGACGATGGGAGCGCACAAGTGCCGGAGCACGCCGTGATGGCGTCGGCTGCCATCCACGATCGCCATGACGACATTCAACGGGCGTATCAAGAGCCTGTGCTTGGGATACCACGGAAATCCTCGTCGGTCCACATCCGACCGGGGCACATCGCCGGCCCCCATCCGCTTCCCTCCCGACAATTTCTAGAACTCTTTGACTCTCTTTTCAAAGTCATTTTCATCTTTCCCTCGCGGTACTTGTTCGCTATCGGTCTCTCGCTCGTATTTAGTCTTGGACAAAATTTACTGCCCGATTTAGGCTGCATTCCCAAACAACCCGACTCGCCGACAGCGCCTCGTGGTGTGATAGGGTCCGGGCACGACGGGGCTCTCACCCTCTCCGGCGCCCCCATCCAAGGGACTGAGGACGCTTCTCCAGACTACAATTCGGACGCCGGGGGCGACCGATTCTCAAGCTGAGCTCTTCCCGATTCGCTCGCCGTTACTAGGGGAATCCTTGTGAGTTTCTTTTCCTCCGCTTATTGATATGCTTAAACTCAGCGGGTGTTCCCGCTTGACCTGGGGTCGCTTTGTGAGGACGCTCGCGTCGGGGTCTCTGGCTTTACACGACGAGGCTCGCCAAGGCGGTTTCTGAGTAGCTATTGCTTCCGACCACCGCGTGTCATGGCTGCGTCGCCAAGGGGCTGTGTTTTAGGCCAACCGCGAGCGGGAGCGCATGGGAGGCCAATATCCGCCATCCCACTCATTCCCCGTAGGGGGTGGGGGTGGCTACGTTGCGTGACACCCAGGCAGGCTTTGAGCGCAACTTGCGTTCAAAAACTCGATGATTCGCGGGATTCTTCAATTCACACTAAGTATCGCATTTTGCTACATTCTTCATCGATGCGAGAGCCGAGATATCCGTTGCCGAGAGTCGTTTACTATGTGATACAAACGACGACGCATCCTCCCGCGACCCTGTCTCCTGGACAAGGGGAGCGCACATCTTTCTTTGTTTCCTTGGCGCTGTCCGCGCCGGGGTTCGTTGTTTGTGCCCTAGGCGCAGTGGCTGTGGCTTCCCACATCCCTACTCTTGGGCTACGAGTGACCAGCTTGGAGGCTCGCCGCGCGTGGTTTTCTTAACTTGTTCGTGGGTCATTATGCTTTGCAGGTTTTGACAATGATCCTTCCGCAGGTTCACCTACGGAAACCTTGTTACGAATTCTCCTTCATCTAAATGATAAGGTTTAGTGGACTTCTCGCGACGTCGCCATCGGTGAACCGCCCACGTCGCCGCGATCCAAACACTTCACCAGACCAATCAATCGGTAGGAGCGACGGGCGGTATGTACAAAGGGCAGGGACGTGGTCAACGCAAGCTGATGACTCCTACTTACTGGGAATTCCTCGTTCAAGATCAACAATTTCAATGATCTATCCCCATCACGATGAAATTTCAAAGATTACCCGGGCCTGTCGGCCAAGGCTATAGACTCGTTGAATACATCAGTGTAGCGTGCGTACGGCCCAGAACATCTAAGGGTATCACAGACCTATTATTGCTTCAAACTTCCTCGGCCTAAGCGGCCGTAGTCCCTCTAAGAAGCTGGCCGCGGAGGCATTCCTTCACGTAGCTAGTTAGCAGGCTGAGGTCTCGTTCGTTAACGGAATTAACCAGACAAATCGCTCTGCCAACTAAGAACGACCATGCACCACCTTGATGAAACTGGAGCTGCTGGATTTAACAGGAAATGGCCATGCTTGGGGTTCAAGTAACTGTTGGTGGTGCTGTTGTTTTGAACTAACGGATGCTCAGTACTTCATGCACTATGGAGAACATGAGCTGCTAGGGAAAACAGTGTTGCTGTGATTCTTGTTCTTGTGGTAGCTACTACAAAAATTCAAGATGTTACTGAATTAACCCCTACTGACTAGCTGCTTGGTGTCTCCTTGGGAACTGCTGGTGTGAAATGCCATTTGATGGCTACTGTGCCGCTGGGGAAAAAAAATATATCTGTGGTTGCTGTCTGTAATCTTCTTGCAGGTGGGAACGGCTGCTGTCTAAGGTTCTTCTCCATTGCATTCCAAGGAGGTTCGGGTGGGAACTGCTACTACCAAAAGACATCCATATTTTGACTATGGAGCGCTGCTATTACCTCTGTTAACCATCGGGTTCTATGGCTATTCATGGGCTAGTATTATTGAGATGTTGTTGATTTAATGTTGGGGAGTTGGTGGCCTTTCCTACCTTACATTGGTTGCTGTTATTAACCTCTGATGGTCTGCTGCTGTTCTTTGGGAGCTGCTGGTTGTTCTTTGATGGCTGTTATGTTGTTGCTGTATGGTCTGCAAAGGCTGCTTTCTTGCAGGAATTAATTCTGGAAAATACGTGATATATGGAGACAAGGGGCTGTTGTTTGGTTCTATTAAGGTGCTGCAGGTGGCTCTTGGAGTGGTTCTATTTTGGTGCAATTCTAGTCTTGTGTTGCTGCTGTCTTTTCTACATGTATTATTAGGAGGCTTCTTTGCTTGCTTGGATTTATGTAGGGGTGGATAGACAAAATTGATTTAATATGCACAAGCTGGTTTGTAATGGTGATTGTGTGGAGGTTCTTATACTGATGCTGGATCGACAGGACTGGTTATACTGATACTTGTATGTTGGATCAGTTGTTGGTTTATATAGCTCGTGATATATGAGGCTGCTTAAATAAATAGTTGGTTATTGTATAATTAGTCAAATATTTTGTAGCCTTGCTGTTATCATTACACTTAGTAATTTGGCCTATTTATTGGGCCAGCTACTAGGTTTTCTGATCTTGGTTTCGGGGGGCATGTCCTCCAGAGCTTGTTTTGCTGGATTTATCCAGATTGTAATTTTTTGAACAGTAAATATACTTGCATCTTCTGATAAAAAAAAAAGAAAGAGCTCTCAGTCGAGTCAAGGTGAGAGAAAGTAGAGAGAGAAACTCCCATTTCCCTTGTGGAAATATTTCCCACCGTGCGTTTTCCCTTTGATTTCCATGGATATCTCTGGATTGTCCATGGATTGATTCTTGGGGAGCCAAAATGGCTTGAACGTTACTTCATTTCAGTGTAAGGGGGTCTCGATTCTCTTTTTTGGGATGGGTATTGGTCAAAACTGGGCTCTTATTATACTCGTGTTCTTTCGTTCTTCCCGTGAAATACCTTCGATTACCGTGGCATCGCCTTGATTCCTCTGGGTTTTAGGTTGGGTAGGGTTAACAAAGAACATATTTCTCATTTTCGTTGCAAGATTGCCTATTGCGCCGGGTGGGATAGAGCCGTCGGCCTCCTTTTCTGGGTTTCCGGCCAATCTTGAGGGGCTCTACTGGGGTTGTTCTTTGTGGATCGAGCAGGTTTGAGTAGTGATGGAATAGATCGGGCTCTGGTAGGTTTATGTTCTTGCTATTCGAGTGGATTCTGGAAACGGGTTAACCTAGGGTGGGGATTTGCGGCTCCGGCTGGGAACACGGGTTCATTCTCCTTATCCTTTAGCAAATTCGAAACTTCGAGTTAAACTTGGTGCATATTATTGGTGGGGCAGTCTGACTGCGGGGTATCGTTCACGGTTGGTGGGTTCTTAGCCAGCGCAAGCGGAGTCAGTTGGTGGGTTCTTGCGTCGGTTTCAGGGGAGACGCTGGTTCATCTTTCTTTGTTGGGCTGTACGGGCTTCCTTGCTGTGGGTTGAGTGGGTTCTCAGTCTCAGCCGTGAGTGGTTCCTGGTACCGGTTTGACATTGAGAGGGGATTGAGCCTTACAATCTACTATTTCATTAGCAATAGCTGTCTTGGGCTGGATCAGGTTGAGCAACATCACAGCGTGATCCAGGTAGTTTTCTTGTAATTCATATGAGTTTGCTCTTGGTTAGTGCTAAATTGAAGCTGTGTTTGGGGCCTCGATTGGCTACTGGATTAATTGTGCTGAAATTAAACTTTGATTGAACTAGCTATTGGGTTGTGTCTGGTTTTCCTGTTGGGGGCTGCTTCTTTTGCTGGAATTGGGCTCTGGTGTAAAATAATTAATTGGGTGGTGCTGAATTTAAACTGTGTTTGGGACTGTCTATTCCAGCTGGATTTTGGAACTGTTTATTTGTTTGGCTGTTGGAATTGTGCTGAATTTAAACTTTGATTGATCTGGTTTATTCGGATTGTGCCTGGGTTGTGTTCATTTCCAGTTGGGGGCTGCTGCTTGACCTACCTTGATGGGGAAAAAAAGAAAAAAATGGGTCTCATGAAAAGACTGAAAAATACAAATCTAGGGATGATTATTTGCAAGAAAATGTTCCTGTGAAGAACAGAAATACCACTCGGGAAGAGGAACTTTTGATGAAACCAGTGGTTGGCCTTGAAGCTTTATTGGGTGACCCATTGGAGTCAGGGGATGTGGAGGATGCTGAGGACCAAATTGATTTTTCTGGGTCTGATGAAGATGAGTTGGAGAGTACGGAATTGGGGGCTTCTTCTCCAGTTTAGGACCTAATAAATCAAATAGAGGAGCTTAACAAATCTGCAGTAGGAACATATAGAAAAAAAGTGGGCCTGTCAAGCATTGTTGTGGGGGAAATTGCATTAGGCAGTGATGATAGTCCACCCACCCAACAGCAGGCTGCCAAGCCCCTGTTTGAAATTAGAGGAACCTCAACTAATCCAACTACAAACAACCAGGAACAAGGCACGCAACCAAAGGTAATACAAGGTAATGTTTCCTCTTGGAAAAATTTGTTTGCTGAAAATAGGAAAGATGATCATCCTAGGCTAGACTATCATATGCAACTAACCCATAAGGACACATGTACTTTTCTGGAAGAGGACATGGAGGGGGATGAGGATTGGAAACTATGCTTAGTTGGGTATATAGCTGGTAGATTCCCAGGAATGAGAGCCATTCATGATATGGTTAAAAATGACTGGAAAGGTGTAGCTAACCTAACCATACATGAGAGTGGATGGCTTCTTTTTAAATTCACTAAAGAGGAGCATAAATGTGCTGTTTTTGATGCTGGCCCCTACCTTGTGTATGGGAGACCCTTAATGTTGAGAACAATGCCTGAATACTTCAATTTTGATGTGTCAGAAATGACAAAAGTTCCTGTATGGGTCAAATTTCCTTGCTTGCCTCTTAAATGTTGGACTGCTGGATGTTTAGCTAAATTAGCTAGCTGTATTGGAAAGCCTTTATATTCTGATAAATTTACAGTGTCCAAAACTAGGCTATCCTTTGCTAGGGTTTTAGTGGAAGTTGGCCTCCTAGGTCCTCTTCAAACTAGTGTAGACATAGTGCTACCTAATGGTGCTACCCTAGAGCAGTTAGTCCAATATGAGACCCTAACCAAATTTTGTAAAAAGTGTCGAGTAATGGGGCACACCACAGGTCTTTGTTCTAGAGTTCAAATGTCTGTACCTTATAGTAAGGGGGTGGATAAAGTTAATGAGGAAGGGAAGATACAAAGTGAAGTAGGTCCTACTAGTCCAAAGAACAAAGAGGTAGGCACTGTACTTGAGGGTGAGTGGACAAAGGTTGGGGGGAAAAAGAAATTGGGGAACACCCAACAAAGTGAGAGTGGTCGAATTACTACTAGGAGTAGGAGGATAGTGGAGGTTGGTGAGGCAAAGGCCAATAGTCATGGTAAAAACAATAATCTGGAGATAGGGGGTAAAATTGGGAGTGATCTTACTATCCCTAGAGGAGAGAGGGGAAAGGTCAATCATTGGCCGAGTACCCAAGGGGGCTCTGAGGGTCACAATATTCAGAGGAGAGGACATGGAGATGTTGGAGGAAAAGGAGAGGGGGGAAAGGTTAACGCCAAAGACAAGGGCAAACAACTTGTAGTGCCGAGTACCCAAGGTGTCTCTAAGGAACAAAACACCAGGAAAATAGGGTTGGATGATGTTGGAAACAATGTTGGTAGAGAAGGGGTGGGACCTCTTGTCCCTTCAACTTCATGATTGTAGGTTGTTGGAATATAAGAGGGCTCAATAGCCCTCTTAAACAACATGAGGTTGCTAACCTCATCAAGAGACATGGTATGGATGTGATGTGTTTGCTAGAGACGAAGTTGACAGTGGGAAAATTGTCTTTTATGCATAGTCGAAAATTTAGAAGCTGGAATTATTTATCTAACCTCTCTAGTGTGGGTACAGCTAGGATTTTGGTTCTCTGGAATAGTTGTGTGTTGAAGGTTGAACATATATCTACAACGGATCAAATGATCCACACTAGAATTACTTCACTAATGGACCAGTCAATCTTTGAGGCTAGTTTCATCTATGGTCTTAATACCATCCTGGCGAGAAGGCCTTTATGGGAGGATTTGGGTAGAATCTCTTCTAGTAATCCTTGG
Source organism: Euonymus europaeus (assembly GCA_963580455.1). Taxonomy (NCBI): domain Eukaryota; kingdom Viridiplantae; phylum Streptophyta; class Magnoliopsida; order Celastrales; family Celastraceae; genus Euonymus; species Euonymus europaeus. The sequence goes on along the minus strand of OY756963.1, from coordinate 9,465,082 downwards.
ATTCAAATGGGAGATTTCAATGCTATCTTTTCCTCCTCTGATAAGCACAATGGTGGTTTGGTGTCCTCCTATGACACTTCTGACTTTAGGAACTGTTGTTCCTCATTAGGTATCCAGGACCTCAACTGTGACGCCCTGACCCAGAAATTGCGCACTGAGCCGGGAGCGCCACTTTAGGCGTGTGCTTCGTCACTAAGGACCTCACCACACGCCAACCTAACCCCGGATTCTAACAGAAATCTGACAGCACCTCCCCGTATATCGGAGGGTGCCAACCTGGAGTCACATCTCATTTAACACGAAACAATAATCAATAATAATCAGAGAAGTTTCGCAGCCTAAGGATACTACGAGTCCATACTCGTAGACCCAATGCATCTATAATTCATGTCCAATAATTTCATGCAAAAGAAGCTCGTATATATAACAATCTTATATATGTACATAACTACATGATGCATGAACGAGGTTTATCATGCCCAATAGATGATTAAGCATTCAAAGGGTATGCAAATTCTTCAATAACCAACAACAAGGTTCGTTCTTCCTAAGAAACAATTTAGGCAAGAACACAAATAATAAAGACCAATGAAGAATTTCAACCGCTCTTTAGAGAAGAACAATACGATAGAAAATGGGGTAAGAATCCCTACCTCTTGTTGAGCAATTTACCACAAAATCCACAATTACGTTCCTAGGGTTCCGATTTCCCAAACCTAACAATGTGGCGAAACCGAACCCATTCATACACCAATAAACAACCAACAACTCATATAAACATCAATTAAATCAATAAATTCGAAATTACTCACCTTCTCTCTCTAGAAATTTCTCCAAAATCCTTGAAACTCAACCCAAGCTCAACTCTACTCCAAATCACAAACCAATCTACATATACATCCAAAATCAACCTATAATCAACATATCTAAGCCTTACCTTCCATCTATTAAAGAATCAAACAAATCTAGGAAAAACCCTAGAATTCCAAAACTATGAAAACTCACCTCAAACCTTCAAATCTTCCTTGATTCCACCTTGATTCTTGACATGCTTCATGGATCCATGGAAAACCAAGCAAAAACCTCAACAAATCTCCTTCTCTCTCTAAGTTTCTCTCTCTCTCTCTCTCTCTCTCAAAATCAAGTCTCACGAAGAAAATACCATTTCTGGTCGCGCACTGGCTTTTAACAGCTCGGGGAGCGCCTAGGCGTTCAGAATTTGCACCTAGGCGCATTGACCTTAAGTTTCAATTTTGAACCCACTGTCCCGTGCAACTTTTGTACATGCCTAGGCGACCGCCTAGGCGACCTCCTAGGAGTTTGGCCTTACAATTTTAGCTACGTCTCGTTCTTAGCTTCGATTTGATATATTATGGGCCCGAAACAGACATCTGTGCTAAAAGTTATAACCGATTTACCGAACCTAGTTCAAAAACTATCATTTAGGCCTTTTACACTTCCAATGGTCCGTTATCACTTCGAACCCATTTTTCAATAATTTATTACTTAAAATTTAACCAAACATAATATTTTTGGGTCGGGATCTCACATCCCTTCCCCCTTAAACAAATTTCGTCCCAAAATTTAGTTATGTACCTGGGTTATTATAACTCCTTCCGTGCCATGGTACATCCACATCACCTTCACCAAAGTTATTATACTCCTTCTCGTGACCTTATTTTGATGGTCCAAGATTCTAACCGGTTGAAGAGTATAGCTCCCATATTCTTCAACCTCCATGGTGGTCCAATCCAATACATGTGTAGGGTCCGGCTCATACTTCCGGAGCATAGAGACATGAAATACATTATGAACCCTTTCTAGCTTAGGTGGCAAAGCCAACCGATATGCTACCGGTCCCACCATTTCTAGAATCTCAAACGGTCCCACAAACCTTGGCGCCAACTTTCCCTGTTTACTATACCGTTGAACACCACGTCTCGGACTAACTTTGAGAAATACCTTGTCTCCCACCGCAAACTCCAACGGTCTTATTCTATTATCAGCATAAGACTTTTGACGACTCTGTGCGGTGACAAGCCGCCTCTTAATCTCCTCAACTCGCTCTTGAGCCTCTTTGACCAATTCCGGTCCCGAAATCACTTTTTCACCGACCTCAGCCCAACACAATGGTGATCTGCAAGGTCTCCCATAAAGTGCCTCAAACGGAGCCATACCGATACTACTTTGGAATGAGTTGTTGTACACAAACTCCGCCAAATATATGTATTGATCCCAGCTCTTTCCGAAGTCCACCACACATGCTCTAAGCATGTCTTCCAGAATCTGGATAGTTCTCTCACTCTGCCCATCACTCTGAGGATGGTATGCCGTACTAAAATCTAACTTCGTACCCAAAGCTTCTTGCAAACTGCTCCAGAATCTACCAGTGAACCGTGGATCCCGGTCTGACACGATAGATAATGGCACTCCATGCAACTTCACAATCTCTCTCACATAATAGCTACTCAAGGATTCCAATGAATCTGTCTTGTTCATTGGTAGAAAGTGTGCCGACTTGGTCAATCGATCCACTATCACCCACACCGTGTCATATTTCGTCTGAGTCATTGGAAGCCCTGTCACAAAGTCCATAGTGATCATCTCCCATTTCCATTGCCCTACCGGTAGTGGTTGTAACAACCCCGCCGGCTTTTGATGTTCACCTTTCACCTGTTGGCAAGTCAGACACCTCGCCACATACCTAGCCACATCGGCCTTCATCCCCTTCCACCAAAAGTTTCTTTTTAAATCTTGATACATTTTTGTAATCCCAGGATGCATGGCAAACCATGAATGGTGTGCCTCCTTCAAGATCTCTAGCCGTAGTTCCTCATCATCGGGAACTATCAACCTCCCAACATATCTCACTCCACCGTCAATCCCACGAACCCAACCTGTACTCTCATCCATCACATCAAAAGAGGGATCGCCGTTCTGCGCATCCATAACCTTCTGAACCATCTGTGGTCTCGAAGTTATACAACCCAAGTATACTTTTTCTTCCTCACTCCTCAATTCCAACCCAAATTGGTTGATTGTCTCAACAATCTCCCATTCGTGCAATGCCAAACTGGCCAACCCAAGTTTCCGACTCAACGCATCCGCCACTACATTTGCTTTACCGGGATGGTATTGCAAATTAAAGTCGAAATCCTCCAAGTATTCCATCCACCGCCTTTGTCGCAAGTTCAACTCTTTTTGAGTGAATAAGTACTTGAGGCTTTTATGATCTGAAAAGACGTCAAATCTCTCTCCGTAGAGATAATACCGCCATTGCTTCAAAGCAAATACTACTGCTGCAAGTTCTAAGTCATGAACTGGATAATTCCTTTCATGTGTCTTCAGCAATCTAGAGCCATACTCCACAACTCTCCCACATTGCATCAACACACATCCCAATCCCACTCCAGATGCATCACAATACACCTGGTAGCCTACATCTCTCTCCGGTACCACTAATACAGGAGGAGTTGTCAACCTTTTCTTCAACTCTTCAAATGCCGCCTCACACTCGTCTGTCCAAACAAACGGTGTACTTTTCTTAGTCAATTGTGTCATGGGTGCAGCCACTCTCGAAAAATCCTCAATGAACCTTCGGTAGTAGCCTGCCAACCCTAGGAAATTTCTTATCTCTGTCACATTCTTCGGTCTCACCCAATTCAAAACTGATTCAACCTTAGAATAATCAACTGCTATGCCCTCCTGTGTAATAACATGACCCAGAAATTTCACTTCTGTGGCCCAAAACTCACATTTACTAAGTTTAGCATACAGCTGATTCTCTCTCAGAGTTGACAGAACCGCTCTTAAGTGTTCACTATGCTCTTCCTCCGTTGTAGAGTAAATCAAGATATCATCTATGAATACCACTACAAACTTATCCAAAAACGGTTTAAGAACCCGCTGCATCAAATCCATGAATACCGCTGGGGCATTAGTCAACCCAAATGGCATTACTAAGAACTCGTAATGCCCATATCGAGTCCTAAATGCTGTCCTTTGAATATCTTCATCCCTTATCCGCAATTGATGATATCCTGACCTCAAGTCAATCTTGGAGAAATACTTGGCACCTCTCAACTGATCAAATAAATCATTGATCCGTGGTAACGGATACTTATTCTTCACTGTAGCTCTATTCAGCTGCCGATAGTCGATACACATTCTCAACGACCCATCTTTCTTCTTTACAAACAATACCGATGCACCCCATGGAGATACACTCGGCCTAATAAACCCCAAATCTTGCAACTCTTCTAGTTGCATCATCAATTCTTTCAACTCCGCCGGAGCCATCCGATAAGGAGAAATCGAAATTGGTTTCACGTTCGGATGCAACTCGATGGAAAAATCTATTTCTCTCTTTGGAGGCAGTCCGGGTAACTCTTCTGGAAACACATCCATAAACTCTTCCACTACCCGAATCGGTGTTGTGAAATCACCCCTAGGTGCTGATGTCACCAAACTCGCCATCCTACAATCCTGGTATAAAGGATTTTCTAAGAAATGAGGACAAGGAATCCCCTTCGATCCCTTCAACCAAATCACCCCACCCTCGGGTACTCTAAGAGTAATTTTCCTCTCCCAGAAATCTAGCAACCCATGGTGCTTTGTCAACCAATCTGCTCCAAGGATTACATCAAAATCCTTGAAGTCCATCACATAAAAATCAGCCTTCAAGACCACTTCCCCAAATCGACACTCACACCCAAATGCTACCCCTTCTAAAGGAGTAAAATACCCAAATGGTGAAGACACTGTAAACATACGCCTTATCGGCGAAATTCCAACCCTAAGGAATGTGCCAAGGCACTAGTAATGAATGAAGCTGTAGCTCCCGAATCAAACAACACCCTAGCCCAACAGTTTGAAATAAGGAAAGTACCTCCAATGAAGTGGGGATGTTCAGGAGTCTCCTGATGTCCCAATGCAAATGTCCGGGTCTGCGTCTGGGTCGACTGCAGCTGCGGAGTCTGCCTAGATCCGCCTCGTCCTCTTCCCCCTGATGAAATAGTGGAGGGAAGAGCTGGAGAAATTGCAGAAGATGGTACTCCGGGTGTATGATATTGATCTGAAGTTTTGCCACGCTGAGGACATTCATTCCTCTTATGGCCAGCCGCACCACACCCAAAGCACACATCCCCTTCACTAGACACTGATCTTTCTTGTGCCCTTCCTTTCCGCACTTGAAACATGCAAATCTGCCACCCCGTGGCCTTTGTCCCTGGTCCCTACCACCTCTCTGGCCTCCCTGAGTCTGAGGTTCTATCTTCTGCCTCTTCTGACTACTACTGCTTCCTCCACTAGAAGCTGGGGTCTTTCGACCCTTCTGAATGTCCCAGTACTGACGGGAGTTGCGCTCTCCCCGCTCTATCTTAAGAGCCATGTCCACTGCCTTGTCATATGACATCACTCCTGAAGGTATCATCAACTTCCCAATAGTAGGAATCAACCCATCTCGGTATCTCTCTGTCTTGCTCCGATCATCTGGAGCAAACTTCTTTCCAAACCTATAGAGTTCCTCATACCTTTTGGTATATTGTGTCACCGTCATATCAGGAGTTTGCACCAACTCCATGTACTGCCTGGCCTTGTCAGATTGGAAGCTCTCTGGAACAAATCGTTGCATGAACAACATTTCAAGTGATGTCCAAGTCAAATCATTCTTTCTCTGATCCAGCGAATCCCACCAGTCATGTGCTGCTCCTTTAAGATAATAAAAGATCAGCTTCATCCTCCGGTCATCGGGTAGAACTAGAGATTCGAATCTCTTGCTCATTTGCCTTAGCCATTCACCGGCTTCGTACCCTTCTCCCTCGCCATCAAACACTGGAGGACTAGTCCTCCTCAACTGATCGACCTCATAAATCTCTCTTCCAAGTCTAACACCATCTCCGGTACTAGCCCCGGAACCCTGTCCCTCACTTCGGACCTCTGGTGCTCTCACCACCTGCGCCTGTATAACTTGAACTAAGTTCATCACGATCCCTGTCAAAGCTTCTAAGGTCACAGGCTGCCCCACAATACTGGTAGGAGCAACCTGTACCTCCGGTAATACTGGCTCTAAAGTCCTTTCTGGACCTTCCACCTCAACTCTTTCTTCCACTCCCTCGTTGGCGTCATTCACCGGCACCGAGTTCTGAGTGTTATGAGTGCGCCTAGTAGCACGCACTACTCCTCTACCTTGGCCCCTACCACGGCCCCTAGGTCGTCCTCGCCTGCCTCCATCTCCCGGGGTTGCCGCAGCACGAGTAGATCGGGTCTCTCTACGAGTATCCATCTGCGCCACAACAGATAAGATACTTAACATGACTTAATTAATTGAGGATTTAATGGATAAGAAAACGTACCGGATCAGCAGAGGTCGTGACATGGCCTGGAGACTTACTAACTTACATCTAGGACCCAACCCCAGATCCTATGTAGAGCTAACCTCGCGCTCTGATACCAAGCTGTGACGCCCTGACCCAGAAATTGCGCACTGAGCCGGGAGCGCCACTTTAGGCTTGTGCTTCGTCCTAAGGACCTCACCATACGCCAACCTAACCCCGGATTCTAACAGAAATCTGACAGCACCTCCCCGTATATCGGAGGGTGCCAACCTGGAGTCACATCTCATTTAACACGAAACAATAATCAATAATAATCAGAGAAGTTCCGCAGCCTAACAGGGCCTCTGGCCATCTATCCACATTCACACACTAGGCAGGGCCTCAGGCCTCCTAATCACATGCAATCAATAAGCAAAACATATTCATATCAATAATATCATCAAAGACTATCAAAGTCTATCAATCCGGACCCAAGGTCCTATATCCAGGTACGGGAACCCCGATCACACGGCATACCTCCCGACCATCCATCAAACATACCGAAAAGGTATTTAAGCAACATATAGTCAACCAATAAAAGTACTACATGTACTTAATTCATAACCAAGGTTCTCAAACAACCAAATACATATCCTAGTGCTCCTAGGGTGGCCTTCCATGTCACGCCGCCTCCTACTGATCCGCAGCCTGGTTCTCAGCACCAGTCTCACCTGAAGGATATAGAAAAGTAATAGGGTGAGCAGGAGGCTCAGTAGGGAAAACAAAATGAATCATAAGAACGTAAAGGCTGAATAATGAAACAAACTCAATGCAGCAACATGACATCCTAAAATGTCACAACAATGTATAACCTCGGGCTACACCCTACAGCGCCTGGCACTAGTCAACGAATATTCCGGAAAAATCATCGGAACCCTTGCACTTGCCCCGGAACGACTATAGGTGCACCTACACCATGGAAATCCCGATTTCCAGCAACAATGTGCCCATTCGGTATCCAACATCATCACAAAAATATAACCTAAGGATACTACGAGTCCATACTAGTAGACCCAATGCATCTATAATTCATGTCCAATAATGTCATGCAAAAGAAGCTCGTATATATAACAATTCTATATATGTACATAACTACATTATGCATGAACGAGGTTTATCATGCCCAATAGATGATTAAGCATTCAAAGGGTATGCAAATTCTTCAATAACCAACAACAAGGTTCGTTCTTCCTAAGAAACAATTTAGGCAAGAACACAAATAATAAAGACCAATGAAGAATTTCAACCGCTCTTTAGAGAAGAACAATACGATAGAAAATGGGGTAAGAATCCCTACCTCTTGTTGAGCAATTTACCACAAAATCCACAATTACGTTCCTAGGGTTTCGATTTCCCAAACCTAACAATGTGGCGAAACCTAACCCATTCATACACCAATAAACAACCAACAACTCATATAAACATCAATTAAATCAATAAATTCGAAATTACTCACCTTCTCTCTCTAGAAATTTCTCCAAAATCCTTGAAACTCAACCCAAGCTCAACTCTACTCCAAATCACAAACCAATCTACATATACATCCAAAATCAACCTATAATCAACATATCTAAGCCTTACCTTCCATCTATTAAAGAATCAAACAAATCTAGGAAAAACCCTAGAATTCCAAAACTATGAAAACTCACCTCAAACCTTCAAATCTTCCTTGATTCCACCTTGATTCTGACATGCTTCATGAATCCATGGAAAACCAAGCAAAAACCTCAACAAATCTCCTTCTCTCTCTAAGTTTCTCTCTCTCTCTCTCTAAAATCAAGTCTCACGAAGAAAATGCCATTTCTGGTCGCGCACTGGCTTTTAACAGCTCGGGGAGCGCCTAGGCGTTCAGAATTTGCGCCTAGGCGCATTGACCTTAAGTTTCAATTTTGAACCCACTGTCCCGTGCAACTTTTGTACATGCCTAGGCGACCGCCTAGGCGTGTGGCCTGACATTTTTAGCTCCGTCTCGTTCTTAGCTTCGATTTGATATATTATGGGCCCGAAACAGACATCTGTGCTAAAAGTTATAACCGATTTACCGAACCTAGTTCAAAAACTATCATTTAGGCCTTTTACACTTCAAATGGTCCGTTATCACTTCGAACCCATTTTTCAATAATTTATTACTTAAAATTTAACCAAACATAATATTTTTTGGTCGGGATCTCACATCAACTATGTAGGTTGTCATTACACATGGTCTAATGGTAGAGTGTGGTGTAAGTTAGATAGAGTGCTAGTCAACCTCAATTGGCTAGCTTGCAACCTAATTGGGCAAGTGGAGTTCCTACAACTAGGAGCACACTCTGATCACTCTCCTACTAAGATCCAAATTGGCCCTGCTATTGGCAATCAGGTTAGAAAACCCTTCAAGTTCTTTAACATGTGGGCTGATCATAGTTCCTTCCTGGAAATTGTTAGAGAAAATTGGGATGATGCTAGGGGTACCCCAATGTATAGACTTTGTGCCAAACTGAAAAATCTAAAAATCCATCTTAGGAACCTGAATAAGAAACACTACAGCCACATATCTTCTAGAGTGGAAAGAGCTGCTTCTGAACTTGACACACTCCAAAACATATTGCAGAATGACATGAATAATGCACAGTTAATAAGACAGGTGGGGAAAATGAAGGCTGACTTAATCTCTGTTCAATAAGCAGAGAGAAAGTTTTTTAGCCAGAAGCTAAAGATGGCCTTCCTGAAAGGGAGCGATAAAGGTTCGAAATTTTTCCATTCTCTTTTGAATCAAAAACATGGTCGGAACTTTATTGCATCAGTTACTAATGATGAAGGTAACTTGACATCTTCCAAGAAGGAGGTTGTAACGCCCCAATCCATGAAAACCAATATGTTACCCCCAACATGTAGCGTTACTCTAACAGAACTCTAATAATCACTGTAAATAAAGTCGTCTCTTAATTATTAAGTACTTAGCCTCCAATAACAATTTATCATAACGTACCAACATCATCAAATTATCCCATAATAAATACGCAGTATTAAATCCGCGATAAACCGTTTATTCATAAATTCTAAATCGCCAAACAAAATACCCAAATCTTTTATTCTGCTAACTATTCCCCCGAACGAGCCACCTCTACATGAGCACCTCACTGAGGATCCGCGCCATCACCATTACCAGCAAATTCAACATACTCATCATCACCTGCGTCACGGAACATAATGAGCCAAGGCTCAGCAAGTAACATCTTTATGCATGGATGCACATGAGTTCATTCCTGAAGAAAACTTTGCCAATTTAAACATTTATCCATCTCTAGGGCCCCTAACTCTAGTAAACTGCTACAGAGCAACCGGTCGGGATTTCCATTTAACATCCTTCTAAAGAATGTTTTTTCCTGTCAAAATAATTATTCTTTCTCCTCACCTCATCATTATTATTATTCTTTCTCCTTTTCTTTTTCTCCATCCTTGTACCCTCACCTTTAGCCTTAACAGTATACCCTCCCTGTAGCAGTATTACTAGGTTAATAAAACTTTCGTCATGTGTGTAAATATTTCATGATGTCATGTCATGCCACAATTAAAGTATACAGTACAATTCCAATACAAATTTCACATTATCATGCTCAATAATATTTCACACCTCACAACACCAATAAAAATAAACATACATATAGCATACAAACCTCAAACATCATCAACTTATTCCGTGACACAATGAGAATGTTACTTACCTGGCACCCTTCCGTAAATTCCCCTAAATCAGATATAAAAGTTGGTTCCTGAAATTAACAATAATGCCAACATCCATTATTTATTTATTTATTCATATATATATATATACATATATGTATATATATATATCAAAAACATTATATATATTCTGGTCAACCCTCACTGGTCAACCGGGTCGGCTGACCCGATTGACCTCTCCTCCCTCACTGGGTCGCAGACCCGATTATACAAGAAAACGGGTCACCGCCTTTCCGACGGCGGCGACACACACGGTCGGCCTCCCCCTGTAGCCAGCGAACCGGCGAGCACAGTGGCGGTGGTGGTTACCTGAGAAGTCACCTGAATCGTGTAAATCGAGGCGAAGAAGATACGGCTGCCGTGCGTTTCTCTTCACTGTAACTCGATGGTGGCTCCTCCGTTCCGTACAAAAATGGCACAGATCGATTCCTCTCATCGTCCTCTTCACACCGACACCAAGATCGCCCGGTTTCGTCGCCTCTTCCGTCGGACGCGTTTTCCGTCGCCGACCGTCTCTCTCCCTCTCTCTCCAGTAACGTGTTAGGGTTTTTCCTCGGGAACTGTGCACTTTTGTTATTTTATTATCCACTGGTTTTACTTTTCTACCCTTAGCTCCACTACCCTTCCCTTTATCAACCCTACATTATACAATCCATTACTAATTAATCGTTTCTTCTATAAATTTTTTTATTAAATTTCCAAACTCCAAACAATTTATTTCCAACTCTAATTCCGTAGATTCCAATACCCGTAATATTTATCAATCCCCTATTGCCACACAACATATTTGTATTGAATCATGCCCCTTTACTATATTGCTGTAATACGTGAGCTATCCATGAACCCGGGAGTTACAGTCTCCCCCCGTTATAAAAATTTTGTCCCCAAAATTAATTACCTGAACAATTCCGGATATTTGGCCTTCATTTCTTCCTCCCTTTCCCAAGTGGCTTCTTCCATCTTTTGATTCCTCCACAGAACCTTCACGAGCGCAATGTCCTTATTTCTTAGTTGTTTCACCTCCCTTGCTAGAATTTCCACTGGCTTTTCTTCATAAGTCAAATCCGGTGTCAGTTCTAATGGTTCGAAACTTAGTACATGGTTCGGGTTTTCAATATACTTTCGCAACATTGAAAAATGAAAAACATCATGCACACCTGATAGGGATGGGGGTAAGGCTAATCGATATGCCCTAGCTCCCACTCTATCAAGGATTTCAAAAGGTCCTATGTATCTCGGACTTAACTTTCCTTTCCGGCCAAACCTCATTACTCCCTTCATAGGTGCTATTTTTAAGAATACATGATCTCCAACTTCAAACTCCAGTTCCTTCCTCCTTCTATCTGCATAGCTTTTCTGCCGGCTCTGTGCTGTTTTGATTCTGGCCCGAACCATCTCCACAACATCCTTAGTCTCTTGTATAACCTCTGGTCCAATCTGCTGCCCTTCTAAGAATCTCCTCTCTCCCACCTCGTCCTAATGTACTGGTGATCTATATTTCCGCCCATATAATGCTTCATACGGAGCCATGCCGATACTTGCTTGATAACTGTTATTGTAAGAGAACTCTACTAGAGGTAGATACCGCTCCCACTTTGCCGACCAGTCCATCACACAAGCTCTTAGCATATTCTCCATCACCTGAATCACTCTCTCCGATTGCCCATCACTCTTCGGATGAAAAGTCGTTCCAAATTCTAACTTGGTGCCCATTGCCCCATGGAAGCTGTGCCAAAATTTTGAAGTGAATCTGGGGTCGCGGTCTGACACAATGGAAGCTGGAATCCCGTGCAGTTTCACTATTTCCCTCACGTACAATTCTGCATATTGATTCATACTGAATGTAGTCTTCACCCCCAAGAAGTGAGCTGTCTTGGTAAGCCGATCCACAATCACCCAGATCGCGTTATTTCCCTTTTCAGACCTCGGTAGTCCCGTCACAAAGTCCATTTTAATGTGCTCCCATTTCCATCTAGGAATTTCCAGAGGTAGTAACATACCCGAAGGCCTTTGATGCTCCGCCTTGATCTGCTGGCACGTCAAGCATTTAGCTACAAACTCTGCCACCTGTCTCTTCATCCCCGGCCACCAATAATGTAATTTCAAATCCCAGTACATTTTTGTACTCCCAAGATGAATGGAATACGGAGTAGTATGAGCTTCAGTTAAAATATCATTCCTTATCTCTGCATCGTCCGGAACACATAATCTTCCCCTGTACCTTATCACACTCGTATCTTCCATCGTAAATTATGTTGTCTTGCCCGCTTCTATCTTTTCCTTTTGTTTAACCAACCAATCATCACTTAACTATCTTTCCTTAATTCTATTCATCAATGTTGGTTGCACACTCATCGCCGTTAAACTGCTTCTCTGCCCCTTTGGAATTATTTCTATGCCCAACTTTTGTAAATCCCGTAGTATCATTGGTTGTACCACATGCGAGGCCAGTGTCGCCTTTCTGCTAAGCGCATCTGCTACCACATTTGCCTTCCCAAGATGATAATTGATTACACAATCATAATCCTTCACCAATTCCAGCCATCGTCGTTGTCTCATATTCAACTCCTTCTGTGTGAATAGATATTTGAGACTTTTATGGTCCGTGTATATCTCACATTTCACCCCATACAGGTAATGCCTCCATATCTTTAATGCGAATACTACAGCAGCTAATTCTAGATCGTGGGTGGGATAATTCTTCTCATAGTCCTTCAATTGTCTCGATGCGTAAGCGATTACCCTCCCATTCTGCATCAACACACAGCCCAGCCCATGCTTGGAGGCATCACTGTACACCACAAATCCACTTTTTCCATCTGGCACTGTCAATACCAGAGAAATTACTAACCTCTCCTTTAACTCCTGGAAACTCTCTTCACATCTCTCGTCCCACATGAATCCGGTGTTCTTCTTCGTTAAAGCCGTTAGGGGTGTTGCTAATTTAGCAAAGTTCTTCACGAACCTCCTGTAGTAACCGGCTATCCCTAAGAAACTGCGGACTTACGTGACATTCCTTGGCGTCGGCCAATCCACCACTGCTTCTATCTTACTAGGGTCCACCAGTATCCCCTCTTCCGACACCACATGCCCCAAGAACCCTACTTGTCTCATCCAGAAATCACATTTCTTGAGCTTCGCATAAAGCAGGTTGTCTTTTAGTACTTGTAAGGTAATCCGCAAATGCTCTTCGTGCTCCTCTAAGTTTCGTGAGTAAATTAGAATGTCGTCAATTAAGAAAATAATGAAGCGATCCATGTACTCCTTGAATACTCTATTCATTAGATCCATAAATGCTGCTGGAGCATTCGTTAATCCAAATGGCATTACTAAAAACTCGTAGTGACCATAACGCGTCCTGAAAGCAGTTTTCTTTATATCATCCGGACTGACTCTCAGTTGGTGATACCCCGACTGTAAATCAATTTTTGAAAAGACTGTAGCTCCTTGCAACTGATCAAACAAGTCTTCGATTCGTGGTAGTGGGTACTTGTTCTTGATTGTTACCTTATTCATTTCCCTATAATCAATGCAAAGTCGAAGGGTTCCGTCCTTCTTTTTCACAAATAACACCGATGCTCCCCATGGTGAATAACTGGGTCGAATAAACCATTTCTCTAATAATTCCTCCAATTGTACCTTCAGTTCTTTTAGTTCTGCCGGTGCCATCCGGTAAGGCGCCCTTGATATGGGGGTTATACCCGGCTCCGTTTCAATCTCAAAACTAATCTCCCTTTCTGGTGGTAGAGTTGTTAGATTATCTGGAAATACCTTCGGAAAGTCCCTTACTAAAACAATGTCCTCCACTCTCACTATCGGTTCCTTCTCGGTTACCACCACACTAGCTAGATAAACATTGCACCCCCCTCACGAGTTTCCTGGCCTTCATCATTGAGATTAGCGGCATATGCTTCATTCTTGGATCAGCCTTAAATTCTAGCAATTCTCCTGATGCGGGCTTTACAGTTACCTTTTTATTTCGACAGTCAATGGTGGCATCATATTTTGCAAGCCAATCCATCCCCAATATTACCTCAAACTCCTTCAGACTCAAAACTACTAATTTTGCAGTTAAGGTCCTATTCGCTATTTGGATAGGACATTCCCGTACCATTTGATCAGACTCCATCATATCTCCAGAGGGTAAGATGACTAAATACCCTATATCTATGTTTTCGGGTATCACCCCTAGTTTCTTGACTAATGAACGTGCTATGAATGAATGTGTAGCACCAGAATCAATCAATGTATATGCGATAAGTCCATGGATAGAGGTATTACCGCTTATTGCTGTTGCATCCTCTTGACTCGTCTGTTCTTGTGTCATTGCAAAAACCCTAGCCGGCACTTTCTTCTGGTCCGATGACCGCTTTGGGCACTCCCGAGCGTAATGACCCTTTTCCTTGCACCAGTAACACGTACTGGATCCCTCCAAGCATTCGCCAGCGTGCGCCTTATTGCATTTGGGACATAATGGCCTACTCTCAGTCTTGGACTTCACCGCATTGTTAGTTGTTGTTCCAGTCACCATCTTTGGCTTCTTACTGCTCCCTTGAGCAGTGTTTCGTTCAAACGAATTCCATGGCCTAGTTGCCTTGATGGGGACTCCCGTCCTGACATTTTGTCTCTGCCTCTGGATATCTTTTACGATGTCTTTCTGGTCCTCTTCATCCATCATTGCCCTGTCCACCATATCCTCGTACGTTGTAGCTGTAGACATCCTCACCATGCTCTTGATTCTGGGATTCAGTGCCCTCAAGAAATGATCCTTCTTCAGTTCTGAGCTCTCAGCAGGGAATGGGACGAACCTACACCCTTGTTCAAATTTACGAACCAGCTCTACTATTGTCATGCCTCCCTGCTTAAGTTCCAGGAATTCCTTCACCTTTCTGTCTTTCACATCTTTGGGGAAATACTTGATGTCAAACATTTCCTTGAATTTCCCCCATGTGATGTTGGCCGCATCCACTGCAAGCTTCGCCCCATCCCACCAGTCACGAGCATTCAAAGTCATCATAAAGGTGGCACACTGTACCTTCTCTGTATCTCCCAGTCGTAAATGCTCAAAAATGGTCTCAAAGGCTCTAATCCATTCTTCCGCCACTAAGGGGTCGGCACCCCCTGCAAACTCTTTTGGGTTGAGTTTCCGAAACCTTTCAATAACATCCATCCTTTGAGGAGGACGCTCTTGCATCTCGATTAGCCTCCGCATTTGTTCAGCATGTTGTTGCTGTTGTTGTTGCATCATATCCAGCATGCGAGTCATCACGTCTGGATTTCCAACCTCATTGCCCCTCGGTGCCGCAACCCCTCCTTGTTCTCCATTCGCCACTCCACGTTCATCGTCAGTTCTTTCTTGTTCGTTGCCATTTCTCCTAACAAATCCGCTGCGATTCATATTGCTGATCACATGTATTCCATGTAACACTCATTTAGTACATAGGTGATTGCTACCTCTTACACAACTATAATGTACCATACTCTTAGCATTGCGCATCATATTAACACAATTATTTACTCCATTCATTTGTATTCATACCCATTGTGCAAACAACAAAAATAGCATAATTCCCTAAGAATAGCTAAATAAACAAAATATTAGTAAATCCATGAGAAATTTTATTCAACGGTCAAATTCCCAGTAGAAGTCATCAATAAATAAAAATAAAGAAAGACAAAATCCAACAACTCAATAATCAATCACTCCCCACTCTCCACTTTATTCTCTCCATAATAAAACTAATGATAACTCCCTTCCTAACTCCCCTCACTAATTTCATATGCCTGACACCACTACTAGTTGAGACTTTTGTTGATAGTAGGCCTTATACATGCCCACTAGTGCATTAATCGAATCAATGTTTCCTTGTGATTGCTTCTTAAGGCTTTTCCACATGAACTTCAAAATGATACCCTCTCCTATGGTTAGTTTGCTTACTAGCAGTCTCACTTTAGTCTCCGGAGGTAGTATATAGTCACCCTCAAGGGACGTCAACATTCCTGTTAGGTATCCCACATAACGCTCAGTTGACCATAGTGGTTCTCTCTTCAATTCGTAGTACTTCTTTGGTCCCTGCTGCATGCACCTACCTCTCAATACTTTCCGTGTTTTCCTTATATTCTCCATCTCTACCTGAACCATACGCAATCGATACTACCGTCAATTATCCCATCAAACCCGTTTCTTTATCTTAACATAACAATACATAAATCAAGAAACCAAAGGCATAAAAATATCCTATATATATATATATATTTTTTTTTGCGCACCTATATCCTTAAATAAAACAGTAACATTCTTATCAAGGAAGCAATTTATATCTTAGTATACTTACCTCTCGATGGTCGCGTCGATCCCCAGTGCTCATGTACCCCTACTTCCACCTAACCCCCTTACACTTATCCTTAATGTTTTTACCCTATTGTGATGGAGTCGTCCTCTGATACCAACTGTAACGCCCCAATCCATGAAAACCAATATGTTACCCCCAACATGTAGCGTTACTCTAACAGAACTCTAATAATCACTGTAAATAAAGTCGTCTCTTAATTATTAAGTACTTAGCCTCCAATAACAATATATCATAACGTACCAACATCATCAAATTATCCCATAATAAATACTCAGTATTAAATCCGCGATAAACCGTTTATTCATAAATTCTAAATCGCCAAACAAAATACTCAAATCTTTTATTCTGCTAACTATTCCCCCGAACGAGCCACCTCTACATGAGCACCTCACTGAGGATCCGCGCCATCACCATTAACAGCAAATTCAGCATACTCATCATCACCTGCGTCACGGAACATAATGAGCCAAGGCCCAGCAAGTAACATCTTTATGCATGGATGCACATGAGTTCATTCCTTAAGAAAACTTTGCCAATTTAAACATTTATCCATCTCTAGGGCCCCTAACTCTAGTAAACTGCTACAGAGCAACCGGTCGGGATTTCCATTTAACATCCTTCGAAAGAATGTTTTTTCCTGTCAAAATAATTATTCTTTCTCCTCACCTCATCATTATTATTATTCTTTCTTCTTTTCTTTTTCTCCATCCTTGTACCCTCACCTTTAGCCTTAACAGTATACCCTCCCTGTAGCAGTATTACTAGGTTAATAAAACTTTCGTCATGTGTGTAAATATTTCATGATGTCATGTCATGCCACAATTAAAGTATACAGTACAATTCCAATACAAATTTCACATTATCATGCTCAATAATATTTCACACCTCACAACACCAATAAAAATAAACATACATATAGCATACAAACCTCAAACATCATCAACTTATTCCGTGACACAATGAGAATGTTACTTACCTGGCACCCTTCCGTAAATTCCCCTAAATCAGATATAAAAGTTGGTTCCTGAAATTAATAATAATGCCAACATCCATTATTTATTTATTTATTCATATATATATACATATATATATATATATCAAAAACATTATATATATTCTGGTCAACCCTCACTGGTCAACCGGGTCGGCTGACCTGGTTGACCTCTCCTCCCTCACTGGGTCGCAGACCCGATTATACAAGAAAACGGGTCACCGCCTTTCCGGCGGCGGTGACACACACGGTCGGCCTCCCCCTGTAGCCAGCGAACCGGCAAGCACAGTGGCGGTGGTGGTTACCTGAGAAGTGACCTGAATCGTGTAAATCGAGGCGAAGAAGATACGGCTGCCATGCGTTTCTCTTCACTGTAACTCGATGGTGGCTCCTCCGTTCCGTACGAAAATGGCACAGATCGATTCCTCTCGTCGTCCTCTTCACACCGACACCAAGATCGTCTCTCCCCCTCTCTCTCCAGTAACGTGTTAGGGTTTTTCCTCGGGAACTATGCACTTTTGTTATTTTATTATCCACTGGTTTTACTTTTCTACCCTTAGCTCCACTACCCTTCCCTTTATCAACCCTACATTATACAATCCATTACTAATTAATCGTTTCTTCTATAAATTTTTTTATTAAATTTCCAAACTCCAAACAATTTATTTCCAACTCTAATTCCGTAGATTCCAATACCCGTAATATTTATCAATCCCCTATTGCCACACAACATATTTGTATTGAATCACGCCCCTTTACTATATTGTTGTAATACGTGAGCTATCCATGAACCCGGGTGTTACAGAGGTAGGTGAGGCTTTTGTAAAATACTACCAGGGATTGTTGGGGGCTTCAAAACCCTGTGACCCAATTTCCCTGGAGGTTATACAACAAGGGCCGCTTATACAACAAGAGCAATTTGAGACCCTTATGGCTGAGGTTACTGATGAGGAAGTTAAAAATGTTGTATTTAGCATTGGGGATGACAAAGCTCCTGGCCCTGATGGATATTCATCTGTTTTCTTCAAGAAAACATAGCCTGTGGTGGGTGGGGATATATGTCTAGCTGTTAAGGATTTCTTTGTCTCGGGTCGGATTTTAAAGCAAATAAATCATGCAATTATTACCTTGGTGCCTAAAACACAGAACACATCCCATGTGGGGGGGTTTAGACCTATTTCATGCTGTAATGTGACATATAAGGCTATTGCTAAAATCCTGGCAAATAGGCTTGCTAGAGTGTTACCTAGTGTCATAAGCCCCTCTCAGAATGCGTTCCTAGGTGGAAGGAATATGATAGACAATATCCACTTGCTTCAGGAATTGCTGAGGCAGTATGGGAGAAAGAGAGCATCCCCTAGGTGCTTGATTAAGATCGACTTTAGGAAAGCCTATGACTCTGTTCAGTGGTGCTTCCTAGAGAATTTGATGCAACAAATAGGATTCCCTCCCAGGTTTGTAGGCTGGATTATGCAATGTGTTAGCTCAACTTCTTACTCAGTTGCAGTGAATGGTAGTTGGCATGGATTCTTTAAAGGCCAATGTGGGTTGAGACAAGGAGACCCTATGTCCCCCTACCTTTTCCTCATATGCATGGAGTATTTTGGTAGACAATTGAAAAGGGCTACTTCAAACCCTAACTTCAATCACCACCCTATGTGTAATAATCCTAGAATTTCACATTTAGCTTTTACGGATGATGTTATTCTGTTATCCAAAGGGGGGTAGATCGGTTGGGATTTCATATCAAGAGCTGATTAGATTTGGCAATGTCTCGAGATTGAGAATTAATCCTTCTAAATCTGCAATCTACTTTGGAGGAGTGGATGATGTGACGAAAATGACCATACTAAATATCACTGGCTTTGTTGAAGGGAACCTACCCTTTACTTACCTCGGGGTACCCCTAACCCCTCATAGAATGTTGGTTAATCACTTTCACCCACTGTTCCAAAAGGTGGAAGGTTTAATCCAAAATTGGGAGGGGAAGAACCTCTCTTATGCTGGAAGATTGGAACTATTGAGGTCTGTAGTCCAAGGGGTTGAAACTTTCTGGTTGAGTGTCTTTCCCATGTCTGTCCAAGCTATGGAAAAACTGACACAAATGTGTAGAAACTTTCTGTGGAGTGGGAAACTGGATAACTCTAAGTCGGCTATGGTGGCTTGGATAAATGTCTGTAGGCCTAAATCTGAGGGAGGCCTCGGATTGGTGGACCTTAGTTCATGGAATAGAAGTTTACTAAGCAAGACCCTTTGGAATATTCATAATAAAGCTGATACTTTGTGGATTCAGTGGGTTAATCACAACTACCTAAAGCACCAAACATTCTGGGGAGCAGTGGCCATGCGCAGCTCATCCCCTCTCTGGAAGTTCTTGGTTTCAACCAAGGATGAGATCATGAATGCTGCTGGTGGTGAAAATCTAGCTGTGGAAGTAATTAAGAAATGGAGTCTTGGCAAAAATTCTTTCACCAAAAATGCTTATGATTTCTTTAGGGCTTCAAGACCCACAACCTATTGGTATGATGTGGTGTGGGAACCGTGGGCCTTGCCTAAGGTGTCATTTGTATTTTGGTTGGCGGTTCAGAAAAAGCTGAAAACAAAAGACAGACTGGGTTTCATTGACATGGATAGAAGGTGTCATTTATGTAAATTGCATGATGAATCCCATGAACACTTGTTCTTTGAGTGTACATGGACTCTGGAATTCTGGGGAAAAATTAAAGGGTGGTTGAGGCTTTCTCGAAGAATGTCAACCTTGAATGCTGCTGTAAGAGGGGTTAATAGTAAGAGGAAGGGTGCAGATTTTAGATTGAAAAAAGTTGCCCTAGGATTAGTAATCTACCTCATTTGGCAAGAGAGAAACAAAAGAATTTTTGAAAAAGGCTCCAGGAGTGTGGATAGCCTAGTGCGTAGATTTCAGATTCCATTCTTCTCTATCATATATTTTAATATCAACGACCTTAACAGCCTTTCCCCTTGGCTGTTTGAGCTGATGCAGTAGCAAAAATGGGTGGGATATGAGTGAGATATGTAGGAGAAATTATCTGGAGCAATTCTCTTTCTTTTTCTCCATTGAACTTATTTTGCAGGTGTTTTTGTTCACAAAGGGAGCTGGTGTCCTTCTGGGAGCTACTGCACAGGTAAGAGAAAATTAAGAGAGTTGGTTATTTAACTGGTTCCTTCTTGCAGGGAGAACTCGGGTGGCTGTTTGGGATGGGAGTGGTCCATGGTATTTAATGAAGGCTGCTGAGCTCCAACCATAGATTGGGAAACAAGAGCCTGCTTTATTTTTCCATTTGTGTTTGCAGGATTGAAGATGAAATCCAGGATTGGTAGGGCATGAGGGTGATGTTTTCCACTCCAATTCCCCTCCCTTCTACTTCTTTTGGCTATTACAAGACATGACGAATGGAGCTATTGAATTAAAATGGTCTAGACACAAGTCTGGAAAAAAAGAAAAAAAAGAAAAAAAAAAGGGTGACGTGCATATTTTCTGCATTGCTTCTCATATACACTTGGGGGCTGTGCTTGTTAAAGTTGCTGGTTGGATTGATGTGGGAGTGAAAAGTGAGCTCCAGTTAGTTTTATTTGGGGTTAAAAATGGGAAACAAGAGTGTGGTGTGAGGTCACTCAAAGGGGATACACGAGAGGTAGTGAGTTTATTGTGGAATGAGCTTGTGTTTCTGTGTGAGGGTGTGTCCTGTGTTAGGTACTCAAATCTGGTGGGGAGGAGGGTATCTTACAATGTATGCATTAATCTCGAGTTGCTAGTTTGAAGGTGCCAGGTTTCACTTGATGAAGCTGCTGTAAGCTTCATGCTGGTAGCAGTTGACTAAGCTGGTGCTATATATACATATATATATATATCTTATATATATATTTATATATTTGTATGTATATAAAGAGAAAAATGAAGATATGTAATCTGTGATTACTGTGCTGATATGTAAGCTGGGATTATTGTGCTGATGATTGTTGGGTCTAAAATAACCTACTAGCAAGTGCACTAGTCAGAATAATAGTACAAGTGGTCAGTAGAGATCGTATCCACAGAGACGGAGATATGACTTAATCCAAGTGTTTATTTACATATAATTATGGACAATGCAAAAAATTAAAGTTCCACTCAAGTTGATTTGGTTTGCAATTTAAAAGAAATGCAAGCAAGAAAAGTAAAGTGTTTTTGGAATTTTTTTATTGAAGAATGCAAATGCAAATGCAAACTGTCACGAGGCAAGCTACACTAATGTAATGAATTCAAGTAGAAGAATGAAGCACCAAGACTTCGGAATCCACCAAGGGTCAATGATGTACAAACACAACCAATTCACTCATACATTCATCAATTCGGGTATAACGAATCCGTACCTAAGTCGGTTTTAGCGCACTCAAGCCAATTTCCCTCATATCAATCACTAGCCATCTTATTGGTCTAGGTTGGAAGTTCCTATCAACATTCTAGCCATCTTATTGGTCTAGACATGCATAAGAATTCATGAATGCTCAATGGAAATAGGATTCATACAAACTTGTTCCAAACCTAATGGAAACAACAATTGCAATCTAAGGTCCCAAGAAGCATGATTAAATAGATATTTCACCATCTACAAAATCCATCCAACAAATCCATTCAAAACCCTAAGTGGTGATCAAGCACAAAGAGTAAGAAGAATCCACAATAATCATAGAAACCAAAGATTTATACCCAAAGAGATTCACATATAAACAAATCAATTCATACAACCATCATTCAACCCAAGGCTTCATCCTAGCCTTGGTGAAAAAGAGTTTAGCTACACATAGAGAGAGAAAGAGACAAGCAAAGAGAGAGAAACATATTGGTAGAACCCAAAATTAGAAGAAATGCAAGCCAAAATGAAGAATCCCTCCTTCAAGCCTTGAATCCTCCTTCTCTCCTCTGTTTTTCGCTCTCTGGAACGGCCGTTCAATAGGTTAGAAGTCCCCAATTTTTAGGGATTTCGCGAAATAAAAGTTGCTGTTTTTGTGCAGGTGCGCCTAGGCGTGTAGGAAATGCGCCTAGGCGCTGCTCTAGAAAACACAGTTTTCTGAATTTTCCTTTCGCCTCTGTTCTGTGCGTCGCCCGTACCGCCTAGGCGTGTATAAATCACGCCCAGAATAATTTGCAAGCTTATTCTTGCTCTCCTCTTGCCCATATTTGCCACCTTTTTGTTATGCACCATCAACTGCCTATCAAAATCCAAGACAATAGATAAATGTACCGAAATGATAATACCAACGAGATAATATAGGGTTATTAACACCAAAAACAATAGGTATATTCATACCTATCAAACACCCCACACTTAAACCCTACTCGTCCTCGAGTACAACTAATTTAAAGATGCTCATGAAAAACAAAATCCTAACTCACTGACGCAGGAATCGCGGTTGCATTTAGCATATGCAACAAGCCGTTAAACCCCTAGGTGTCCCTAGTGGAGGAGTGTTGTCTCCTGAGGGCTTACAAGAATGATACCCACAAACATTTCTATCAAATGAGCGCAAACACCCCACACTTACATCACACTATATACTCAAAGAATAATTTCCATCTACTCAATTGCTCCTTTCATGTGGTGTGATGTGCAAGAGAAAATGTGAACATGTGGCTTCCAAGAGTTTATATATATGTATTAAACATAGTCGCATTCCAAGAATCGCAAAAACAACAAGTAGCAATATCAAGGCACATTTATTTATATATATATGCTTTTTTTTTCTTTTTTTTTTCTTTTTTTTTCTTTTGTTTTTTTTTTCTTTTTGAACTAGGACTATGCAATGCTTACTCCATTAAGCTTTCTACTCAACCCATGTAGCGAATTCTCGACCAATGACTCCCAACCAGTTGGTTTAGGGCATTAGGTGATAAGACACCCCTCAGATCAATTATTCGAGTTGAAAAGGCTTCGAAGTTAAGCTAGCCTAGAATGTTCATCATGGTTGTCTCATCTTTTTACGCGAAACTCGAGTTGGTTAGACAAGAGCCCCGGTTACTCAATAAGACGCAAGAGTGGAACATGCTTTCTTTCTTCTTTTTTTTTTTTTTTTTTTTTTGTTTCGGTACACAACATAAATAACTAGTGCCAAACATATCACCAACATGTGTCCAAGCTCATCTCAGGCAGAAACCACAGTTAACACATATATCCGTCCAAGTCATACCCCACAACACTTTAGTGCAAGTGAATTCATTTATTATGCAATCTAATAGACTTCAAAAATTCACTCAAGCATATAGGAGGTAAAGATGGGATTAAACAGCTCTGATCAGAAACAAATATAATAAGTACCAGCTGTCAAATTCAGATCAGACAATATCCAAAATGCGCAATACATACAAGACAAAGTACTCCCACCCCCCACGGTAAAATAAGCTTTGTCCTCAAAGCTGGAAACAGGAATATGAAGGAAAAGGAGGACAAGTCAAGAAAAACACAACCTGGAGGTGGAGTCTAGGAGGAGGGACCGCCAGAGTGTCCACGACGTCTGTGCCTGGAACTGCTGCTGGGAGCGCTGACTATCAGCAAGCTGTGGAAGCTGAGCTCGTATGCTAAAATGAGGAGGTGGCGTGTGTGTATGTGACAAAGAGTGGTTATGAGGGTTTTAACTATGCCCGACCCGCCTAGGCGTGTAGTATTGACGCCTAGGCGTTTTTTTTTTTTTTTTTTTTTTTTTTTTTTGGGCGCTAATGACTAGCGCCTAGGCGTGTATAAAACACGCCCGGGACAGCGTGCTCCTCTGTATCAGGCATCCAACTCCACAAACTCCCACATACAACCCAGAAAATTCCAGAAAATTTAGAAACACATTAAATTCTTCTAAAGAGATGGAACAATGAAGCACACAAGGATACAAAAAGGATATCACATCTCGGGTTGCCTCCCAAGCAGCGCTAAGTTTAGGGTCTTCAGCCAGACGTAGATCAAACAATTTCAGAATTTCAGCCCGAACCACCTCTTTCATATTTGGATGTACTAACTTCTTAGAAGTTGGAAAATTCCTCAGATTTTCAAAAACAGGCCTCCACTTATGTTGATGCGGAGGTGAAGGTGCAAACATATTGTATATTTCTTCAACTTCCTCAGTCAATAAGTGTTTGGAGTCACCCACAAGAAAAGCCTCCAATGTAGTGATTTTATTACTCCGAGAAACCTCCGTATCAAATCTTCTATCAGCTACATCTATCCAAAAGTAGGTTTTTGAGTCATCAGAATGTCGCATTGCTTCTGAGAGCCGAAACTCAACAGTTTTATCAAAAACTGTCATTGAGAGAACACCTAATTTGACATCAATGATGGTATTGGTAGTAGCCATAAAACCTCTGCCTAAGATAAGAGGTAGGTCTTTCCCAGGAATTGGTTCACCTTCCATGTCCAGAATTAAGAAATCCACTGGAACAACAAACTCTCCAACTTTCACTAAGACATCTTCAACAAGCCCAAAAGGATGAACAAGAGAGCGATCAGCCAACTGTAGAGTTGCTGTAGTTGGTTTTAGCCCTCCAATTTTCAAAGTGGAATACACAAAATAAGGCATGATATTAACACTGGCTCCAAGATCCATCAATGCTTTCTCAACATGCTTTTCTCCAATAATGCAGGAAATTGTAAAACTGCCCGGATCTTTCAACTTGGGTGGCAGTTTCTTTTGTAATATTGCACTAGTCTCCTCAGAAAGAAAAACTTCTTCATGCTCACTGATTTTTCTCTTATTAGTGCATAACTCCTTCAAGAATTTGGCATAAGCGGGGATAGATTTGATAGCATCAATAAGTGGAATATTGATTTCAACCTTCTTCAGAACTTCAAATATATCCCGATTATACTTGTTTTTCTTCTTAGGTGCAAGTCTAGAAGGGAAAGGAATTGGTGGAATATATTCTTCCACAATATGCTTGTCTTCTTTAACTTGAGGTAGTGGAGATGCAATTGGTTCCACTACCTTTTGTTCATTTTCATTCTCATCTTCTTGCTTCTGAAGCTCAATTTTGCTGTCCACCTTTTTCCCACTTCTCAATACGGTGACAGCCTTTGCATCTTCATATTTTGTGGGATTTACCTCTGGTTGGCTTGGGAGCTTCCCCAACTGTCTCTCACTCAGAGCATTCGCAAGTTGGACCACTTGCATCTCGAGCTTAGAAATTGACTGTGTATTACTAGCAACTGTTTGCTGCAACTGAGCCATAGAATTGCTCATTTCGGCTTGCGAGTTCTGCATCTTCACTTGTGACTGAGCCAGTTGAGTAATTAGGTCATCCATAGAAGGCCGTTTTTGCTCCGGAGGTGGTGGTTGAGGGTGGGCTTGCCAAGGTCTAGAACCGTAGTTGTAGTTTTGAGAAGAGCCATAGGAGAGGTTCGGATGGTTCTTCCAGCCTGGATTGTATGTATGAGAAAACGGGTCATTTTGCTGCTGATGAAAATTTTGCACTGCATTCACCTCTGCTTCAGGAAAAGTGCCCCCTCTAGGACACGTATGAGTGGGATGGTCTGTGCCCCCACAAATACCACATGGCTCTGTAGCTTTGCTCAATAGACTCATTACAGCATCCAGTTTCCGAGCCATTGAAGCAATGTCTGTGTTGGAAGTACCAGCTTCATATGCAGTTGCTCTAGAACCACTTGTATCTCTACTATCCCACTGCGAAGAGTTAGCAACTACATTCTCAATAATCATTGTGGCCTCAGCTGGTTCTTTAGCCATAATGTTCCCACCAGCAGCTGCATCTAGCCTATGCCGACAGTCATCTGACAAGTTCTGGTAGAAATATAATATAGTCTGCCATGGCAAGAATTGATGATGTGGGCACCCAATCAACAGAGTTTTATACCTCCCCCAAGCTTGATACAATGGTTCCCCCTTATTCTGCTTGAAATGAAATATCTGATCTCGTAATCTCTGCGTCTTAGATTGAGTATAGAATTTCTGAATAAACTTGGCAGACAGCTGCTCCCAAGAAGTGATAGAATTAGCAGGCAAGGTCTTGAACCAGTTCTTCGCATCACCTTTCAAAGAGAAAGGAAAGAGTTTGAGGTGAATAAATTCTGCAGATATCCCTTGGATCTGTTGTGTGCCACAAATCTCCAAGAAGTTATCGATATGATCGCTAGCATCCTGATTTTCTTCTCCTGAAAAGGATGGAAGCAAGTTAATCATATAGCCTTTAATCTCGTATGACAAATTAGGTGCAATAGTTGGAAAAACAATGCACGATTGACGAGTAGTAAATTGAGGTATAGAGAAATCCTGTATAGTGCGTGGAGCATTGGGGTTGTTGCCATTGTCATCAACTCCTTCAAGATTTTCTGCCATTTTTACTCGTTCCGGTTTGTCTCCACAAGAGCTCTCACCAGATGAGCTAGATGTAGGAGAACTAGAGTGAATGGGAGAATGCTCCCCAAGAATTTGCTTGTCTCTCTTGTTGCGGCGTAGACGTCCCAAGTCTAAATCAATTGGAAGAATTTCTGTATCCTGCGAACGCCGTCCTTGCATGAACTACAAAGAGTAAGAGAATAATGTGAGACAAACAATTATCAAGTATGATCACGCTATGTAAACGAGTATCTATGCAAACAAAACAATGGATCGAGTATAAGCTACCGTCCCCGGCAACGGCGCCATAAACTTGTTGGGTCTAAAATAACCTACTAGCAAGTGCACTAGTCAGAAGAATAGTACAAGTGGTCAGTAGAGATCGTATCCACAGAGACGGAGATATGACTTAATCCAAGTGTTTATTTACATATAATTATGGACAATGCAAGAAATTAAAGTTTCACTCAAGTTGATTTGGTTTGCAATTTAAAAGAAATGCAAGCAAGAAAAGTAAAGTGTTTTTGGAACTTTTGTATTGAAGAATGCAAATGCAAACTGTCACGAGGCAAGCTACACTAATGTAATGAATTCAAGTAGAAGAATGAAGCACCAAGACTTCGGAATCCACCAAGGGTCAATGATGTACAAACACAACCAATTCACTCATACATTCATCAATTCGGGTATAACGAATCCGTACCTAAGTCGGTTTTAGCGCACTCAAGACAATTTCCCTCATATCAATCACTAGCCATCTTATTGGTCTAGGTTGGAAGTTCCTATCAACATTCTAGCCATCTTATTGGTCTAGACATGCATAAGAATTCATGAATGCTCAATGGAAATAGGATTCATACAAACTTGTTCCAAACCTAATGGAAACAACAATTGCAATCTAAGGTCCCAAGAAGCATGATTAAATAGATATTTCACCATCTACAAAATCCATCCAACAAATCCATTCAAAACCCTAAGTGGTGATCAAGCACAAAGAGTAAGAAGAATCCACAATAATCATAGAAACCAAAGATTTATACCCAAAGAGATTCACATATAAACAAATCAATTCATACAACCATCATTCAACCCAAGGCTTCATCCTAGCCTTGGTGAAAAAGAGTTTAGCTACACATAGAGAGAGAAAGAGACAAGCAAAGAGAGAGAAACATATTGGTAGAACCCAAAATTAGAAGAAATGCAAGCCAAAATGAAGAATCCCTCCTTCAAGCCTTGAATCCTCCTTCTCTCCTCTGTTTTTCGCTCTCTGGAACGGCCGTTCAATAGGTTAGAAGTCCCCAATTTTTAGGGATTTCGCGAAATAAAAGTTGCTGTTTTTGTGCAGGTGCGCCTAGGCGTGTAGGAAATGCGCCTAGGCGCTGCTCTAGAAAACACAGTTTTCTGAATTTTCCTTTCGCCTCTGTTCTGTGCGTCCCCCATACCGCCTAGGCGTGTATAAATCACGCCCAGAATAATTTGCAAGCTTATTCTTGCTCTCCTCTTGCCCATATTTGCCACCTTTTTGTTATGCACCATCAACTGCCTATCAAAATCCAAGACAATAGATAAATGTACCGAAATGATAATACCAACGAGATAATATAGGGTTATTAACACCAAAAACAATAGGTATATTCATACCTATCAATGATCATGGAATGATGCTGCAAATGGAGTTTTAAGTGGAAATTTGGGCAGAATGGTAGACTGCTAAAAGGGGGGCAGTGTTGCTGTAATAGAGGGGATGAGGGGGAAAAAATGTGTGGGAGTGGATGCTGTGTTACTGTGAGAATTGATTAGGAAGTGGTTCATCTTAATACACTTCTATATGGAATAATTCCCCTCCTTTGTTTTGCAGGCATTATTTTGAAGTGGGAATATAACAATATGGGGAATTTTCGAGTGATGAGAGGGGATGGGGAATTATGAAAAGGGAAACAGGAGAGTTTAGTTTAGGTTAGGAGGGTGATTCCATATGGTGCTACTTTGGTGCCTTGTTGTGTAAGGTGCTGCAGAAAAATGGTGTTCTGGTTGTGCTCAAGGATGAGCTCCTCCAATTGGTGCTATCTGATGTGCCTTGGTTTGGGTGCCTTCGATTGGTAGGTGCTGCAGTTTGAGGTTCTGGTTGTGCTGGTCTTAAGCATAACTGCTGGAAGGGGGAGACTTCTGCCCTGTTTTTATGCTAGAAAAAAAAATACAAAATTAATAATACTCCTGGCAGCACAGGTGGGGCTAATGCTTGCTACTTTCTGTGTTACCGTTGCCCCATGAATGGCATTGTTGCTATTGTAGTGGATGAGAGTGAAACACGAGTGTGAGTGTATGCATTAAAATAAGGGAAACACGAGTGACTGTGAGGTTGTGAAACACAGAGGTAAATTAACGGGAGGGGTGGGAGAACTTTTCTACTAACCTCTTCTTGTTTTGCAGGACTTTGACACTTAATAAGTCTGGAGCTGCTGGTTGCTACTGCAATTAACTGATGCAAGCTGGAAGTAATTGCTACCTAAGGCTTGCTGCCGGCTAACCTCTGCATGGATATGGATTTGTTGCCATTTGGATGACGCTGGAGCTGCTGGTTTCTAAAAGTCTATTGATGCCAACTTATCATGTCCTGATAGTTGCTGGTGGTTAATGGTGGAGCTCTTGGAACATATGGAATGCTTCTCCTGCTGTTGGCAATTGTTACGGATCCAGACTTATTTACATACAGTGATTAAACATTATATTGTAAACTTGTAAAATACTATTATGTGCTACTGCCTAGCTTGATAAATGATTGCTTCAGGAGGGCTTAGTTGGTCCCGCGTCCATACAAGTGCTACTTGGGCTTATGAGGATTCTGGACTTTGCTTAATTCCTACATGGAATTTAGGCTGCAAAATGGCTAACTCTGCTGCTTTGGTTGCTGCTTTGGTTTCTCTTCAATGGTGGGGGATGCATGTGAAATTTTGGTTTCTCTTGTTAAGAGGGGCTGGAACTACCGGCTGCTAAATGATGTGTTATTGGTTGTTGTAAAATTGGTACTACTATTTTGTAGCCTTGTTGTTATCTTGGCTTGTTCGGTTATGTTATTCCCTAAAAAATGTTATGTTGCTTTTAATGGTTAAAACATTAAACTTAGTAAATTGTTATAATTATTGGGCAATTTACTAGGTTTGTGCTGGATCTTCCATGGATTGATTACGGAAAGACAAAATGGCTTCGCTTTAATTCAATTCGGCAAAAGGAGGGTCTTTAATCCTCTTAGCTGGAATGGGTTTTGGGAAAATCTGGGCTCCTAATTATTTTGGGTCACTTTGTTCTTCACGGATACACTTAAGTTCATCATCTCGCTTTTAGCTCCGGTTCTTAAACATCGTTATTGGTCCATGATTGTCTTCTTTGGTTTGCTAAGGGAGGTGGTGTGCGGGTCAACGCTGGATCGGCTGGTTTTGTGTGTGGGAGTGACTGGGTGGTTCCGTGGTTTTGGATCGGGACTGCTTCGATCCGAGTCCGTTGGGTTTGCAGGTGGAGTTTCGGTGGGTTCCAAGTTCTGCTGCTTCTGTGCGCCTGGTGTCTCGGTTTCGTGTGGGTTCGCTTGGGGGAGGTGTTCGTCGGTGGGATTGGGATTCGGATTCCGCCTTGTTTGCGTTTTGCCAAAACTAGGTTCTCTGTGAGCCCGGCCTTGGTTTCGTAAAGGGTGGTGATTAGACTCCGGCATTTTTATTCTCCTTTGCTCCCGATTGAACTCTGGCTGCTGGTTTTGGTTTGTGGGGTTGACTGGTTGTGTTCGGCATCTTCGTTTGGTGTACTGTGGGTTTGCTTGGGGGGTTCTTGAGTGTTTTTGGTTAGTGGGCTGCCTTGTTTGAGTTCTGCCGTTGCTGGGTTTCTCGTGAGCCTGGTTCTTCGGTTGGCTTCGTATAGGGTGGTGATTGGAGTCTCGGGTGGTTCCATGGTGCTCTAGTTTAGCTGGTGCTTGGAAGCGGCTAGTCCAGTGGGAATCCATCCTTGACCATACTTCCCAGCGTGGTCCAGGTAGTTTTTCGTTATCTCAATTTATTAATTCCTACTGCTTTGCTTTGCTCTTGAACAGTGTTGGATTTTGGAGCTGTTAATGCTTGGTTGTGGGGATATTTGTGCTGAATTGAGACTCTGATATTTGAACTGGTGATTTCGGATTGTGCCTGGGCTTTGCTTCATTTGCTTGAATTGGGACTCGGGTGATTTCGGATTGTGCCTGGGTTTTGCTACATTTGCTCGGGCTCGTGTTTCTGTGTCGAGGGGGTGGTTTCTGTCTAAATTATAGGCTGCTGTTCTTTGTGTGTTTCATGGGGAAGACTAAGAAACCAAAGAAGTCGGAAGCGAAGGTCACAAGGGCAAAATCCTGTGCTGACTACCTGCAGGATATAGTGGTGAAAGCCAACTCTTCTGTTCAGAATCAAAGACGAGTGGAAGAGGCCTTGAAACCCACACTGGTGGGGCTCCAAGCGAAGAACCTGTGTGTGGACTTGGAGATGGAGCATGAGGAAGTATCAGCTGTTGGAGATGACCTCGAAGAGCAAGTCGACTTCTCTGGCTCTGAAGAAGATGACTTGTGGACTTCCTCTCCTCTCGTTGATTTGTTTAACCAGGAGGAGCAGAATCATGCTGAGACCGGTACATATGAGAAGCGACTAGGTATGCTTTCAAGCATCATTGTGGGAGGGGATGCTGCTGTGAACAACAAGGATGGCATGGGTCATGATCAGGCTAAGACACTTGAAAGAGGCAGCACCTCTTCAGCAGCTCCCACTGGAGTCGTTCCAGGAGCAACTAGCCTCCGCAAGGTAAGGTCTTTTCCCGGAGAAATTTATTTGCTGAAAATAGGAAAGATGACCACCATAGATTGGCATATCATACTAAGTTAACTAACAAAGAAACTTGTACATTTTTGGATGAGGATATGGAAGGGGATGATGATTGGAAATTATGTTTGTTGGGGTATGTGGCGGGGAGGTTTCCAGGGCTGAGAGCTATTAATGAAATGGTTAAAACTAAATGGAATGGCACTGCCTCTCTAACCATGCATGCTAGTGGCTGGCTGGTGTTTACTTTTCTGAATGAAGAACATAAACAGGCTGCCTTGGATGGAGGTCCCTACCTTGTGTATGGGAGACCACTAATGTTAAAAGCCATGTCAGAGTACTTTAACTTTGATACAGCAGAAATGACTAGAGTCCCAGTTTGGATTAAATTCCCGAATTTGCCTTTTAAATGCTGGACTTTTGGATGTTTAGGTAAGCTTGCTAGCTGCCTTGGTAAGCCTTTATATGCTGACAAATTCACTACTTCCAAAACTAGACTCTCCTTTGCTAGGGTGTTGGTGGAGGTGAACCTACTAGGTCCACTTCAAACCACAGTGGACATCCTCCTACCAAATGGTTCTGTTTTGAAGCAAGTGATTCAGTATGAATCATT
Organism: Euonymus europaeus; assembly: GCA_963580455.1. NCBI lineage: Eukaryota > Viridiplantae > Streptophyta > Magnoliopsida > Celastrales > Celastraceae > Euonymus > Euonymus europaeus. The sequence continues at coordinate 9,432,869 of OY756963.1, read as the reverse complement.
GCCTAAATTCTGTAAATTTTGTAAAGTCATGGGACACTCTACTGGAATCTGCTCTAGAGCCCCAAACCCTGTGGCTAATGTTACCCCTGTTGAGTCATCTGTGCAAGCTGGGGACGGGGTTGGTACATCTAAGGAAAAGGTGCTGGATAGAATTGTAGAAAATACAGTAATTCCATTACCTGCCAAAGGGGTTGCGAGTGAACAAGTAGAGGGTTGGACTAAAGTTATGGGGAAAAATAAAGAGTGCGTTTGGTAAACAATTTTGCAGTTAGCGTATAATTTAGCTTATATGCTGGTAGCATATATGTTGTTTCAAATGCTGACATATATGTTGTTTCAAATGTTGTGGTGTTTGGATCATTATTGTAGGAAAAACATATATGTTATTTTCAAATGTTGTGGCTAATTACATACAAGGGCAGTAGCACAAATTAAAAAATATTTTTCAAAAATATATAATAAATTATTAAATAAATAAATTACTAAATATAATTGAATATATTATTTTAAAATATAAATATAATTTAATATATTATTAAATATAAATAAATAACAATTTATTATTAAATATAATCAATATATTATTAAATAAAAATAAATAAAAAATCATTATTAAATAAAAATGAATATATTATTAAATAAAATAAATAATAGATTTTAACATTAAGGCTATTTTGGTCATTTGGCTGAAATATAAGGGGTAGTTTAGACTTTTTATTTTTGATAAAAGGTAAATGTTGTTGATAATGGTTTTTTATGTAGCATTTGAAAATTGTAACATATATGCTAAAATTATTATTGGGTGTTTGGTTAAGTAGCTTTTTATATGTAGCATATATGCTGAATGCTGAATTATATGCTAGTGAAAATTGTTTACCAAACGGGCAAAAAATAGGTAATGTGGGAGTGATCACTAGGCATAGTAGGTAGGTGGGATGGGAAAAGGCCATAGGACAACAGAGAATAGAAGTGAGTACCCGGGTACAAGAGGGAAGAGCAAATGACAATGCAATCCGTGATTTGGGTCTTTTAGGAGCTGAGGGGAGTAAGGTCCAGGTATCCCAAAAGGGAAAAGAACCAATGGGAAATACTACTGCCCGTGACCCTGTTGATTTTACACAACCTAAAAAGAGCCAGGGTACTAATGGAGGGAAAGGTGGCAGAGATAGAGGTGGACCTCATATCCCTTCAAACCAATGTTAGTGGGCTTAACAGCCCTCTAAAATAGCATGAGGTGGCTCATTTCATACGGATTCATAAGTTTAATGTTAGAGGGCTTATGGTAGGTGATTTACTGAACTTTACAGCTGCATGT
>OY756963.1:9404054-9421554 GCA_963580455.1 Euonymus europaeus | reverse complement strand
AATATTCGCCATCCCACTCATTCCCCGTAGGGGGTGGGGGTGGCGACGTTGCGTGACACCCAGGCAGGCGTGCCCTCGGCCTGACGACTTCGGGCGCAACTTGCGTTCAAAAACTCGATGATTCGCGGGTTTATGCAATTCACACCAAGTAATGCATTTCGCTACGTTCTTCATCGATACGAGAGCCGAGATATCTGTTGTCGAGAGTCATTTAGTATGTGATACAAATGACGATGCATCCCCCAGCGACACCGTCTCCGAGACGAGGGGAGCGCACATCATTCTTTGGTTCCTTGGCGCTGTCCGCGTCGGGGTTCGTTGTTTGTGCCCTGGGCGCAGTGGCTGTGGCTTCCCACATCCCTGCTCCCGGGCTATGAGCGACTAGCCCGAAGGCTCGCCGCGCGTGGTTTTCTTAACTTGTTCGCAGGTCGTTCTGCTTTGTGGGTTTCGACAATGATCCTTCCGTAGGTTCACCTACGGAAACTTTGTTACGACTTCTCCTTCCTCTAAATGATAAGGTTTAGTGGACTCCTCGCGACGTCGCCAACGCCGAACCGCCCACGTCGCCGCGATTCGAACACTTCACCGAACCATTCAATCGGAAGGAGCGACGGGCGGTGTGTACAAAGGGCAGGGACGTAGTCAACACGAGCTGATGACTCGCGCTTACTAGGAATTCCTCGTTCAAGATCAACAATTTCAATGATCTATCCTTATCACGATGAAATTTCAAAGATTACTCGGGCCTGTCGGCAAAGGCTATAGACTCGTTGAATACATCAGTGTAGCGCGCGTGCGGCCTAGAACATCTAAGGGCATCACAGACCTGTTATTGCCTCAAACTTCCTCGGCCTAAGCGGTCGTAGTCCCTCTAAGAAGCTGGCCGCTGAGGCATTCTTTCGCGTAGCTAGTTAGCAGGCTGAGGTCTCGTTCGTTAACGGAATTAACTAGACAAATCGCTCTACCAACTAAGAACGGCCATGCACCACCACCCATAGAATCAAGAAAGCTTGGCCTCTTGTGGGTGAGGATGTTTGTCTTGCCACTAAGGACTTCTTTGTTTCAGGGAAGATTCTTAAGCAAATTAATCATGCCATTATTGCTTTGGTGCCTAAATCACAAAATTTCTCACAAGTGGGGGATTTCCGACCCATTTCCTGTTGTAATGTGATATATAAGATTATTGCAAAAATTTTGGCTAATAGGTTGGCTAATGTTCTCCCTACTATAATCGGCCCTTCTCAGAATGCTTTCTTAGGTGGGAGGAGTATGGTAGAGAATATTCACTTACTTCAGGAACTGCTTAGACAATATGGCAGGAAGCGTGCATCTCCTAGATGTATGCTAAAGATTGATTTTAGGAAGGCCTATGATTATGTTCAATGGTGTTTTCTTGAGAACCTATTGGAACAAATAGGATTTCCTCATAGATTTGTGGGGTGGGTGATGAAATGTGTGACCTCCACTTCTTATTCAGTGGCTGTTAATGGAGAGTGGCATGGTTTTTTTGAAGGGAATGTGGCTTGAGGCAAGGTGACCCCATGTCTCCTTATCTTTCTCTCCTGTGTATGGAGTACTTCGGTAGACAGCTATCATATGCCACGACCAACCCAAATTTTAATTTTCACCCGTTGTGTAGCCATTTAAGAATATCCCATCTAGCTTTTGCGGATGATATTATTCTCCTTTCCAAGGGTGGGAGTAGGTCAGTTGGAATTTTGTTCCAGGAACTCGTCCAATTTGGGAAAGTGTCAGGATTAAAATTTAATGCTTCAAAATCTGCTATCTATTTTGGAGGGGTAAATGACTACACAAAGCGAACTATCCTAACTATTACTGGTATTGTGGAAGGAAATATGCCATTCACTTATCTAGGTGTTCCACTGAATCCTAGCCGGTTGATTGTTAGTAATTTTCACCCCCTCTTCCAGAAAGTAGAGAGCGTTATTCATAGTTGGGCGGGGAAAAACTTGTCTTATGCAGGGAGGTTAGAATTGTTAAGATCAGTGGTCCAGGGTATTATTACCTTATGGCTTGCTATCTTTCCAATGTCTTGCCAAGCACTGGGAAAATTGGGAAAAATGTGCAGGAATTTCCTATGGTCTGGAAACATCAATAGGTCTAAATCTTCTATGGTGGCTTGGAAAATAGTTTGTAGTCCTAAATCTGAGGGAGGGTTAGGTTTAGTGGACTTAGAAGCATGGAATAGGAGCTTGCTTTGTAAGACTCTCTGGAATGTTCACAACAAAGCGGATACTGTTTGGATTCAATGGGTGAATCACCACTATATACATGGCCAAACAATGTGGGGGCAGTGGCTTTACACAATTCTTCCCCTCTATGGAAATTCTTGATTTTGACTAAGGACCGTATATTGCAAGAGATGGGAGGAGAAATCCCAGCAATTGAAATGGTCAAGAGCTGGATCAGTAACTCTAAATCATTCACAAGTGGAGCATATAATTTTTTTAGATGTGCTGGTCCTATAGTTTTTTGGGATAAGGTGGTCTAGGAAACTTGGTCTTTACCCAAAGTTTGTTTTGTGGCCTGGCTGGCTATGTTAAGCAAACTTAAGACCAAAGACAGGATGATGTTCCTTGATATTGATAGAACCTGCAATCTTTGTAACCTTCATGATGAATCACATGAGCATTTGTTTTTTGAATGCAGTTGGGCTGCTGGTTTTTGGAAAAAAATCAAGGAATGGTTAAGCTTATCTAGAAGAATGTCGACCCTGAAATCTACAATGCGTGGGGTAAATAGTAAGAGAAAGGGGGCAGATTTTAGAATGAAAAAAGTTGCTGTAGGACTGGTCATTTACATTATATGTCAAGAGAGAAACAAGAGACTATTTGAAAAAGCTTCTAGGAGCATGGAAAGCCTTGTCCGTAGGTTCCAGATTTTGTTCTTCTCAATCTTATACTTTAATGTAAGAGACCTTCAGGGCCTGTCTCCTTGGCTTTCTGAACTTATGGGGGGGAGGGTTTGAAACTTTGGTCATGTCCTTCTGTCTGTGTAAGGGTATGTCCTGTGAGAAAAATCTGGAGAGAGTAGGGTAGGAAGTGAGATCTCCATATCTGCTGCTGGCAGCACAAGTGGAGCTTAGGGAATGAGAGGCATGCTGGTAGGGGTTTGCTGAATTTTACAGCTGCAGTCTAAGCTGCTGTAAAGAGGCTGAAGCACCTACAAATGAAAACTAGAGTGTTGAATTTGTGTGCTGGTATCTTGGGGGTGGGGGATGCTATATTAGAGTCGCAGAGGGTGAGGTTATGGGACACAAAGGAAAATCCTGGGAAGGGGTGGGAGAACTATTTTGCTAACCTCTTGTTGTCTTGCACTTTTAAAAGGGAAACAGGAGATTTTTGGTGAGGAGAGTGATTCCAAATGGGGGTTGGGGTTTATTTATATTACTATATATATATATATAAAAGAAAGAAAAAAAATAAAATAGAATTGCTGGTTGTTCCAATTGCTGTATGTAGGGTATGGAACCTGCCCAGGTTGCTGTGTGCAGGGTAGGGCTCGGGAACTCTGGTTTCTGTGGTCTTTTGGTGCAAGTCTGGAGTGAAATGCCATGCTAAGCTGCTGTAAGGAGGGCAGGGTGGCTATGTTAGAGTTGATGAGGGTGAAACACGAGTGAGAGTGTACCTTATACATAATGTTCATGGGTGGGAAACACGAGTGGTTGTGAGGTTATGGGATGCAAAAGGAAGCACAGGGTATGGGTGGGAGGTCTTTTATGCTAATCTTCTTTTGTTTTGCAGGTGCCGCTGGGGAGAAAAAAAATGTTGTGGTTGCTGTCTGCATATTGGAAGCTGATCTTCTCCATTGCATTCCAAGGAGGTTCGGGTGGGAGCTGCTACTACCAAAAGACTGATCCATATTTTGACTATGGAGCGCTGCTACTACCTCTGTTAACCATCGGGTTCTATGGCTATTCATGGGCTAGTATTATTGAGATGATGTTGATTTGTTGCTACAAATGGTGTAATGCATGGATGGAATCTGTTGAGGAGGTGCTGACTAAGTTTGCAAGCAGGTTTGGTGGAGAAAAAAATAATAATAATAATAATAATAATAAATAAAAACTCTCCTTGACGAAACTGGAGCTGCTGGATTTAAGAAGGGATGGCCATGCTTGAGGTTCAAGTAACTGTTGGTTGCTGCTGTTATTAACCTCTGCTGGTCTGCTGCTGGTGGTTAATGCTTCTTTGGGAGCTGCTGGTATGAAATAGCATTGATGGCTGTTATGTTGTTGCTGTATGGCTCTGTCTGCAAAGGCTGCTTTCTTGTAGGAATAAATTCTGGAAAATTTGTGATGTATGGAGACAAGGGGCTGTTGTGTTGGTTCTATTTAGGTGCTGCAGGTGGCTCTTGGAGTGGTCCTATTTTGGCGCAATTCTAGTCTTGTGTTGCTGCTGTCTTTTGTGCATGTATTATTAGGAGGCTTCTGTGCTTGCTTGGATTTATGTAGGGGTGGATGGACAAGGCTTGTTGTTGTCATGGAACAATGACTGCTTCAGGTTGTGCTATCCTTGGTGATACCACATGTATAATTGGCTAACCTCTGTCAAGGGCTTTGAAATCTTGTGGTGCCTTGCTGTTGAAGGTGCTGCAGTTGACCACTAGGTTACAATGAAGAATGGTGTTCTGGTTGTGCTATCCTTGCATAACTGCTGAAACCTGAATGTGTGATGCACTTGCACCATCAAAGGATGGCAGTCCAACTGAAGGATGCTGGGGTTCCTGCTACTGGATTTGTGTGCTAGAGTAATGAGTGAGAGTGTATGCTGTTAAAAAAAAAAGGGGGGGGGGGGGGAACACGTGTGAAGTGTGAGGTTCTGGGACTAGGTCTTTCTACTGACATGTATTGTAGGAAGTGTTACTGTGAGAGTAGATTAGGAAGTTTTTCATTATTTCTTAATATGCTTCCATATGGAAAATACTAGTGGCATGTGAGTTTGTAAGTTACTAGGGGTGGGGGATGCTATATCTATATATATGTAGCTCTGTTAAAGGTGCTGCAGAAGAATGGTGTTGTTACTGCTGCAGCCTTTTGAGGTTCTGGGTGTGCTGGTCCTTAGCATAACTGTTGCAAGGGGGAATCATCTGCCCTGTCTATATGCTGCTGGAAGAAAAAATAATAATAATATTGCTGGCAGCACAGGTGAGGCTAATAGAGGCATGCTTGCCTCTTGTGTGCTAACCTTATTCCATGAAGGGCTTTGTGCTATTTTAGTGAATGAGAGTGAAACACGAGTGTGAGTGTATGCAATAAAATAAGGGAAACACAAGTGATTGTGAGGTTGTGAAACACAGATTAAATTAAGGGAGGGGTGGGAGAACTTTTCTACTAACCTCTTCTTGTTTTGTAGGTTTTTCTTTTTTGCCATTTCATAAAACTGGAGTTGCTGGTTGCTAAACTGATGTAACCGGCTAACCTCTAGATGGTTATGCCACTGGATCATACTGGAGTTGTGCTTGCTCATGGTTTGCTATGAGATTATGCTGGAGGTGCTGGTTGCTTAAGCTCTGAATGCTCAAGTCATGTGCTGGAGCTGCTGGTTGATGCCAATGCTTAATGGATGAGCTGCCTAGGTCTTGCTATTGCATGAACTGCCATAACCTGGAAGTAGATGTTATTATTGCAAGGCTTGCTGCTGGCTAACCTCTGGATGGACATAGCTGCTGATTGGTTCTTGTTACGGAGCCTGAGATGATTAAATATGAGTTACTATAGTTGGTGGACGTGTTTAATTGGTACTTTTATTTTGTAGCATTGCTGTGGCTATTTGACTTGTTCTACTTATATGGGTGTATGTTGTGAAACAAAATGTAATGTTGTGCTCTTATATGGTTCAAACATTAAACTTAGTAATTTGTCTTAATAGTTGGGCAGGCTACTAGGTTTTGTGCTAAAACTTCTGGAGGGCATGTCCTCTAGAGCTGAGTTTACTGGGTTACCCCGGATTGTATCTTTTTTGAACAGTTAATATATACTTACATCTTCTGATAAAAAAAAAATCAACTCTCAAAACTTTACTATTCCATAAAACCAAAATTCTAGCAGTGCGTGCAATTGATAGGTTGGATATAAACTTCCACCCTTGAAATTTGCGCCTATGCATAAAACTCAATTTTTTTTTCTGTCAACTTAGTCTCAATCAAACCCATAACATTCAACCTATGAATCCGCATGAAGGTAGCCACCTCATGCTGTTTTAGAGGGCTATTGAGCCCTCTAACATTCCAGCAGCCCACTAACATTGGGTTGAAGGGATACGAGGTCCACCTCTACCCCTGCCACCTTTCTCTACAGTAGTTCCCTGACTCTTCTTAGGTAGTGCAAGCTCAACAGGGTCACGGCCACTAGTATTTCCCATGGCCTTTTCCCCCTCACCCTGCCTACCATGCCTAATGATCACTCCCACATTACCTACTTTATTTTTCCCCCCAACTTTAGTCCAACCCTCTACATGTTCACTCACCACCCCTTTGGGAGGCACTGGATTTTCAGTATTTTCTCCCATTCCATCAAGCACTTTTTCCATGGATGTACCAATCCTGTCCCCAGGTTGTAAAGACTCAACAGGGTGAACATTTTTAACCTTAGCCACAGGGTATGGTGCTCTAGAACAGATTCCAGTAGTGTGTCCCATAACTTTGCAAAATTTACAAAATTTTGGCAATGATTCATATTGAACCACTTGCTTCAAAACAGAACCATTGGGCAGAAGGATGTCCACCTTGGTTTGAAGTGGACCTAGAAGGTCCACCTCCACCAACACCCTAGCAAAGGACAGTCTAGTTTTAGAAGTAGTGAATTTATCAGCATATAAGGGCTTAACAAGGCAGCTAGCAAGCTTACCTAATCATCCAGAAGTCCAACATTTAAAGGGCAAATTCGGGAATTTAATCCAAACTGGAACTCTAGTCATTTCTGCTGCATCAAAGTTAAAGTACTCTGACATGGCCTTTAACATTAGGGGCCTCCCATACACAAGGTAGGGCCCTCCATCTAATTAAGGCAGCCTGTTTATATTCTTCATTCAAAAAAGTAAACACAAGCCAGCCACTAGCATGCATGGTTAGAGAGGCAGTGCCATTCCATTTATTTTTAACCATTTCATTAATATATCTCAGTCCTGGGAACCTACCAGCCACATACCCCACCAAACATAATTTCCAATCAGTATCCCCTTCCATATCCTCATCCAAGAAAGTACAAGTTGCTTTGTTAGTTAACTTAGTATGATATGCCAATCTATGGTGTTCATCTTTCCTATTTTCAGCAAATAAATTTCACTAGGAAGAGACCTTACCTTGCAGAGGCTGTATAGCAGCTCCTTGAACAACTCCAGTGAGGACTGATGAAGTGCTGCCACGTTCTGGAACCTTAGGCTGAGCTTGACTCGGATCATCCTTATTGTTCACAGCAGCATCGCCCCCCACAATTATGCTTGGAAGCATGCCCGGTCTCTTCTCATATGTACCAGGCTCTACATGATTCTGCTCCTCCAGGTTGAACAAATCAATGAGAGGGGAGGACGTCCACAGGTCATCTTCTTCAGAGCCAGAGAAATCAACTTGCTCTTCAAGATCATCTCCAATAGCTGACACTTCCTCATGTTCCATCTTTATTTCCCCACACTGGTTATTTGCTTGGAGCCCCACCACCGTGGGTTTCAAGGCCTCTTCCACCCTTCTTTGATTCTGGACAGAGGGATTGGTTTTCAGCACTATGTCTTGCAGGTAGTCAGCTCGTGATTTTGCCCTTGTGACTTTCTCATTCACCATTTTTGACTTCTTATTCTTCCCCATAAATCAAAGAACAGCAACCCAAAAATTTTCCAGAACCAATACCTTGACCCAGAATCGCAATAGGAACAGTGATCGTTCCACCAATAACCGGACTAGAAGACCAACCCAAATTACGTAACGGAAGACCTAACTTTGCGAATCACCCTGAGACGAACCAGCCCAACCCTAATTACCCAGCACACCAATTCAGCCAATTTATCCACAACCAAGCAAACAAACAGCTCCAAATTCCAGCTACTCGAATCAACTAGATCACGCTGGGATGTTAAATACTCAAGACGACCCAAACCAAGACAACCTCACCAGCAGTAGAATCACCAGATCACATTCGAGGCTACAATTTTTGCTAAAGAAGGAGTAGAAACCTCCCTTTTCCCAATTCGAAGCTCAGATCACCACCCTAGTAAATCCGGACCTAGAATTGAGTAATCCGCATACCTGGTTCGCGCTCATAAGCTTTCCGATGTTCCCGGTGACGGACGAACCCAAATATTCGGATCCCTAAACTTTGCAAGATACCAGCTCCCTGTTCCCAGATTGAGTCTTGAATCACCAAACCGACCCCAAAACCCAAGAGGATAATGCAAGGTAATTGGAGAAATTTGTTTAATGATAATAGAAAGGATGACCATCCTAGGTTAGCCTATCATGTGAAATTAACTCATAAAAATACATGTTCTTTTTTGGATGATGATATGGATGGGGATGATGATTGGAAATTGTGTATGGTGGGTTATGTTGCTGGTAGGTTTCCAGGTATGAGAGCTTTGCATGAAATGATTAAAAAAATTGGAAACACACTGCATCTTTAACTATGCATGAGAGCCGATGGCTTGTTTTTAAATTCCTTGAAGAAAAGCATAAACAAGATGTTTTGGAAGCTGGACCGTATCTTATATACGGGAGACCGCTAATGTTGAAAGCCATGACTAAATATTTTAACTTTGATGTTGAAGAAATGACTAAAGTTCCTGTGTGGGTTAAATTTCCTAGTCTACCTCTTAAATGTTGGTCGGTTGCATGCTTATCTAAACTATCTAGTTGCATTGGTAAGCACCAGTATCCTGATAAATTTACTTTGTCAAATACTAGGTTATCTTTTGCTAGGGTGCTAGTGGAGGTTGATCTCTTAGGTCCCCTCCATTCTGCAGTGGATATTCTGCTCCCCACAGGTGATATCCTGAAGCAAAAAATCCAATATGAAACATTGCCAAAATTTTGTAAAAATTGCAAAGTTATGGGGCATAGTACAGGGACTTGCTCTAGACTTACAGGGACTGGAAATCAGGTTAGAAAGGCTGACCTAGTGTCTAATGTAGGTGGGTTACCAATTGGGGTGGGCACCCTAAAGGGGAGGGTATTGGACAGACTTGATAAAGCCTCTACTGTAGGTGAATTACCAAATGGGGAGGGTAACACCAAGGGGTGTGTGCTAGATAGAATTGAAAAAGACTCTACTGGGCCTCCCATTTCTACCTCAGAACATGACATAGGATGGACTAAGGTTAATGGGAAGAAGAGAATGAGTGATAAACCACAACAAGAGGTCCCTGGGGTTGTTACTAGGAGTGGTAAAAGAGGGGAGACATGTGAGAGTAAAGCGGACAACAGTGAAAAAAATAGTGGCCAAGGGAAAGTGGCTGTTAGTAAACCTAGGGAAGGTAGTCCAGAGAGTGTAAGGGAGATGCAAAAGGGAAAAGGCCTACTTAGGAAGGTTAGCATTGGGGCCTTTGATGGACACTCGTTTCTAAAGAAAGGTCAAGGAGTGGTGGGGGGAAATGGTGGCAGGGCAAAGGGTGGATCCCTAATCCCTTTAAATCGATGATAGTGGGATGTTGGAATGTTAGAGGGCCCAATAGCCCTCTAAAACAGCATGAGGTTGCTAACTTCATGCGGATTCATAGATTTAATGTCATAGGATTGATTGAGACTAAGTTGACTGTGAATAAATTGAGTTTTATGCATAAGCGTAAATTTCAGGGGTGGGACTTCATGTCTAACCTTTCCATTGCGACTACTGCTCGAATTTTGATTTTATGGAATAGTAAAGTGTTGAGAGTGGACCTTCTATCCATGTCTACTCAAATGATGCATACTCGAATTACCTCTTTGATAGATCACTTTGTTACTGAAGTTACATTTGTGTATGGCCTAAATACCATCTTGAATAGGAGACCGCTTTGGAAGGACTTGGGTAGGCTTGATGTTAGGCACCCGTGGATGTTAGTTGGTGATTTTAATGCCATGTTAAATCCTCAGGATAAGCATAATGGGGGTGTTGTATCTTCTTATGATGTTTATGACTTTAGGGATTGTTGTTCATCCTTAGGGATTCAAGATCTTAACTATTTGGGATGCCATTTCACTTGGACTAATGGGAGGGTGTGGTGCAAAGTTGATAGAGTGCTAGTTAATTCTCTTTGGCTAGCCTCTAATCGTACTACACAAGTGGAATTCCTCCAATCGGGGGCTCATTCTGATCACTCTCCTATTAAAATTCAGATTGGTTACCTTGTGCGGAAAAAAAAGCCATTCAAATTCTTTAATATGTGGGCTGACCACAGCAGTTTTCTGGATATTGTTGGGGAAAATTGGAATGAAGTTCATGGCATTCCGATGTATAGGTTGTGTGTTAAACTGAAAAGGTTAAAATTTCACCTTAGAAAACTCAACAGTAAACACTATAGCCATATCTCCTCCAGGGTAATTCAAGCCTCTTCTGAGTTAGATGCCCAACAGAACCTCCTACACAATGACATGGATAATGTTCATTTAGTTAGTCATGTGGGTGAGAAGAAGGCTGATTTAATTTCCCTCCAAGAAGCGCAAAGAAAATTTTTTAGCCAAAAATTAAAGCTTGCTTTTCTGAAGGGCAGCGATCAAGGCTCAAAATTTTTCCATGCCTTACTGAGCCAAAAGCATGGTCGGAACTTTATTGCCTCTCTTTACAAGGAGGATGGTAGCTTAACCTCTTCTAGTGAAGAGGTTGGTCAAGCTTTTGTCAAGTACTATCAAGGGTTATTAGGGGCTTCATTGCTATGTGACCCGATTAGCCATGAGGTGCTCCATAGTGGTCCTCAGGTACACCAAGACCATTTTACTACTTTGCTAGTTGAGGTTTCTGATATTGAAATCAGAAATGCTGTGTTTAGTATTGGTGATGATAAAGCCCCTGGTCCGGATGGTTACTCTTCTGTATTTTTCAAAAAGGCTTGGCCTGTTGTGGGTGTGGATGTGTGTCCTGCTATTAAGGATTTTTTGTCTCAAGGAAGATTCTCAAGCAGATTAATCATGCTATTATTGCTTTGGTGCCTAAGTCTCAGAATTCCTTCCAAGTGGGGGATTTTAGACCCATTTCATGTTGTAATGTGATATATAAGATCATAGCAAAAATTTTGGCTAATAGGCTAGCTAGTGTTCTCCCCACTATAATTGGCCCGGCCCAGAATGCTTTCTTAGGTGGGAGGAGTATGGTAGAGAACATTCACTTACTTCAGGAGCTCCTAAGACAGTATGGTAGAAAGCGTGCATCTCCTAGATGTATGCTGAAAATTGATTTCAGAAAGGCTTATGACTCTGTCGAATGGTGTTTTCTTGAGAACTTGTTGACGCACATAGGGTTTCCTCCTAGGTTTGTGAGTTGGGTGATGCAATGTGTGACTTCTACCTCTTACTCGGTGGCTGTGAATGAAGAGTGGCATGGCTTATTTAAAGGTCGTTGTGGGTTGAGGCAAGGTGACCCCATGTCTCCTTATCTCTTCTTATTATGTATGGAGTACTTTGGTAGACAGTTGTCGCAGGCTACACTGAACCCAAACTTTAACTTGCATCCTTTATGCAGTCATTTTTCACCCATTGAAAATCAATGCTTCAAAATCTGCAATCTATTTTGGTGGGGTCGATGACCACACAAAGAGGTCTATTCTAACCATCACTGGTTTTGTTGAAGGGAATTTACCGTTCACTTATCTAGGAGTTCCACTCAATCCTAACTGGTTGCTTGTTAGTAATTTCCATCCTCTTTTTCAGAAGGTAGAGAATGTAATTCAGAGTTGGGCAAGGAAGAACTTGTCATATGCAGGGAGGTTAGAATTATTGAGGTCAGTGATCCAGGGTATTATTACTTTTTGGCATACTTTATTTCCAATGTCTAGCCAAGCCTTGCAAAAATTGAAAACAATGTGCAGGAATTTTCTATGGTCTGGGAATGTCAATAGGTCCAAATCAGCTATTGTGGCTTGGAAGAAGGTTTGTAGTCCTAAATCTGAGGGAGGGTTAGGTTTAGTGGATTTAGAAGCTTGGAATAGGAGCTTGTTTTGTAAAACTCTCTGGAATGATCATAACAAAGCAGATACTCTTTGGATTCCATGGGTGAATCACCATTACCTACATGGTCAAACAATGTGGGGGCAGTGGCTTTACTTACTTCCTCCCCTCTTTGGAAATTTTTTATTTTGACTAAGGACCATATATTGCAAGTGACTAGAGGTGAACTCCCAGCAATTCAAATGGTCAAGAGTTGGGTCAGTGATACTAAATCATTCACAAATGGAGCATATAATTTTTTACGATGTGCCGGACCTAAAGTTTTTTGGGATAATGTGGTTTGGGAACCTTGGTCCCTCCCCAAGGTTTCTTTTGTGGCTTGGTTGTCTATGTTGAAAAAACTTAAGACCAAAGATAGGATGACATTCCTTGACATTGATAAATCATGTAATATTTGTAATCAACATGATGAATCCCATGATCATCTGTTTTTTCAATGTACTTGGACTGCTGGTTTCTGGAAAAAGATCAAGAAATGGTTAAGATTTTCTAGAAGAATGTCGACTCTAAACTCTGCTATGCGTGGGGTAAATAGCAAGAGAAAGAGTGCTGATTTTAGAATGAAAAAAATTATTGTTGGGTTGGTTATCTATCTAATATGTCAGGAGAGAAATAAGAGACTGTTTGAGAAGGCTTCTAGGAGTATGGAGAGTCTTGTTCGTAGGTTTCAGATTCTATTTTTTTCCATTCTATACTTCAATGTGAATAACCTTCAAGAGAGTCTTGTTCGTAGGTTTCAGATTCTATTTTTTTCCATTCTATACTTCAATGTGAATAACCTTCAAAATCTATCTCCTTGGCTTGCTGGACTTGTGGAGGGTCGGGATTGAAGGGTTGGGGAGGGGGTTTCTTCTTGTTTCTTGTTTCTGTTAAAGGTAATTCATTGTGATTGAGAAGGAAAAACAAAAAAAAACAAATAAACAAATAAACAAAATTGTGTGCGGAGGGGTATATTCAAGCTACTGTAGGATTAGGTCTGAAAGGTTAAGAGAAACTGTGTTCTTTTTCTTTCCTATTCTTACTTGATTTGCAGATTGAAGGAATCTACTGGAGAGGAGTTCAAGTGACTTCAATACGAGTGGATGGGGTACAAGGGAAACACGATAGCAAGGAAGGGGTCACATATCTGGGAAACACCAGTGGGAAAAAAAATAATAAATAAATCTGCATTCTCTTCTGGGATTACTGTCCAATTTTTTTTTGGAGGTGCTGCTGGATGTATAGGCTAGGTTGGTGAGCTGATTGGGGGGTTTGTTTCCACTAACATCCACACCCCCATCTCCTTTTTCTTCTTCTGTTTTGCAGGTATGAAGATGGAGCTCCCGATTTTAAATCTGAAACACGAGTGTGGGAAAAAAAAAGAAAAAAAGAAGAAGGGGAAACACGAGTGGAAATAGGGGAATGGGAATGTGAGAAAATGAGTGATGGTGAGCTAAACAATCTTGGCTCCTATGTACTCAATCAGTATGGGAGCTAGGAGAGGGTGAGGTTTTACACTAATCATCCCATTACCATTTCCCCACTTTTCTTGCAGGTACTCTGATGTTTCGGATGAACTATTCTAGTGTGCTAAACATTAGTGTTGTGAGGTCACTAAATGGGGAAACACGAGAGGCAGTGAGGGGAGATGGAAATAATTTTGGTGGAAGGGATTATAAGTAGGCTCGATGGTGGTTCTTTAATGGTTAACCTCTGCTGCTGTGTCCTACTGTTACAGGAATTAATGTTGCTAATATGGATAATAGCTGATGGAGATGTTCTTCATATGTCTTGATGTGTTGCTGAAAATGGGAGGCTGTTTAACCTCTACTGATCCGGCTGGTGGGTTGGTTTGCCTCAGGGTCTTCATGAACTATGGAGACCATGAAAAAAAAAAAGGCTTATGTTTGATGCTGTTGGTGGTTAATGTAAACCAAGAAATTTGTGCTGCTTGGTGTATCTTTGGGAGCTGCTGGTGTGAAAGAGGATTGATGGCTGTTATGTTGTTGTTGTATGGCTCTGTCTGCAAAGGCTGTTTTCTTGCAGGAATTAAGGTTCATTATTTCACCTTCATGAGGCTGGAGCTGCTGGTATGGAGACAATGGGCTGTTGGATATTCCTGGGCCATGGTGGCTCTTGGAGTGGTTCTATTTAGGTGCTGTAGGTGGCTCTTGGAGTGGTTCTACTTTGGTGCAATTCTGGTGTTGTGTTGCTGCTGTCTTTTCCGCATGTATTATTAGGAGGCTTCTGTGCTTTCTTGGATTTATGTAGGGGTGGATGGACAGAATTGATTTAATATGCACAAGCTGGATTGTAATGGTGACTGTGTGGAGGTTGTTATGCTGATGCTGTATCGACAGGACTGGTTATACTGATGCTTGTTTGCAAATGAGGGAAGTGATATAATATTGGTGGAAGGGATTACTAGTAGGCTGGGTGGTGGCTCTTTGGTTAAACTTTTGCTGCTGTGTTATAGAATTTGACTCTGGAAGTGATGTTTCTTGTTCCTGGTACTATATGCAAATTCAGAGTTGGATTGCTGAGATGGGAAACATGTGGGAGATGTTGTTGTCAAAGATTGATCCAAAATTTGTTTGCAGGGAATCAAGGAGGCAGCAAATGTTCTTGATTCATCTAGCTTGTATAATTTTATGGGAGAAAATGTATTGAATGCTTTTATCTGGGTTCAGTTCGAATTGGTACAGGTGGATAAGTTACTACAAAGAAATGGACTCATGCTTTTCAAATTGCTGATGCTGAATTGTGAACTACTACAGGATGCATGCAGGGGACTACGTGTACGGGTCTTCCTTGGAACAGCTTGATACCATTTGTATTATTGGTTTATTACTGAAACCATTTGTATTATTGGTTTATTACTGTGTGGTCTTGACATTAGTTTGGCTGGCTTTACTTGGTTTATATTTATTAAATGCTACCCTAGGGTATGTCGTGTGATTATTGTATGGGATGTATGGATATTATAGAAACTTTTTACATGGTTCTGCCACGTGTTAGGCTTTGTTGAGACTTCCTGGGGCATGTCCCTTGAAGCTTGTTTCTCTGAATTTATTCAGAGTGTAAAGGTTTTTGAACAGTTATATACTTACATTTTACTGATCAAAAAAGGAAAGAGCTCTCAATCAGTCAATCCTTACTATGTCTGGACCTAGTAAGTTTCCCCGTGTTGAGTCAAATTAAGCCACAGGCTCCACTCCTGGTGGTGCCCTTCCGTCAATTCCTTTAAGTTTCAGCCTTGCGACCATACTCCCCCCGGAACCCAAAAACTTTGATTTCTCATAAGGAGCCAGCGGAGTCCTAAAAGCAACATCCGCTGATCCCTGGTCGGCATCGTTTATGGTTGAGACTAGGACGGTATCTGATCGTCTTCGAGCCCCCAACTTTCGTTCTTGATTAATGAAAACATCCTTTGCAAATGCTTTCGCAGTTGTTCGTCTTTCATAAATCCAAAAATTTCACTTCTGACTATGAAATACGAATGCCCCCGACTGTCCCTGTTAATCATTACTCTGATCCCAAAGGCCAACATAATAGGACCGAAATCCTATGATGTTATCCCATGCTAATGTATCCAGAGCGTAGGCTTGCTTTGAGCACTCTAATTTTTGCAAAGTAACAGCGCCGGAGGAACGACCCGGTTAGTTAAGACCAGGAGCGCATCGCCGGCCAAAGGGACGGGAGAAAAGATGCACACCAAAAGGCGGACCGCTCGACCCAACCCTAGATCCAACAACGAGCTTTTTAACTGCAACAACTTAAATATACGCTATTGGAGCTGGAATTACCGCGGCTGCTGGCACTAGACTTGCCCTCCAATGGATCCTTGTTAAGGGATTTAGATTGTACTCATTCCAATTACTCGACTCATTGAGCCCAGTATTGTTATTTATTGTCATCCCTTCCAGAAGTCGGGGTTTGTTGCACGTATTAGCTCTAGAATTACTATGGTTATCCGAGTAGTAGATACCATCAAACAAACTATAACTGATTTAATGAGCCATTCGCAGTTTCACAGTCTGAATTAGTTCATACTTAGACATGCATGGCTTAATCTTTGAGACAGGCATATGACTACTGGCAGGATCAACCAAGTAACTTTCCTCGAGACGATGGCACAACGCATGGCCATTACAGGAGCCGACGGCTTAGTAAGGCAAAGGCGAGGACCAGCGTCTTTCGGTTTGAGCGACGAGCGCCAGGCACCAACTAGTTCATCCCGCGCCCCATAAGAACGCGAGACGAAAACGAGCAACATGGCTAATGAATACCATCGGGACAGGTATGCAGCAGGAACAAGGGACTGGCCACAAGACGCGAGCGCTTGGGCCTTGAATGAAGCGGGTTGAGCGTTGACAGTTCGATCCACAAGAACGGAGCCTGCCAACTAACACAACTCACGTGATGTACGTACACGCACAACAGCTCCACCAGACCATCCGCGAGAAATATCACGGAATAACCTGGAGGAGCCACGCACGCGACGATAGGAACGATTGATTACCACTGGACCGTCGATCTCAATTTCCCTCATCTAGCAACCACTCGCGGTGCCTCATATGGTTGCCCAAGCGAAACCCCACTCGAAGCTATAGGCTCGGTACTCCATTGCCAAGCAGCCACATTCCGATCCGACAGGGAGTCTTGCTCGAAGGCATTGCCTAGCACCCACGAGCGGCTTATGAAGGTGGACGGTTAGGCTGGAATGGCCACTTCAATGTCCACCCATCATCTGCGTCGCAGTGCATGGCGCCACCCATCGAGCAAAACTTATGATGGCCACGTGCGACGCTCGACAAGGGCGGGCATCCTCATCGAGCAACCACGAATTCGATTCCCACAATCCGACAAGAGGGAATGATCCCTCTTTGTGCTAGGCGTAGTCCTCGCCTAGCACCCCGACTGACGCCCACACATAGGAGGGGGAGGTCTTTCAACCCACCGGACTACCCCCTATATATATGTCTTAAGAGTGAAACCCAAACTAGCAGTAGGAGACATGAATTCCCAAAAAAGTGTAGTCTCCCTCAATTTTTTTTTTCTTTGGGCGCAACGCATCCCTTCAGCGCGCGTGAGGGACTCTTATGAGCGATGGACCTGTCCGCCCATATATATGTCTCAAGAGTGAAACCCAAACTGGCAGTAGGAGACATGAATTCCCAAAAAAGTTTAGTCCCCCTCACTTTTTTTTCCTTGGGCGCGACGCCTCCCCTCAGCGCGTGCGGGGGACTTTTATTAGCGATGGACCTGTCCCCCCTTATATATGTCTTAAGAGTGAAACCCAAACTAGCAGTAGGAGACATGGAAGATGGCCCCGGGCCAAGTTCGGAATCTGCCAAACCTCCAAGAATGAAAG
>OY756963.1:9254054-9399054 GCA_963580455.1 Euonymus europaeus | reverse complement strand
CACCACCCATAGAATCAAGAAAGAGCTCTCAGTGTCAGTCGTCGCTCTCAGTCATCTCTCTTCTTTATCTCTCTAGAACTTTCTCTCAACTGAAATCTCTGTTTGATCTCCTCCTCTCTGGTTATGGTCTTTCCTTAGCCTCAATGTCCCCATTTGCACTGATTTTGCACGTCCAAAAGCTGGCAGTGCTATCTAACATCCCATATGGGTTTAGGGAAAGGTGCTGTTCATGGCTAAATGGGTGCCAATCGGGTCTTCCAAATGGGTATTTCTGGGCTACTAGTCCGCAACTTAGTGGGGGGAGGAGATCGGAGGGGGAAAGGGTTTTTTGCCAATGGTTCCCTTTACATACTTTTTCCTGTCTACTACTGGTTTCCGATTAAAGCTCCAACTGCTCAAAGACACTGGTTTTTTTTTGGAGGGCAGCAGCTCCATGGCCGTCAGATGTCTTGTGAGATCATTAGTTGGTGCGGGACAGCAGCCGCACCACTGTTTTGATCTCGAGATCAGAGAGAGTTTTCTGGTTTTGCTGGTGGGGGATTGGGATGCAGTATTTACGGGTTTTCAAGCAAGTTGGCTTGAATTACTTTTGGCCGACTGAGAAGAGAGTTGTTGTGGTTCTCAAACAGGGGTTGCTTTGTGAGAGGATGCCCTCGGTCTTTGACTGCAAGCTGGAGTTCCTTGGGCTCCAACTTTTGGAGCACCTTGGATGGAATGGCTAATACAGTGACTGCTGGTACTGATTTGGTGCCAAGCTTCGGATTAACATTGAATTTTGAGATGAAAAGGTTACGGTGGAGCAGCCATTTTCTTGCCTTGGCTGGAGAAGCAATTTTTCGGTGTGCTTTTGGTGAAGCTCCGGCTGCTGGACAGCTGGTGGGACCACATATTGGACAGATGATGGGCACATGCACAAGTGGGATGATGGGCACGCACAAGTGGGAAGTTTCCCACCAAAATGTCCTACATCCCTATTGGGTCAAACGTGTTGGCCATCTTGGTGTGCTGTCGGTAAAGCTCCAGCTGATGGACAGCTGGTGGGATGATGGACAGATGCGGGCATGTGCACATGTGGGATGATGGGCACGCACAAGTGCGAAGTTTCCCACCAAAATGTCCTACCTCCCTAATGGGCCAAACGTGTTGGCCATCTTGGCTTTGTGTTTTGGCCCATACGGATCATATTTGAGCCCACCCTAATGGGCTGAACTTGTTGGACCACTTAGGTCAACTTCTGCCTTAGGGCTGAAGTACACGGGGCCTTTCGCTTGGTCTTGGAAATAAACTAGGAAATGACTTAGTCAATGCTTTGACAATGAGGCTAGTATACCAGTCACTGGTTTTTGTTACAATTTGTGCTTGTTTAAACTTTGTTTTCTCTGGCCTGTCAGAGAGATCCTAGAACATGTACTCTACTGAGTTTTCTCAGTTTGGTTTCTTTTTTGCTCATTTATCTACTTACATTTTTGATCAAAAAAAAAAAGAAAGAGCTCTCAGTCATCAGGAGAGAGAAAGTTAGAGAGATGTGCTCTCGCTTCTTGTTTGAAGATACCTTCTCCTTCGCATAGCCTGTCTTCTCCTGTATGATTTTCTTGATTTTTAGTTATTCTTGGTGCGTCTAAGTATGGCTAGAACCCGGCGTAAACCCAAATCTCCTGGATCCAATGGAAAGACTATCAAACAACTTCAAGAGGAGCAACAAATTGCTAGAGCTAGTAACATGGTTCTGGCTTTGGAGACGCCTAATCGTGCTCGATCCACTCCTATTTTGGTTCCGAAAGCCATTTACGTAGCTTCGCCAACCCTAAATAGTCGTTCGGTGGCGAGCAAGTATCTCGTTGATGCTCCGTCTTCTGCTCCAACTATGATGGAAGCTCCGACTACTGTTGTTGATGCTTTGATTGCAGTCGTTGATGCCCAGATTTCTCCTGTGTATTCCAATGAAGATTACGACCATGTGCTGGTGGAAGATGCCTCTAATTCAGAGGGTGACAGTGAAGAAGAGATTGATTTTGACTCCTCTGATGATGACATTCCCCAAGCTTCTAAGTTTTTTGTTGATGGCCCAGTGGCTCTGGTCAATCCGGTGGCTGCTGTGGATGGTTTGGGTGATTCAGCCCATCCCCCTACTATGATTCAGAGCTCTGACTCTATTATGCCCCCAAGAAGACCTGGAAAGGAGCTAGCTTTACCTTCGAAGGAAGCTGATGATCCAGCCGCTACTGTGTCTGGTGCAACCTCAGGTAAGAACAGCTCTGATCCTATGGCTAAAGGCAAATGGCGTGATTTATTTATTCCTAATAGGAAAACTGAACCTTCTCTTAAGCTTGAAAGATTTGTTGATTGTTGTCTTAACCGGAATTGTGCCTTTGATGAAGAGGATTTGGATGACAATTGTGATGTTTGGAGGTATTGTCTGGTAGGATATGTTGCTGGTAAATTTCCTGGTTTTTGTGCTTTGAAAAGCATTATTGACACTACATGTAAGCGTGAGGCTGTGCTCACTATTCATGAATCAGGCTGGTTGGTCTATCGTTTTGCTAGAGAAGCTGATAAACAAGCTGTTTTGGATGGAGGACCTTTATTGGTATATGGTCGTCCTTTAATGCTTCGTTCTATGCCTGAATATTTCAATTTCAATGCGGAAGAAATGTCTAAGGCTCCTGTGTGGGTTAAATTCCCTAATTTACCTTTGAAATGTTGGTCTAATAGATGTCTCTCAAAGCTTGCTAGTTGCCTTGGTGATCCGTTGGAATGTGATAAGCTC
This sequence comes from Euonymus europaeus, assembly GCA_963580455.1. NCBI lineage: Eukaryota > Viridiplantae > Streptophyta > Magnoliopsida > Celastrales > Celastraceae > Euonymus > Euonymus europaeus. The sequence goes on along the minus strand of OY756963.1, from coordinate 9,396,287 downwards.
ACATCCACAACGTCACGATTGTCTTATGCTAGAGTTCTTGTTGAGGTTGATCTCTTAAATGATTTTCCTTCCACGGTAGATATTCTTCTACCTAATGGTGATCCTATTGAGCAAGGGGTGGAGTATGAAAATTTGCCAAAATTTTGCAAGCACTGTCATGTCTTGGGACATTCCATTGCTGCTTATACTCGAGCTCCAGTTGGGCCTTTGGCGAATGGAATTGGGACGCAGGATGTGGCTTCCACAGGGTTGTCAGAAAAACCTAGTGTTCTTGATAGGCTTGGTGCTGTTTCTCAGCCGGTAGTTGTGACTGACCCTAGCACCTCTAAAGGGGTGGTTCATGTGGATAAACTGCACAAATCCTCCACGGATAATTGGAAAGTTGTAAATAAGAAGAAAAACAATCGCAAGCAATATCGAGCCTCACAAGCTCATATGGATGAGTCTAGCAGTCATGTTTCTTTACCGCAACAGGCTCATAGTATAACTACAACTCCAATAAATGATTCTCTCCTGCCGAGTACTGCTGTGAACACGGGTGTTCAAACTGGTTTGGGAAATCAAAATCAGAATGTGCTAAAACATGGTCTTTCCAAGTCCAAAGGTGGTGAGAAGGGGGTGCAGCCTCCAACTCCCAATCAATGATTATTTTTACATGGAATATCAAAGGGCTCAATAGTCCTCTGAAGCAACATGAGGTTGTTGGCCTCATTAAAAGGCATAAGGTTGATGTGTTTAGTCTTTTGGAAACTAAGCTCAGCGGAAATAAGTTATCTTTTATGCATAAGCTTCGGCTTACAAATTGGAAATTCTTGGCTAATTTTGGTGCCTCTGCCACTGCCAGAATTGTTCTTTTTTGGAATCCTGAAACTGTTTCAATTCAGCTTCTTCATTCTTCTGCCCAAGGTCTTCATGTAATGATACAAGATTTGGTTGATCAGGAGAATTTTTTTGCTATTTTTGTTTATGGTTTTAACAATATTTCTGCTCGGAAGTCTCTTTGGGATGACTTGAGGGGGTGGTGTGGTGCTGATTCTTGTATCATTATGGGGGATTTCAACTCCATTTTGTCTCAAGATGATAAATATAATGGGTGTTCTGTTACTTTTTATGAGGTTGCTGATTTTCGAAGATGTTGCTCTGATCTTGGTCTTCAGGACCTAAACTTTACTGGTTGTCAATATTCCTGGACTAATGGTTCTGTTTGGCGCAAACTGGATCGGGTCCTTGTAACTTCTGCTTGGTCTGGCACTAGTATTTCTTGTCACACTCACTTTTATCCTTCAGGGGCTCACTCGGATCATTCTCCCATTAAGGTCCAAACTAGCATGATGCCAAGAAAGGCAAATCGTGCTTTTAAGTATTTCATTATGTGGTCTTTGCATGATAGATTTCTGGATCTGGTGGCTAATTCCTGGCAGGTGGAGATATATGGTTCTCCTATGTTTCGGCTTTGCAAGAAGTTGAAACTTCTCAAAAATCATTTGAAGTAGCTTAACCAAAATCACTTCAATCATATTTCTGAGAGAGTGGCTCGGGCTTCTTCTGAGTTGGAAATTCATCAAATTCTTTTGCAGCAAAACTTGGATAACCGTGACATGCTTTTACAAGAAGGTAACTTAAAATCTACTCTTTTGAGCTTGCAGTCGTTTGAGAAAAAATTCTATAGTCAGAAGCTGAAAATGCAATTTCTCAAGGGTAGTGATCGGTGCTCAAAGTTTTTCCATTCTTTGATGAATCACAAGCATAAAAGGAATTATATTGCTGCTGTTCAGAAAAATGATGGTTCTTTTACAACTTCTATTGAGGAGGTTGGGGGGAGTTTGTTAATTATTATCAGCAGCTTCTTGGCACTGCTAAGGATGCTATTCAGATTTGCCCTTCTGTTGTTTCTAGTGGTCCTTGTCTGAATATAACTTCTCATGCTCCTCTTCTGGCTCCTATTTCCAATGAGGATGCCAAATCTGCTTTGTTTAGCATTGGTGACGATAAAGCTCCTGGTCCTGATGGCTATACTTCATATTTCTTTAAAAAAGCCTGGGATATTGTTGGGGGTGATCTTTTTGATGCGGTTAATGATTTTTTCTTATCTGGACAAATGCTCAAGCAAATAAATCATTGTATTGTTGCCCTGATCCCAAAGTCCTCCAATGCTTCTTCTGTGGCGGATTTTAGGCCCATTTTGTGCTGCAATGTTACTTATAAAATCATAGCTAAGATCCTTGCTAATCGGTTTGCTTCTGCTTTAAATGGGATTGTTAGCCCTGCTCAAAATGCTTTCTTAGGAGGTAGGAGCATGGTAGACAATATTCACCTTGTTCAAGAGCTGTTTCGGCAATATGGTCGGAAATGTGCCTCATCTAGGTGTCTGATGAAAATTGATTTCCGCAAAGCTTTTCATTCTGTGCAATGGAAGTTTTTGGGGGATATTCTTATTCTTTTTGGCTTTCCATTGCAATTTGTGCATTGGGTCATGATGTGTGTGGAAACTACCTCTTTCTCCATAGGAGTTAATGGGGATATTTTTGGTTTCTTCAAAGAAAAGTGTGGGGTTCGCCAAGGAGATCCTTTGTCTCCCTATCTGTTTATTTTGTGCATGGATTATTTCACAAGGCAACTTAATCTTGCCTCAGCAAACCCTGGTTTTAGTTTTCACCCGAAGTGTCATTCTTTGAGAATTTCGCATCTTGCTTTTGCTGATGATGTTGTCCTTCTATCTAGAGGTGATCTCTCTTCTGTGCAGATTCTGTATGCTGAGCTTATGAACTTTGCTAGAGTTTCTGGGTTATCTATCAATGCTATGAAGTCTTCCATATTTTTTGGAGGGGTGTCTAATGCTATGCAAGCTCATATTCTGCAATTTACTGGTTTTACTATGGGATCCTTTCCTTTTACCTACCTTGGAGTGCCTCTGAGTCCTCATAGGCTTCTTGCTAGTCAATTCAGTCCTCTTATTCATAAGGTGGAGTCTAGGCTTCAGCTTTGGATGGGAAGAACTCTTTCTTATGCTGGAAGGTTGGAGCTTGTTAGGTCTGTTCTGCAAGGAGTTGAGCAGTTTTGGCTTAGCATCTTTCCAATTCCAGATCAAGTCATTCACCACCTCACTAGCCTCTACAGGAATTTTCTTTGGAGTGGAGATATGCATAAGACTAATATGGATTTAGTCTCCTGGAAGGACCTATGTCTTCCTAAGCAAGAGGGGGGTTTAGGTTTGTTTAATCTTAAAGTCAGGAACAAAAGCTTATTTATTAAGTTGTTATGGAATATTCATGCTAAAATTGACTATCTCTGGATACAATGGCTTCATCAACAGTTTTTGTCTAATCAATCTATCTGGGAGGCTATTGCTCCTATGTCTTCTTCTCCATTGTGGAATTTTCTTGTGCATCTTAAGGATGATATGCTTCAAACCTCTGGTGGTATGTCTCAAGCTATTCTTCAGCTTCAGGAGTGGCATGGTAATTCTTCTTTATCTCGAAGTGCTTATGAATTTTTCAGAGTTAAAAAGGAAAGGGTGGCTTGGCAGAGAGTAGTGTGGGAAGCTTGGTCTCTGCCTAAGTTCTCTTTTATTCTGTGGTTAGCTGTTCAAGGTCGCTTAAGGACCAAAGATAGGCTGCGGTTTATTCCAACTAATACCTTTTGTATTTTTTGCAAAAGGGAAGAGGAGACTCACAGGCACTTGTTCTTTTTGTGTCCTTGGGTTACTTCTCTCTGGAGAAAAATAAAGACCTAGCTTAAAATTAGAGGTGCTTTCAAGACTCTTTCTACTGTTGTACGAGGGTTACATGGAACTATGAGAGGTATTATCACAAGAATGAAGCGAGTCTCTTTAGGTATTGTGGTATACCTTATTTGGCAAGAGCCGAATAGGCGGGTTTTTGAAAAAGCCTCTAAGCCTATACAAGCTATCGTGCATAAATTCCAGATAATATTTTGTTCTATTCTTTACTTTAATATCAAAGATTCTCATGTTGCTACAGAATGGATATATAGGATTACAAGCTAGTGTTTTTTGGGGTTGTGCTCAATAATATGGCTGTTTGGATGGGGCTTGGAATTGCCTGGATTGCTAGGTTTTTTCTTAATGATTCTTTAGCTGATTGTATTCCTAGTCGGTATGTAGGGTGGGAGATGATATGGGGCTATGTGGTGGCTGATTTTTGTCTTTTTTTCTCCAGTAGCTATGCTGTTCTTCATAGCATGGCTTATAGTTATATTATGCTGTTTTTAATCCTGTTGTGGCCTTATATTATGGAGATGGTGTATGGTTTGGATAGAGAGGTGGATGTTTATAGTTTTGGGGGGAAGTTGTTTGCTTATAAGGAGGTTGCTTCAAGCTCTTTACTGCATCTGCCCATTTATGGTGCCATCTATTTGCTGCCTTTGTACTACTGTTTTATAAGTTCTGGATGCTGTCCTGGTTTCTTGGTTGCTCTCTTGCTTATTTTTGGAGCTGTTTTTAGCCTCTCATGGAGGGTTGCTGGATGGCTCAAATGCTTGGATAAGCTTGTTGTTACTACTCATGCCACTACTCACCGAATTATTTTGCAATCTAATCTAATGAGATTTTTTATAAGGCAGTTCTCTGATGTATGGCAGGAGGCCGTAATGCAGATTTTTCCTGGGGTTCCTAATGTTCATTTGGATGATATTGAAGATTTTAATTCCTACAATTCTTGTGCTAAATATTGCTTACAGATATGGCTCTTGGTGGTCTACTTTTCTATTACAATGCTGACGTGGCCATAGCACGTGACACTGAGGCTCTATAATAGACATGTACTGGCTGTTAACAAACAGATTTGATAATTGAGAATTTCCTTGGGGAAGCTTTGCGAAGCTTCATCCTCTTCTTCTTCTTCTTCTATGTTCATTCTTCTTCTTGATTTCTATTGCTACTAGGAAAGGTTGAAAGGAGTGAATCATTGGTATCAGAGCTCAGGTTCCTCACTGTTCCCATCCTGTGTATGCCAGGGCCCATTACTCGCTCTGCAATCATGGATCAACGTGTTTCCTCTGTTGAAATTAATCTGGAGAAACTCACCATATCTCTGGAAAAATTTCAAGATTATGTCCATGAAGGTTTTGCGGCAGTAGCAACAACGGTGGAATCGCAAATTGATTCCAAGTTATCGGCTGGATTAGATAAAATCAACTCGAAACTAACTGAGGGTTTCGAAACTTTCCCACGAGAAAATCATCGCCATGACCAAGGGTTTCATGAACGGGATGATCGATTTGACTCTGGCCACCATCGTCAGCAACGACGACCAGAAAATCAAGAACAACGTGGTCCTCAGAATCGGAATTGGCAAAAAGTGGATTTTCCAAGATTTATTGAGGGTGACGATCCAGTGTGTTGGATTCACCAAGCAGGGAAATATTTTTCATTTTATGGAACACCTGATAATCAAAGGGTTGTAATTGTCTCTTCCCATTTAGAGAAGGAAATTCTACAATGGTTCAAGTGGAGAAATTGCACTCACACGACTCCGGGTTGGGAGGAATTTACTAAGGCATTTTGTAGGGAGTTTGGTTCATCTGAGTTTTACGATTCTGTCGAATCTTTATTCAAGCTGCAACAGACTCATACATTGAAGGAATTCATCACAGAATTCAGAAGGTTGGCTACAAGAACTGTAGGAATTAATGATGAACTCCTCAAGAGTTGTTTCCTAGGAGGGCTTAAGCCAGAATTGAAGTACGATGTCAAACTACTCAAACCCAGGGATGTTCATGAAGTAATGGATATTGCAGTCCAGGTAGACTCTAAACTATGCAATACTCGTACTCCTATTGCAAAAAGTTTTACGCCCAGAACTATTCCATTACCTGTTACACATTCAATTGCACCAAAACCTGCTGAAATACAACCTAGAAAATTTACCAATCCAGAGAGTGTCCATAAGAAAATTTCACCAGAAGAATATCAAGAGAAATGACTTAAGGGTCTGTGTTTTTATTGTGACCAAAAGTATGTCAGAGGGCATCAATGTGCTAGGAAACAATTACTACTATTAGAAGTTGATTTTGGTGATGATTTAGATGAGGTGGGGAATGATACAGTAGATGAATTACAAGCTGTTGAGTTTCAAAAGATGGAGTTAAGTGAATCTGCCTTTTACGGAGTGTCTGGGATAGCAAATGTGAAAACTATGAAGGTACAAGGGTTCCTTAAAAACCAACCAGTCATAGTACTTGTAGACTCGGGTAGTACTCACAACTTTGTGAATTCTAAGTTGCTTAAACATTTGGATGCTCATTATGAGAAAACAAACGAGTTTGAGGTTGTCATTGCTGATGGAGGGAAAGTGAAGAGCATGGGGTGTTGCAAATCAACTCCATTGTCTATGGGAGTTTATAGTTGTGAGGTGGACTTGTATGTTTTACCACTTGGAGGTTGTGATTTGGTTCTAGGGGTTCAATGGTTATCCACAGTAAGCCCAATTTTGTGGGATTTTCAATTATTAACCATGAAATTTGAAGTCAAAGATAACCTATACCAGCTAGAGAGTGTAAATCAAAACCAGCCTTTAATTCAAGAAGTCACTATTCAGCAAATGGGAAAATTGATGCAGGAGCCCAGCTTGGGAATGTTATTATATTCACAAAAAATTGAGCCTCAAGAAACTCCTGATACTGGTTTAACAGGAGCACAGTTAATACAGTTGCAAGAGTTATTAGCTGATTTTGAAGATCTTTTTCAAATTCCCTCCCCATTACCACCTACAAGACCTCATGATCATAAAATTCCTCTTATTCCTGGAGCCCAACCAACCAGTAAAAGACCTTATCACTATGGTCCTTTACAAAATGATGAGATTGAGAAAGCAGTGCAGGAACTGTTACTTTCAGGTTTCATAAGACCTAGCCATAGTCCCTTTTCTTCTCCTGTTTTATTGGTTAAGAAAAAGAAAGGAACTTGGCGAATGTGTATGGATTACAGAGAGTTAACTTAGCTCACAATTAAGGATAAGTACCCCATACCATTGATTGATGATTTATTAGATGAGCTTCATGGTGCCAAATATTTTTCTAAATTAGACCTTAGGTCTGGATACCATCAAATCAGAATGCATAGTGATGACATTGAAAAAACAGCATTCAAAACTCATGAGGGACATTATGAGTTCCTTGTGATGCCTTTTGGCCTAACAAACGCCCCTGCAACATTCCAAGCCTTGATGAATGATATCTTCAAAACATTGTTGAGGAAGTGTGTTTTAGTCTTTTTTTGATGACATTTTGGTGTTTAGCACTACTTGGGGCTTGCATTTGTCTGACTTGAGGAGAACATTTGAGATTTTGAGACAGCACCACTTGTTTGTTAAGAAACAAAAGTGTGCATTTGGACAGGATAAGGTTGAATATTTAGGCCATGTGGTTTCTAGAGAGGGTGTAGCTGCAGAACCCTCTAAAATCAGTACTGTGGTAAATTGGCCACAACCTACTAATGTGAAGGAGCTTAGAGGGTTCCTAGGGCTTACTGGATATTATAGAAAATTTGTCCCTGGTTATGGTAGGATCTGCCAACCTTTGTACCAACTTACAAAGAAGAACAATTTATGTTGGAATGAATCTGCCACAGTCGCATTTCAAAAACTTAAGGATTTAATGGCATCACCTCAAGTATTAGCACTGCCTGACTTTTCAATTCCTTTTGAAATTGAAAGTGATGCTTCAGAAACTGGAATTGGGGCTGTTTTACAGCAAAAGGGAAGACCAATAGCCTTCACCAGTCATGCCTTAGGTCCACGAAATCAGGCCCTGTCCACTTATGAGAAAGAAATAATAGCTATAGTTTCAGCTATTAAAAAGTGGCAAAATTATCTTCAAGGAAGACATTTTGTGATTAAGAGTGACCACAATAGTCTCAAATACTTCTTGCATCAAAAGGCAAATACACCCTTTCAACAAAAGTGGGTTTCTAAGCTACTGAGGTTTGATTATGAAATACAATACAAAAAAGGTGTAGATAATGTAGTAGCTGATGCATTATCTAGAGTTCAGGGCTCTTCTGTGCTTGCTGAACCTCATATACCTGCACAATTGGACAGTACTTGCCTCGGTATTTCATACCCTTATTTTGGTTGGCTAGATGACTTGAGGAGACATACTGAAACTGATGCTTGGATAATGGACAAAATACATGAAGTTAAGAGCTTGGGGCTTACTAATGTTGCTTCAAGATACCATCTGGACAATGGCTTTCTGAAATATAAGACAAGAATTGTGATCAGTCCTACTTCATCCTGGAAAAATAAGCTGTTTGCAGAGTTCCATGCTTCACCTTGTGCTGGACATCCAGGAATACTTAAGACCTATCACAGAATTAAGCGTGGTTTTTATTGGGTTGGAATGAAGAAGGATATAAAGGTTATGGTAGCTGAATGTGCTGTGTGTCAGCAAAATAAATATGAAACAGTTTCACCTCCTGGATTACTGCAGCCTCTTCCAATTCCCTCTCAAATTTGGAGAGATATTAGCATGGATTTTATCACGGCATTACCAGTTTGAAGGGAAAATCTGTCATCATGGTAGTGGTTGATAGACTCTCTAAATATTGTCATCTCATTCCATTGTCTCATCCCTATACAGCTCATATAGTGGCTCACCTTTTCATTGACAATGTGTTTAAATTGCATGGTATGCCTGCAACAATTGTAAGTGATAGAGATCCTGTTTTTCTCAGTGAATTCTGGAAAGAATTTTTTAAAATTCAAGGGTCAAAGCTCTGTCTTAGTTCTGGATACCATCCTCAGTCTGATGGTCAAACAGAAGTAATGAACCGATGCTTAGAAACTTATCTCAGGTGTTTCACCAGTTTACAACCAAAGAAATGGTTGCAATGGATTCCATGGGCTGAATATAGCTACAATACTTCTTTCCACTCAGCAGCTCAGGCCACACCCTTTGAGTTAGTGTATGGGTACTTGCCACCCCATATTCCTTCTTATGAAGTGGGTTCTGCCAGATTGGATTTGACAGAAAAGACTCTTTTGAGTAGAGATGAGATGTTGGCAGTATTAAGGAGAAATTTGTTGTTAGCTCAAGGAAGGATGAAAAATCAAGCTGATAAACATAGGACTGAGAGAGAATTTCAAGTTGGAGATTTTGTCTATCTCAAACTCATTCCATATCAGTACCCATCTTTAGCTGCACATTCATTCACAAAGCTTCATTCAAAATATTATGGACCCTTTGAGGTGTTGTCCAGGATTGGTAATGTAGCATATAAATTGAAGTTGCCTGCTGGTACTAAAATCCATCCAGTTTTTCATGTCTGCAATCTTAAGAAACATTTGGGACCTCACATTACTCCTACTTTGGCTCTACCTAATGTGACTGATGATGGTTTAGTAGAGCAAGTTCCTCAGTTAGTGTTGGACAGGAGGCTATACAAGAAGGGAGACAGATCTGAAACTCAGATTTTGGTGCAATGGCAGGATCATAACAAAGATGAAGCTACTTGGGAGGACTTTGAAGATTTTACTCAAAAATTTCCTTCATTTGTGTTGTAATTGATTGTTTGTATGTTCCTTAGGAATAAGGAAATTGTTGAGGAAGGGATAGTTGATATGAATCATTTCCCATTATAGTAGTCTGTTAGTCTGTTAACAGATTCAGGAGGTAGTTACAATGCTGACGTGGCCATAGCACGTGACACTGAGGCTCTATAATAGACATGTACTGGCTGTTAACAAACAGATTTGATAATTGAGAATTTCCTTGGGGAAGCTTTACGAAGCTTCATCCTCTTCTTCTTCTTCTTCTATGTTCATTCTTCTTCTTGATTTCTATTGCTACTAGGAAAGGTTGAAAGGAGTGAATCACAAAAGCAGATGTACGAACCGACTCTGGGGAAATCGGTGACGTAGGTGAAGGTCACAGAGTGAGTACGGTGTCGTTCTGTGGGAGGAGTTGGAGATTGCAGAACACGCACGGTGAGGAAGGAGGTGGGCGAAGAGAAGGTGGTGTTCGGGACGAGGTCGTTTTGCTTCTCCTGTCGTTAGCCAGAACGACGAAAACATCAGACATTAGCGTGAAGATCAGTTGCGCGAATACGTAGGAAGTCGCAACTCGCCGCCATTCTTCCAGCTTTATATATAACTAGCATCTGGCCCGCGCCTTGCGGCGGGGCTTTTTATATTTGTATTGAAGCGATGAAGTTCCAAAAATTATAGAATTGCATCAAGAAAGATTGTTTTGAATCAATTTAATGGCAAAATATGAGGTCATGTCAGTCACATTTTACCTCAAATGAAAGAACTTATCATCATATATATGATACGTGAAGGCAACATGAGAATATGCAAGATCCCAAAATTGTAAGAAACAATCAAGAGTACACATGGCACAAATTGCAAGCTACAATTTATATTTTTTAAGTACAGAAGATAGCTGAGCAACTACAATATAATCACGAATTGAATTAACTGGGATGAAGCTGCAATGTAAAAAAAATCACTGAACAGCAACTCGAAATGGTCGGTGCATGAACCTACTCCTCCCGTCGAGATACGCCCATCCTCATATGCGGGCGATCTCAAGTGTCTTCAATATGCTGTTGAAGCCTTGAAGGAGTTCTCGGTTATTGAAAAATATTAAAACCTGCAACAGAAAAAACAGAGAATTAAGTCACAGTAAAAACTCCATACCATAATCAGGAGAACATATTGCAAGATATCAGTAAATCCATTAGCAGTATGGGAAAATATTTTTATAAGCACATGATTACTTGTGTAATTTATCAAATTTGCCTTGTTAGCACTCAAATGGTCTACGGATGAAGTCAACCCAGTCATAAGTATTCCCAGATCAACTGCAAAACGTAAATTGATATTTAGACCAAGTTATCATGTTCAAGCTAAAAATTTAATGACCATAAGGACCTAAAATAATGCAGGATTTTAACAGTATAAGAAATGTCAGAATTTAGATTTAGTGAAAATGCAAACAATGTCCAGATAGTCGACATAAACAACTTGCTAATACCCAAACACTCAATTTAAAAGGTTAAGGGCAAAGTGCTGAATAATGACATTAGAGCACAAATAAAGAGCCAACTTATAAATCAACAAATAGAAACTAAAAATTGAGTGTCGAGCATGCACACATAAAGCAAACATGTTGTTAAAAAGATCAAGAAAAAGAATCAAGTATCTAAAATAAATAATAAAATGTTCTGCTTATTATAAGGTTTTGGGATAGTCAGTGATTTCACATGGTTTCCAGCTACAGTTAACACCAGCTCCTAAGTTTGAAAGTCGACACCTCCCAATTAGAATTAAGTACTCCATATTTTAGTCCTAGTTTAACACATTTTTTGAATAAAAAATTTCAAGCAAGGAAGTCATAGCAGTGGTTGACATTTTGAGCTTAACCCCCTAATGTGTGATGATTTTCTGGTTGTGTAAAGGCGGTGAACTATTGGATAAAATACTCTCAAGGTACTCATATTGTCCTAGAGAACAAAAGGAGAACATTACAAGATATTGGCAAATCCATTAGCAGTTAACCATCAATAGAAACAAAATCTTGACAAAAAAAATCTAAGATATTAAAACAACACATACTAATCAAAAGAGAGACATTGCAAATACATATAATTTAACTAATTTAATGTTCTGGTGCGAGAAAACCTAATCAATGTTGATGGTACCATGGAGGCTTGCTTCACTCTAGGCCGATATTGTATATAGTTAGAGATTTGGTCAAGTATTTAAAGTCTTAGCTTAATCCAATACTAAATCTCTTCTGAAACCAACTGCAAGTATTGCAATAGCTGAATCATATGTTTTCAAGTTCTGTTGTTGCTTGTTGCATAGTTCAACTACAGAGAGAGACATATATATATAAGTAGATTAACACATCGATGCATAGCTCTGCTCCTCGTTACCTAAATATGCAATACATAAATATAGCTACTGATATGTAATATGTTATTGACTGCAACTTACCACTATCAAGATGACCAAATCCTTGAGTATATCCTCTTGAACTATCCATCATGAAGTCCCAGGACCTTGTTGTGCTAAGCTTATAATTGATACTATCGAAATCCAACACGATTCCTTGTTTATCTGCACAATCAAATATCCCATAAATTTATTGTAAAAAATAAACAAATAAAGGAACGTATGACTTATAACAAAGTCTGAATATATAATTACTTGTCAATAGTTCAGCTTGTTCTGGGCTACCTCATTGCTGAGAATTCCCTGAACCTTCTATCGCAATGGTGAACTACTACACTCTTAGCACCTTCAATTCTACCAGAGAATGGACAGAATGAATCATCAGTGTGTTTAATACTCATATAGATGCTGATAAACTTATAGTATCACAAAAGCAAAAAAAAAGAACTTTGTATTACACCCATGTCATGACCTGAATCAAGAATCTCATGATTAGCATTGATCACACTTTCCAAATCTGGAAACGAATGTACTCTCATGAACACAATGTAATGGTGTAAAATAACAATATAAATGTACATGAAAAGAATCATTGAACAAATAAGCAAGCAGAAATAGAAATAAAGCAAAACTATTCAGTCCCACTATTTTATGTATTACCAGAAGAAGACATGAATGTCTCCTCAGTATCCTCCTACAATTAAGCTCAGAATCAAAGCCAAAGTCGATAGCCAAAGGCAAAATTCTAACAAACCATTAAATAGGGTTGTCTCACAACTAAATCACATCAACTAATTGTTTACTAAATTGGGGGAAATCACATGTATGAAACAAAGATAAGCAGAGAAGAATGCAAAAATAATCTTACGGGAAAAAGATTTCATGGAAACAAAACGATGGCATGCGGAAAAAGAGAGACACAACCTATAAAGAAGCCCCAGACAAAAACACAACTAAAAAACACCACTAAACCCAGATGATGATCATATAACTAACAATAAGAAAATAACTGTTACAGAATGATTTTGCTTCCAGAAGTCCCTACAACACTTCTAACATGATGTGAAAGACCCAAAGGTATTCAGCACCGCCACACCTGGGAGAGAAGTTATACAAACCGAATTCGATAGAGAGCCAACAAATTAAGAGATTACAAGAAATAGATGTTCATACAGGGGCGAGAGAATCAATCGATCAGAGGAAACCCTAGATATGCGTAAAAGCTCTTTTGATGCATGAACTTATGGTCTCGTTGAAAATAGCTGATGTAGCTGGCAGCAATTTCTTGGAAAGCAGGTGCATGAACCTACGAAAAGGGAAGTCCCCAAAATCCGACGTTCACGATCGAAAGAGCATGACGAAATCGAAGGCTGTGACACACTGTGGAAAGCAAGTGGTTCAACCTGGGAGGGCTTAAATGGGGAAGGCGATATCTTTAGCCAAGATGACAAAACAATCCCCAATATCCAACGTTCACGATCGACAGAGTGCGACGGATCCGACGGCTGTGAGAGAGTAGAACACCAGTCGACGCGCGAGAGTACGTTGTAGTGGTCTGGACTCGCCACAGAAATCTCCCAATTTAGGCACTTTAGTATTAATTAAAGTATTAGATTAGATAAGTAAAGTAATAGATAGATAGATAGATAATAGATTATGGTTTCATCTATAAAATATTATTATAATTGCAGTTGATAAGTTGGTAATGCGAGACGTACTGATGAGAGTTAAATAATTCCATATTTTCAATTATACATTTTTTTTAAAAAAAAAATTCATGCAAAAAGGACTTGCATGTCGCCATGCACGTGGTGTTCCTAAATAAATAATTTCACATTTCCACTGTGACGGTTTGTGGGCCTTGTATTGGGTCGTCACGCACGTATCCGAATAATTGAGAAAGACATGAGATGCATTATTTAATAATTATCAAAGAAAATACTCCACCATTCAATGTTGCAGAAAGAAGTATAATAAAGATGAAATTGGACAAGAAAAGCAAAAATGTGGAGCGAATGAAAAATGTGAAACAAATGAAGAGAGAGAGAGAATGAATTATGTACGTGATGGATGCCTTTCCCTCTCTCAGTCTCTCTCCATTTGTTTCACATGGACTTTTGGCCAAGATCAATAATACCCGTGATGGAGAGAGAAGAACGGGCAACAAATGCTAGAGGTAAATTAAAAAAAGATGTGAATTGATGAATTTGGATAGGAAATTGCATGTAGACGTGGAGAACTAGATAAAGGAGGGAGATAATACAAAAGAAAAAAGAAAAAAGAAAAAAGAAAAAAGAAAGCAAAAAAGACAAAGGTGGGACAGAAGGCAAAAGAAAGAGATAAGGTGTCGATTAACACGTGTCCCCGACGATCACTATAAAAGAGGCATTTGCCATAGCTGATAGCATCACAAACAAAAAAGAAAAAAAAGATATAGAGAGAGAGAGAGAGAAAGAAAGATGAGAGTGGTAGCACTAGTAATATGCATTGTTCTTGCAATATCCTCGGGTATCCCAGGCAGCGAGGGCATTATCACTATCGCCTTTGATACGAACGGTGCGAGCAGGCTGTCATATACACTGTTCATATTTAACCTACGAACTCAACTCAGAAGTGGAGGAACCATGGTATATGATTTACCAGTGCTACGGCAATCGGTGCAAAATCTGTTGAATTAATAGTCTGCCGACATTGATTATTAATCAGTCGGTAGATTATATTAATAAAATAAAGTTGATTTGACATGTGGGCTATTATATTAATCTGAATTATTGTGACGGTTATCTCAGGATAGGATTTATAGGGTCCTGTACCTATAATTATACTGATAATTTGGTTTTGGTCCCTGAGGATGAATGATTAGTTTTTCTATAAGTATGGTTCTAATCATATTGTTAGATCATAACTTGAAAAACATAAGGATTCAATTCTTGGAAGATCATAACCAACAGGTGATCCAACAATTCAAGAAACTTCATGGATCAAGGTATGTTCTTGATATTATGTTTATGTTTATGATCTAGCTTAGATCCTCTGTGGAATTAAGTTTAACAATTGGTATCGGAGCCGTTGTGCTAGATCATTTAAGTTGTCTGTTTCTTTGCTATATTTCTGTTGATGATCCTACAGAATCAAGAAACAAAATTTTTTTTTGTTGTTCTTGGCAAGGCTACCCGATCCATTGATCGGGGAAGCCAAAATCAAGTTTCTCTGGTTGCATATGATCTGGTTCAAGAATTGAGTTCCTTTAGTGTTACTTTGTCATCAAGAATCGACAAATCATCACTGGATTCCGGTGAATCCAAGAAACCCGAAGGAAGAAAGAAAAAAAAAAATTTGTATGATGAACTTCTGTTTTGGATCTGTTTGTTTGCTTGATCTGTTTTCCAGTCTGGTTTCATTTTGTTTCGGGTCTGTTTTTCATGGAAAACGCCGGCAACGGTGCTGTTTTTTAAGGGCGGTGGCCGGGATTGAAACCCAGAAAAACCGATCCACGTGATCCGGTTTTTCAGCCACCAAAACCTGTTTTTTGTTGCGACAGCCCGAGCTTCAGATAATTCTTCTGCAATCGAAGCTGCAGGAAACAGCAGCCGTAGCAGCGCCATCTGCTGCCTGCGCAGATGCAGCATGTCGGGTGAAGAAGACGGGTCGCGCGACCCGTCTATCTTCAACCCGTTTTGATTTGGATTTCGGGCCAGTCTCATATATTGGGCCAGAATGCATTTTGGGCCAGATAAAATGAATTAATTAAATTGAATCCATTATGGGCCATATCAATCGTTTGGGCTTTAAGCATTTCGGGCCAAACCAATAAATGGGCTGTAAAATTACCTATTGGGCCATTAAAATTAAATCATACCTATTATTTGGTTTTTGTTGATAATTTGGATTATAATGCTTGATTTAAATTCATTTATGGTAAACTCAATTATGTAGACTTTAATTAAATTAGACCATAAGGATATTGAGTCTAATTTTATTTATGGGCTCACCTTTATGCTTTTATTTATTGTGCAATTTATTTTGTAATTTTAATTGCTATAAATTTTCATTAAAGTCTACAATAATTATAAGGGCCATATGGGCTGGCAACTTCGTCTGATATTTCAGATAAATGGATTGATATAATATGTTGCCAAAGTAGCCTCTGTTGTGTTGATTTGTTTATTTATGAAATATTAAGATGAGTGTATTATTATTCATGCGAATAATGATCGGCCCAAAGGAAGATTATTGTTTGGCCGAATAATAGATACACTTGTGATAATAAATATGTGACGGTTATCAAGTTTACCATGTGGGTAATAGGTCGGCCCAAAGGAAGGCTTATTGCTTGACAGGATTTACTGTCAATATTTGATTATTGCATTGAGAGTACCATTTGCAGTTGATTTTTATGTCCAAAGGCAATTTATCAATGTTGCACTCGGTATCTTGTTATATGCCCATAATTTATGTTCATGTTATGTAAATTATTACATTTAATTATGTTTTGTTTATAACATGAAATTACTGTGAGCTTATTATGTATGTATTCCTTGTTCAGTATCTGCAAATGTTACAAATGTTTCTGCCAATATCAATTCAGTTCCTGTGCTTAATGGCACAAACTTCAAGGTATGGAAAGAAATGGTTTTAACCGTTCTCGGTTGTATGGATCTTGACCTTGCACTTCGGACAGAACATCCTCCTCCTCTCACTGATACTAGTTCCCCTGAGGCTAAACGGGACTATGAGAGGTGGGACCGTTCTAATCGCATGAGTGTCATGATCATGAAGCTTTCCATTCCTGAAGAATTCAGGGGCAATGTGCCTGAGGAAAATGCTAAAACGTTCCTAGCAGACATTAAAAAGCTTTTCGTTAAAAACGAAAAAGCTGAAACAAGTACTCTTTTGAGTAGTCTTGTTTCAATGAAGTACAATGGTCGCGAGAACGTAAGGGAGTACATCATGAAGATGTCCAATCTCACCACCAAACTGAAAGCACATAAGTTAGAGCTGTCTGATGACTTGCTCGTGCATTTGGTTCTTCTCTCTCTTCCTGCACAATTCAGTCAACTAAAAGTGAGCTATAACACCCAACCGGTGAAATGGTCACTGAATGAGCTTATAGCTCAATGTGTGCAAGAAGAGGAAAGATTTCAGGGTGATAAGATATCTAACAGTGCTCATTTGGCATCTTCCTCAACGGGCAAGAAAAGAAAATGGCCTAAGAAGAAGGAAACTGCAGTTGGGACACATCTCAATTTAGTTTGTTCTGAAGTTAATTTAGCTTCTGTACCAAAATACACTTGGTGGGTAGATACTGGTGCAACTACTCACATAAGTGTATCTCTACAGGATTGCCTGTGGAGCCGACTGCCAATTGATGCTGAAAGATTCATCTATGTGGGCGATGGCAAAAGGGTAGCAGTGGAGGCAATAGCTACTTTTAAATTATCTTTCAAAACTGGTTGCATTTTGAATTTTGAAGAGACTTATGTTGTACCGTCATTTAGACGGAACTTAATTTCTGTTTCCAGTTTGAACAAACTTGGGTATATTTGTTCTTTTGGAGATGGTAAATTTAGTCTTTTTGAAAATTCATCTTTAATTGCTACTGGTATTTTGATTGATAATCTTTATATGTTGGATACTATTGTCCCATTACATGAAACACTGCATGCTCATTCAAGTGGTACAAAACGAAAATTGACTATTGAAGATTCTTTAATGTTATGGCATAAACGTTTGGGTCATATCTCTAAACAGAGAATTGACAGGCTTGTGTCAGATGGAATTCTTCATTCCCTTGACTCAACGGACTTTCACGTCTGCGTCGCATGTATAAAGGGAAAACAGACAAACCTAAGGAAATTAGGTGCCAAAAGGAGTTCAGGCGTCTTAGAATTGATTCATACTGATATATGTGGTCCATTCCCTAAAGCTTCATGGAATGGTCAACAATATTTTATCACATTCATAGACGATTTCTCCCGTTATGGGTACATATATTTAATCCATGAGAAGTCTCAATCCCTGGATATGTTCAAGGCTTATAAAGCTGAAGTTGAAAATCAACTTGGCAAAAGCATAAAAGCTGTCAGATCTGACCGTGGTGGTGAATACTACGGTAGATATGATGGATCAGGTGAACAACGTCCAGGACCTTTTGCTAAATTTCTAGAGGAATGTGGAATCGTCCCGCAATACACAATGTCGGGTAACCCTAGCATGAATGGTGTTGCGGAAAGACGAAACAGAACACTTAAAGACATGGTAAGAAGTATGATTAGTCATTCTTCTTTACCAGAATCTCTCTGGGGAGACACACTCAAGACTGCAGTTTATATCCTTAATCGGGTTCTAAGCAAAGCAGTAGCTAAAACACCTTATGAGCAATGGTTAGGCCAAAAGCCTAGCATAAGGCATTTGCACATTTGGGGTTGTCCAGCTGAGGCAAGGCCATACAGGCCGAATGAAAGAAAATTGGACTCCAAAACTTTTAGCTGCTATTTTGTCGGATACTCTGAAAGATCAAGAGGTTTCAAATTCTATGATCCCTCTACTAGGTCATTTTTCGAGACGGGAAATGCGAGATTTTTTGAGGATGTTGAGTTTGGGGGGGAAGATAAAATAAGAGATGTTGTCTTTGAAGATGAATTTGTTTCTCTTCCTATTGTTGCTATTGACAATGATCAGCTTATGTTTCCTGACATTGTTCAAGATGCAAATCCGGAAAATCAAGACAACACTGAGGAACTTCCCATCCAAAATGAAGAACTTGCTCCACAAGAGCAAACTCAACAACCACAAATGCCATTAAGAAGATCCAATAGAGAAAGGAGAAATGCTATTTCAGATGATTATATTGTCTTTCTCCAAGAACATGAGTTTGATATAGGAGTGGAAGATGATCCAATCACTTTCACTCAAGCCAAACAAAGTTCTAATTCTCAAAAGTGGATTGATGCTATGAATGATGAGATGAAATCCATGAAAGACAATGATGTTTGGGATCTTGTCGAATTGCCTACAGGTTCGAAACCCATTGGTTGTAAATGGATATTTAAAACCAAAAGGGATTCAAAAGGCAATATCGAGAGATATAAGGCTCGTCTAGTCGCTAAGGGTTTCACTCAAAAGGAAGACATTGATTATAAAGAAACTTTCTCTCCAGTTTCACTGAAAGATTCTTTTAGGATTATAATGGCATTCGTGGCTCATTTTAATATGGAGCTACATCAGATGGATGTAAAGACTGCGTTTCTAAATGGTGACATTGATGAAACAATCTATATGGTACAGCCAGAAAATTTTGTATCAGGTAATTCAAATAATCTGGTCTGTAAATTGAAGAAGTCCATCTATGGTCTCAAACAGGCTTCTCGTCAGTGGTATCACAAGTTTCATCAAGTTATTCTCTCATTTGGTTTTGAGGTAAACTTGGTTGATGACTGTGTTTATCATAAGTTCAGTGGGAGTAAATTCATTTTCTTGGTGTTATATGTCGATGATATACTACTGGCAAGTAGTGATATAGGCTTATTGCACGAAACCAAGAGATTTCTGACAAAGAAATTTGAAATGAAAGATCTTGGTGACGCCTCTTTTGTATTAGGTATTCAGATACATCGGGATCGTTCTCGAGGTATTCTTGGATTATCACAAAAGAGCTATATCGAAAGAATTCTTAAGAGATTCGGCATGAAGGATTGTGCACCAGGAAATACACCCATTGCTAAGGGAGACAAATTTAGTCTCAATCAGTGCCCCAAAAATCAAATGGAAATTAAAGAGATGCAAAAGAATCCTTACGCATCTGCTGTAGGGAGTCTTATGTATGCTCAAGTATGTACGCGTCCGGACATTGCGTTCATAGTTGGCATGTTGGGCAGATATTTGTGTAATCCTGGAATGGATCATTGGAAAGCAGCCAAACGGGTTATGCGGTACTTACAGAGAACAAAAGACTACATGCTCACTTATCAGAAATCAGAGAATTTAGAGATCATTGGATACTCTGATTCTGATTTTGCTGGATGCCTGGATAGTAAAAAATCCACAACTGGCTATATTTATTTGTTGGCTGGAGGAGCTGTTTCATGGAAAAGTGCCAAACAGGCACTTATAGCTTCTTCCACTATGGAAGCAGAGTTTATAGCTTGTTATGAGGCATCATGTTATGGAAAATGGCTACGGAATTTTATCACAGGGTTGCGTATTATGGATAGCATTGAAAGGCCAGTAAAGATATACTGTGATAATAATTCGGCTGTGCTATTTTCAAACAACAATAGAAGCTCTTCGAAGTCAAGACACATTGACATTAAGTTTCTTGTTGTTAAAGAAAGGGTTCAGAATCGTCAAATATGTATAGAACATATTGGTACAAACTCCATGATAGCAGATCCACTCACTAAGGGTTTAACACCCAAGGTCTTTCATGAGCATGTTGCTCATATGGGTGTTTTACAGTTTGATGATGTACTGGTTTAGTGGGAGTGTTTTGTATTGTATTTGTATTATGTTCTAAGTTTTCTGCAGAATAAACATTTTGTTACTACATTCTGAACATTTGTGAACTTCCAAATTGCGGTAATGCATTAAGTTTGTGGAAGATAAAGTTGATCTCTATTCGGTTTAGGAGGACCAGTTGGAAACATGCATGATAAAGATTACATTGCATGTGTTTCCATGCTTCATAACCATATTTGATCTATGTCATTGGATATGTCAGTATGTGTGACCATTGATGGGTCTAGTTACGAATAAATGTGACGAAGACTGCTTTGATCTCATGCTAATATATTTGATGGACCAGATTGTAACGGTTTCAAGAAAAGATAGCCTTTGGTGCACACTTCGGATACACAATATTATTCAAGATTAACATATAGCCCAAGTGGGAGATTGTTGAATTAATAGTCTGCCGACATTGATTATTAATCAGTCGGTAGATTATATTAATAAAATAAAGTTGATTTGACATGTGGGCTATTATATTAATCTGAATTATTGTGACGGTTATCTCAGGATAGGATTTATAGGGTCCTGTACCTATAATTATACTGATAATTTGGTTTTGGTCCCTGAGGATGAATGATTAGTTTTTCTATAAGTATGGTTCTAATCCTATTGTTAGATCATAACTTGAAAAACATAAGGATTCAATTCTTGGAAGATCATAACCAACAGGTGATCCAACAATTCAAGAAACTTCATGGATCAAGGTATGTTCTTGATATTATGTTTATGTTTATGATCTAGCTTAGATCCTCTGTGGAATTAAGTTTAACAAAATCCGCAGGAGCGCTTCATTTTGGTGGATCTGACTGACTACGCACAAAACACAATCAGCGTGGCCATAGATGTGGTGAATGTTTATGTAGTGGCTTATCGTATACGTGATCAATCCTACTTTTTACGAGACATTCCAGATGCAACATACACTTTATTCCCCGGCACCACGGCGAACAACCTTTCGTACGACGGCAGCTATGACGCCCTTCGGGATGCTCCACAAGGTCAAAGCAGGGAACAAACAGATCTGGGAATCCCTCAACTTGCTTTGGCCGTCACCAATTTGTGGTACGCTCATTCTTACCCCTCAGCGCTCGTTGTTATCATTTAGATGGTCTCCGAAGCAGCAAGATTTGGATACATTGAGAGACAAGTTGTTAGAAGCATATTGGAAGATGGCAGCAGTATCCCTTTTAGACCTGATAACGTCATAAAAGGTCCACCATTTGAAATACGACATGTGGCGGATAGAGTCCCGATATACGGTTGCTCGGTATACTCCGACATATAAGCATTGCTCGGTATATTCCGAGTAAGTGTTCCTGGCCTACCTTGAGAAGGAGACGATCTCCTTATTTGACAAGGATTATGTCTCCTATTACTACAAGGACTAGGCAAAGGAAGTGGATTCCTAATAGGAGAATGACTCTCCTCATTCTTATAAAAAGGCCCCCTCGCCAGGTAAAAATCTAACTTTTGGACTAGTGACTTCACTCACAGCTTTAGAGCACCGACCTACGTGTTCTTAAAGCTTGATTGTTTCTCATCTGACTTGAGCGTCGGAGCGCCAACGCCAGAGAACAACAATCTCTGGCTTGGCCTCTAGCTTACGTGTGTTTATCTCAGCAGGCTACATTACGAGCCGAGGAAGTGGAATACCGAGAAGACCTAGTTCCGAACGTACTGATACGTGGCATACCGGTTTTTGACGTCATCAGATTGGCGCCGTCTGTGGGAAGCGTTGCTTTCCTCTAAACAAAACTATGGTTCGAACTAGGAGTAATAGGGACGAACAACATGCTGAGCCTACTGTCGCTGGAGGGAATGCCCATGCTGACCAGTTCGGTCAACAGCAACTCCAGGATCAGCTAACTCAGCTCATGCAGCAAATGACCAATCTTGCTCAGAGGATGGATCAGATTCAGGGGCAAAATAATGCACCACCACCTCGGGGACGTATTCCCGAAGAATCAAGGGAACAGAATTCTCGGACAGGAGAATCAGACAACCACGAACGAGCAAAATCTTCTGTTGGCACCAGCAGACGAGCTCGTCCCACTCATACTCATGAGGGGGATAGTAAGTTCATCGAGGACGTGGTTGATCGAAAAATCGCGGCTATGCAAGAGCGCCCTTTCCTTGACACCATGGATTGGGATAGGACTCTCACGCCTTTTGCACCTGAGATACAGAGTGCCCAGCTACCGAAGAACTTCAAAGTGGCCAACGTCGAAAAATATAATGGCAAAGGAGACCCTCTAGATCACGTCATAGGCTTCCAGACTATGATGGAGTTTCAGCAAGCCTCCCCCGAGGCGTGTTGTAAAATCTTCCCTGTATCTCTGATAGGAGTAGCAAGGAGATGGTTCAGAGCTCTCGCTCACGGAAGCATACGTAGCTTTGATGAACTAACTAACAGGTTCGTAGCCCACTTCGCAAGTTCTCGGCCAGTAAAGAAGACTAACGCTACGCTAGTCACTATTCGCCAGAAGCCCAATGAGAGTCTCCGAGAGTTTGTTACCAGATTCAATAGCGATTGTTTGGAGATCCCCGACCTCCAACCAATCATTGCTATTACAGCTTTTACTACTGGAGTTCGGCATGCAACGCTGAAACACTCCCTATCTAAGAAGCACCCTAAGAGCATTCCTGAGTTGCTCTCCAGGGTAGAGAAATACATAACTGCTGACGAGATGATGGCAGCACCGCACGCCACGGATAAATCCCCTGACAGATCTCTTTCGAGGAAGAAGAATGACTCTGGACGTGCAGAGGGGGATAAGAAGCGTACAGAAGGAGGAAAAACTTCTTCTCGGAAGGATGACCGAGCAAAGACAGCCCGATATGAAACTTACACTCCCCTCAATACATCCCTGAAAAAGATCCTAAATGAGATACAGGACCGGGATATTGTCAGATGGCCACCAAGGATGAGGCTCACACCCGGAAGAAGGGAGAGCGACAAGTACTGTAAATTTCACCGAGGGGCAGGTCATGACACTGATGAATGTCGCCAGCTAAAGGATGAGATAGAGAATCTCATCCGAAGGGGTTATCTCAAGAATTTTACCAATACCGCCGGAGACAAAAGAAGGCGTGACGACAGGGAAGATCGAAGAGATGACGGGCGTAGAGGCGATGATAGGCGACAAAGAAGGCGGAGCGATGATTCCCCTCGGGGTAGAAACCGAGGAACCGCTGGAACCATTGGTATGATCATTGGTGGACTTGCGTCTGGAGGCGAAACATCATCAGGAAGGAAAGCATACGCTAGAGCGGTTCATCAAGTCTCGGATCAAAGAAAAAGGACGAAAACCGAGGATGAGAAGATCATCTTCTCAGACAGGGATGGTGATGGGCTTCATCAACCCCATGATGACGCTCTCGTCATTGAGGCAATAATAGCAAATTACACGGTAAAGAAAATACTCGTCGATAATGGGAGTGCTGCCGACGTCCTCTTCTACCATGCATACGAGCAGATGAACCTCCCCAAGGAGAGTTTGAAGAAGTTCACGTCTCCGTTGTATGGCTTTACGGGAGAGCAAGTCATTCCAACGGGAATGGTCACTTTACCCGTGACCTTGGGAACGCATCCAAAAACTAAAGTATTCATGGTTGAATTCTTGGTGGTAAATGTTACAACCCCGTACAATGCCCTCATTGGTCGACCGTTGCTTCATCAAGCACGTGCTGTGGTTTCAACGTACCATCTCAAGATGAAATTTCCTACTCATGAAGGGATAGGCGAGGTCAAAGGCGACCAAAAGCTTGCTCGTCACATGTACCACACCGATCTGAAAGAAAAGAAGAAGCCAGTTGCCACCCTGGAGTTGCTAGATGTCCAGGACACTGTCACGCCAAAACCTACAGCTGCCGAGAAGCTTATTCCTATCACGGTTGAAGAGGGCTCAGAAAGAAAAATCTATCACGGATCCGAGCTTAATACAGATTCAAAGGATAGCATAATACGCCTACTCCTTCAGAATGTCGAAACGTTTGCATGGAATGCAGATGAAATGCCGGGCATATCTGCAGATGTCATTACCCACCGTCTCAGTTTAAAGTCTGGTAGCCGACCAGTAAAGCAGAAAAAGAGAAATTTTGCCTTAGACAGGCAAGAAGCCATTAAATCCGAGGTAGGGAAACTTCTTGACGCTGGGTTCATACGAGAAGTACAATATCCTGAGTGGCTTGCTAATGTGGTGATGGTAGCAAAATCTAATGGTAAGTGGCGCATGTGCGTAGACTTTACTGATCTGAACAAAGCCTGTCCTAAGGATAGCTACCCCTTGCCCAAAATTGATCAGTTGGTTGATGCAACCTCAGGCAAAGGGCTTCTCAGCTTTCTCGACGCTTACTCAGGATATCATCAAATTCAAATGAATAAGGATGACGAGGAGCATACTTCATTTGTCACTCCCGAAGGTACCTACTGCTACCAAGTGATGCCTTTTGGGCTGAAAAATGCTGGAGCCACCTACCAACGACTGGTCAATAAGATATTTTCACCACTGCTCGGAAATACGGTAGAAGCATACGTAGACGACATCGTGGTAAAAAGTAAGGACGAGAAGGATCACCCTGCTGACTTAAAGAGTGTTTTCGACATTCTAAACAAGTACGGCATGAAGTTAAATCCGGAAAAATGCGCTTTCGGGGTCTCCTCGGGTAAATTCCTCGGATTCCTCATATCTAGACGAGGAATCGAGGTTAATCCGGAAAAGGTGGATGCCATAATTAACATGCAGGCACCGAAAAGCAAAAAGGAAGTGCAACAGCTAACTGGACGAACAACATCTCTAAGTCGCTTCCTTGCTCGGTCTGGAGATAAATGTAAACACTTCTTTAACGCTCTCAAGAAGACCAACGATTTCCAATGGACCGAGGAATGCCAGAAATCATTCGAGGAATTGAAATCTTACCTCAGTCAACCACCGTTGCTCTCCTCCCCCGTCAATGGGGAGCCACTGTTCGTATATCTAGCCGTCACCGAGCATGCTGTCAGTGCCGTACTTATACGAGAAGAAGAGAGGGTTCAGAAGCCGGTATATTACACCAGCAAGGTTTTGGCAGGTGCGGAAACCAGATACAGCCGAGCTGAGAAATTGGCTTTTGCGCTGGTAACCGCCGCGAGGAAGTTAAGACCATATTTTCAGGCTCATACGGTCATAATCTTGACCGACCAACCGTTAAAAGACATATTGCAGAAGCCGGATACCTCTGGCAGATTGATAAAATGGTCCGTCGAGCTTAGTGAGTTCGACATTCATTTCGAACCTCGTAAAGCCATTAAGGGGCAAGCTCTAGTAGATTTTGTCACTGAATGTCAACCCTCACTCGAAGATGAAGATATAAGACCATGGGAGCTATTTGTCGATGGGTCCTCGAATCAGGAAGGAAGTGGAGCTGGAATCCTACTTCTCGGACCGGGGGGCATCCATACTGAACATGCTCTTCGGTTCTTGTTCAAAGCCTCAAACAACGAGGCAGAATACGAAGCTCTCATTGCAGGTCTCAAGTTGGCAATAGAGCTGGAAATAAAGTACTTGATAGTCCACAGTGACTCACAACTGGTAACCGAGCAGGTGAAAGGAGAATACGTGGCGAAAGGTTCTAACATGATTCGATATCTCGCCAAAGCTAAAGAACTGATGGGCAAAATATTAAAAGTGGAGATAAAAAGTGTACCCCGAGAAGAAAATCAACAAGCAGATGTGCTGGCTCGTTTAGCCTCGGTTACAGATCAAGAGGAAGCGACCTCGGTAAGAATTGAGATCCTACCGAAACCTAGCATAGCGGTCAAAGCCGTTGCGGAGGTTAATTCGGGACGGTCTTGGATGGACCCTATAAAGGCTTTCCTTGATGAGGGAAAGTTGCCAGAGGATAAAAATGAGGCAAGAAGTCTCCGAGCAAGAAGTGCGAAATACTCTATTATACAGGGTAATCTATACAGAAGATCTTACACTCTTCCGTATCTTAAATGTCTTGCTCCACGGGAATCCGACTACGCTCTCCGGGAAGTCCATGAAGGGATATGTGGCAGTCATGCGGGTGCAAGGACTCTTGCCAATAAAGTCTTGCGTTGCGGATATTATTGGCCGACCATTAAGAAGGACGCCGAAGAATATGTTAGAAAATGTGACAAGTGCCAACGTCACGCTAATACGCCACACTTGCCTCCTGCTGAACTCAAAAGTATACAAAATCCCTGCCCATTTGCACAATGGGGGCTCGATTTATTGGGACCTTTTCCTCAGGCAACAGGGCAGAGGAAATTCCTCATTGTGGCAGTGGATTACTTCACTAAATGGGTAGAGGCTGAACCGCTAGCAACCATTACCGATCATAAAGTCAAAGATTTCATCTGGAAGATGATCATATGTCGATACGGTATACCTCGGGTGATCATTACCGATAACGGAAGACAGTTCGTCAGCAATTCT
Source organism: Euonymus europaeus (assembly GCA_963580455.1). Lineage (NCBI taxonomy): Eukaryota > Viridiplantae > Streptophyta > Magnoliopsida > Celastrales > Celastraceae > Euonymus > Euonymus europaeus. The sequence goes on along the minus strand of OY756963.1, from coordinate 9,369,421 downwards.
ACTCGATAGTTTTTTAAAGATCTCGGAATTACTCTTAGAATTACTGCTGTTGCTCACCCACAGGCTAATGGACAAGTAGAGGTCACAAACCGAATAATCCTGCAGGGTTTAAAAGCTCGGCTGGATCAGGCAAAGGGACAGTGGACCGAGCAGCTGCACAGCGTCTTGTGGGCCTATAGGACAACGCCAAGGGCCTCAACTGGGGAAACTCCCTTCTCACTTACATATGGAACGGAAGCAGTTATTCCCATCGAAATTGGCGTTCCTAATCCTCGGGTTGAAGGGTTTGTTGAAGACGAGAACAATGACTTACTTCTTAACAACCTTGATTTACTTGAGGAAACACGGGAAGAAGCTCGAATACGAACAGCAGCCTACAAGCAGAGAACTGCCAGGTATTTCAACAAACGAGTTCGGACAAGGAAGTTCTCAGAAGGAGACTGGGTACTGAGGAAGGCTTCAGCAGCAGGAAAACATCCCGGCAAGCTCGGTGAAACATGGGAAGGACCATACCGAGTTATTAAAGCCATGCTCGATGGAACTTATAGGATCGAGAATCCCGAGAAACCAAAGGAAATGAGGCCTTGGAATGCAGAAAATCTCCGGAGATATTATGTTTAAGTGTGTTTTTCCTTTCCAGTAGTAGATCAGTTTTAATTATTTGCATCTAGCAATGCAACACCTAGGACTTCACTTACCTAAATAAAGTTGGCATGTTTACGCCTAAAAAGTTCTTGCTTCCAGCTTATTTTAGCATTCGACTCGAGAAATCAGCCAGCATTACAGCTCGGACTCCTGGGCTACAATGCTCGGTTGGCCCTTTATGCTCAAAATCACAGCCAGACTTTCGTCGGCTACGATGAACGAGCAAACTAATTCATTACAACTTTAAGACGACAAAGTTACAATGGGTTTCTCGGATAACTGTTACAACCCATTGTGGGGGTTCCAACAGTTAAGATAATAACTTCCATCCGAAGAGAAAGATTGCGATTGTTACAGTAAGGGATTTTTACTACAACAATCTTAACATAAAATGATTAAAAGTCATTAAATAAAAGTTTCCCGAACCTTACAAAAAGAAGGACAAAAATACAAACATAAAAAGAGAGAATTATGATTAAACAGATTTCTGGGGAGATTGGCGAGGAGAGGTCTGATTTTCAGCTTCATTAGTCTTCTCGGCGACATGGTCAGCAGGTGCAGGATCAGTTGCACGGACGTTGGTGGACATATCGCCTTCAATATCAACATAGGCATCAATGTCTTCGTCTTCAATATCAGCTACGTCCTGCAAATCCTCAAATTGCCGATATGCTTCTTGCTGATCCACATCTACATCGTCCTTCCCAGCCAGCGCTGGGCAAATCTCGTCCAAAACGTCCGAGCTCTGGCCACTCTGTACGAGGCATCGCCGAGCAGACTTAAGGGCTGCTTGATAACAGAAGAAGCCCTCTCTCCGAAGAAGGAATTCAAAATCCTTGGACTCCTTGAACTCTCTAAGGCCCACCTTGCGGCCCTCCTCGAATGACCGGGCACTGTCAGCCTCAGCAGCGGCCTTCAACCGTTGGATCTCCTCCTGTGCCCCAGAGAGCTGATCAGTAGCCGTCTTCTCCGCCTTTTTAGTGTCCTCCAGATCTTGACGGCAAAGCAGCAAAGCTTTCTCGGTGCGATCCAGAGCTCCCTTGATAAGGAACATGTCCCTATCATGGCTTGAAAGCCGAGAAGTCATATCCTTAACATCGAGGGATAGTCCCCCGAAGAGAGAAGTCAGCTGCAACCAAAAAGGATGTGTTGGATCACTTTAACTGAAACTCAGACAAAGATGAAGAAGCATGCGAATCCAATAGCGAAATTACAAACCTCGGCAAGCTTCGTTGCAACCCCATAGACTTTTTCCTCGGTCGACAGCTCCAGGATTCGTTTCCTGTCAGACGGAAGGGCGAACTTCTCCACCATTTCCAGCGCTACCCGAGAGTTGGTAACGCTCTCGGATACTCGAACATCCCATTGAGGGACATGGTTATCAGTCACTCTCAGGGGAGAACGAGCTCGGGAAGGAGAAGCTACCCGACGATAGCCCGGTGTCGGCACCAAAGGGGGAGGACCAAGAGGCACACCCCCTTTACCCTTCCCATGTGGGAGGGCAGGCTTCTTCGGCCTTTTCGATATTTCATCGGCAGCCTCTTTGCTTTTCCTCTTCTTGAGGAGGCCGGTTTTCTTTTGCAGATTGGCGTACGCCTGAAGAGCCGACATATCTGCAAACATAACAAGCAAAAGAAGTTATAATTTGACGAGGTAGGGAGGAAAAGTAGAGACTACAAGTATAACACCACCTCGCTGAGCTTGCTCGGACTGAGCTGCTCTGGTGAAGTCTTCCGCAGAACAAACAAAAACATTGCTTGTTGGGGAAAAAATCTCCCTAAGAGAAATGTACCAGCTTAGTTCCTCCGACGATAGCTCAGGAAGATTACGAAATTTATTATATTTAGGGGGCATCCAAGTGGTCGGAAAAAGAAAGAGTTCGTCCTCGGCTAGAGGACTGCTAACAAATATATACATTTGCTTCCATTCATGGTTGGAGGATGAATATTTTGGGGCACACAGTCCCTTTTTAAATTTAAAATAGCAAAGACCGGGATTTGCTGGCAATTTGCACAGGGAGACAAGGTGCTGAAAAACATTGGAAGAGAAAGGAATCTTTCTCTCGGCACAATAGAACAGGATAGTACCGAGGAACGTCCAGGCGTTCGGAGCAAGGCAGGCCGGACAAATACTAAAACGAGAGAACAAAGAAGCAATGGCAGGAGGGATAGGAATCCTCGCCCCATAGCTTAGAGCAGTAACGGAAATGGCGAATTCCCCATGACTGGGATTAAAAACAGAGGAGCCAGAAGGAACTGGCCTACAGGGATAGGGAATTTTGTACAAAATCCTAATATTCTCTACCTCGGGAGTGGAATACCGACAAAACAAGTTAGTCGGTGCCCGAGAACCATCTCCAGCGGCCCGGGCATAATCCCTTTGTGCCTCGAAGCCTGGTGGAGCCCCCTTTGGTAGTTCTGACCGGGGAATTTTACGTACCCTCATAGGAGGTGTGCTATGTCTAGAGGACTCGTCTGAACGATGCTCCTCGGACTCATCTAAAGCTTGAAGGGAATCATTGGAAATTGTATTAGAGGAAGACATTGCTCGTACCTTAAAAGACGAAGAAAAGCGGAAAGACCGAAGACGAAGACAGTGGTAAAGATTGCACCTCGGGTCTATATCTCGGGGCTCTCAAAACTTTTCAAAAGCATGAAAATGACATGAATGTTCTTACTATTTATAGCGGACGACCTTCTTGGTCAACGGCCCCGATCAAGAGACCTTTCACCTCCTTGCATCTCAGCCATTGCGCTATCTTTAAATCCGGACCGTTATCTTCGTCAGATCGCATCTCAACCATTAAAAGACGCAACGAAAGCATAATCCAGAAAACAGTTATGCGCCATTATTACATTGCTCTGCTCGAGGTGACGGCTGTGTCAGACCTATCATTGGTCGACATGGACGACCAATCACAGGTCTTGGGGGCATATGATAACGTCATAAAAGGTCCACCATTTGAAATACGACACGTGGCGGATAGAGTCCCGATATACGGTTGCTCGGTATACTCCGACATATAAGCATTGCTCGGTATATTCCGAGCAAGTGTTCCTGGCCTACCTTGAGAAGGAGACGATCTCCTTATTTGACAAGGATTATGTCTCCTATTACTACAAGGACTAGGCAAAGGAAGTGGATTCCTAATAGGAGAATGACTCTCCTCATTCTTATAAAAAGGCCCCCTCGCCAGGTAAAAATCTAACTTTTGGACTAGTGACTTCACTCACAGCTTTAGAGCACCGACCTACGTGTTCTTAAAGCTTGATTGTTTCTCATCTGACTTGAGCGTCGGAGCGCCAACGCCAGAGAACAACAATCTCTGGCTTGGCCTCTAGCTTACGTGTGTTTATCTCAGCAGGCTACATTACGAGCCGAGGAAGTGGAATACCGAGAAGACCTAGTTCCGAACGTACTGATACGTGGCATACCGGTTTTTCACGTCATCAAGACCAGACGGATTAATGCTAGAAATGGAGACCAGCTGGTCGGGTCTCTCCGCGCAGATCCAGCAAGCCAACAATCAAATATTCAATCGCCCCATTAGGCTTCAAGATCCAGACTACAATCCCCTCATAATAAGAACCGCGCGTCCAAAGTTCTGTCTTCACGTGCTTTGTGGCACTGCTACTCTTCGACTGCCAGCGGCCTGCTGGAACAACTAATGACATAATTATAAGAATGCCTAGTTCTCTTGAGGAGGACAACGTTCCATACAACAACAACATGTGTACAATAGGAGATTGCACGACACGCATCAGTGGTCGGGATGGTCTGTGCGTGGACGTGAGGAATGGGCAAGACAACGACGGGAATCCCATCCAGCTATGTCCATGTGGACAACAAAGCAACCAGCAGTAGACGTTCCACACAGATGGGACCATCCGTTCCTTAGGCAAATGCATGACTACCTACGGTTATAGCGCGGGAGCTTATGTCATGATATACGATTGTGCTACGGCTGTACCGGACGCCACCAAGTGGGTATTTTCTACTGACGGTTCCATCACCAATCCTCACTCGGGACTCGTCCTCACAGCTCAGTCAGCGGCACAGGGCACTACCCTGACGGTAGAGACCAATATCCATGCCGCTAGGCAAGGTTGGAGCGGAGGAGATGTAGAGCCGAGAGTGACTTCCATTATGGGGTATAATGATATGTGTATGCAGGCCAATAATGACAACACCCGTGTATGGCTAGAGATTTGTGATAAAGACAAGCGGGAGCAACAGTGGGCATTCTACAGTGATGGCACCATCCGAGTAAATAGCAACCGCAACTTATGCTTGACCTCCGATGGCCATAGCTCTGGGGATGTCATCATCATCCTTGAATGCCAAGGCTGGGGCAATCAGCGCTGGGTGTTCAGGAATGACGGCTCCATCTTAAACCCCAATGCAAAACTCGTCATGGACGTTAAAGCCAGTGATGTCTCTCTTCGTCAGATCATTCTGTATGCGCCCACCGGCAACCTTAATCAGCAGTGGATACCCTCATTCTGATCTAGTGTTCCTTGTTGGATTTTAGCAAACCAGGTCTGCTGTAATAATACTTTTAAGTCCAATTTGTCCTCTGTCTTGTACACACGGTATGATTATCGATCGGTTCCAGTCTGTCGATCTCTTTCGTCTCCAATGATGAGGACGAGGTCGATTCCTTGTTGTAGTTCTCCAGCGACCCTCGTCGGGATCTGGTAAGAGATTAGAAGCCTAACAAAAAGCCGACCCACCATAGATTTCAAGTTTCACGCTCTTCTGAAAAAATTTTCATTATCAAAATGCGAAAGTAACGTCTAAATTCTATTTCGATCGGTATATATATATACACACAGAGAATTAACACCAATATTCATACTATTCTCAACCAAAAATTCTCAACCAAATATTACAGTGTTCAAAACCAATATTCATACTATTCTCAATCAAAAATTCTCAATCACATAAAACAGTAAGCGTCACCACAATCATAAAAATTAACATCATTCTAAACCAAATATTACAATGTTCAAAACCAATATTCATACTATTCTCAACCAAAAATTCTCAACCACATAAAACAGTAAGCGCCACCACAATCATAAAAATTAACATCATTCTAAACTAAATATTACAATGTTCAAAACCAATATTCATACTATTCTCAACCAAAAATTCTCAACCACATAAAACAGTAAGCGCCACCACAATCATAAAAATTAACACCATTCTAAACCAAATATTACAATGTTCAAAACCAATATTCATACTATTCTCAACCAAAAATTCTCAACCACATAAAACAGTAAGCGCCACCACAATCATAAAAATTAACATCATTCTAAACTAAATATTACAATGTTCAAAACCAATATTCATACTATTCTCAACCAAAAATTCTCAACCACATAAAACAGTAAGCGCCACCACAATCATAAAAATTAATACCATTCTAAACCAAATATTACAATGTTCAAAACCAATATTCATACTATTCTCAACCAAAAATTCTCAACCACATAAAACAGCAAGCGCCACCACAATCATAAAAATTAACATCATTCTAAACCAAATATTACAATGTTCAAAACCAATATTCATACTATTCTCAACCAAAAATTCTCAACCACATAAAACATTAAGCGCCACCACAATCTCTTCACCATAACTCGCAATCTATCATAACAATGTTCCAAAACACCACGAAAATATACTACTCAGTGACCAAAACTCCGAGAAATTGAAGAAAAATAAAAAAAAAATGTAGGAAGCAACAGTAATATAAATCTGAGAAAAAAGTCATGAGGGTAGAAGAAGTTAACTGTATATTTTCCGATCAACGAAGAAACAAAACAAAGCTTGAGAGTTGGAGAGATGTGGTAAAAACAGATTCGAGTTTCTGAGCTGTGCGAAGAAGCTTGAGGAGCTGCAGTAGATGTGGTCCAAACAAAACTTTGAGTTGCTCAATCGGACTACTTGCCGTCACAGTCCTCCCCCGGATGTCGGAAAATGGGTTTTTGGGTCATCGTGCTCAGTGCATGTCTAAAAATGAATTTTATCAATTCATTTTTCAAGGGAGGGAAATGAGAAGTGAGAGGAAGGGCATGAATGACTTTTCCTTAGCTAAAAGGGTTAGTTTTTAAAAATTCTGAAATGAGAGTTAGATAGCTAAAATGGTTATGAAAATAGGTCAAATGCACAAATTTCCCGATTATACTAAAAGGAGCACTAGATTGTGGACTCGGGGGAATTTTTGGACGCGGAAGGATCTTTATGAAGGTTATGTTTTTTTTCTTGGATTTTGATGGTAATTTTTTTAGTTGTGATTTTGAAGGTGTTGGTGAGGAAGTGAGTTTTTCTTTCTTTCTTTGTAGAGGTGGTGGTCATGGTTGGCTTGGGTTTGAAACACTTGATAGTTGAGACAGATATAAAGTATGAAAAGTAACATCATATGAAAAGGTAATGAAAAGTATTATTAAGAAAAATAACATTAAAACTTGTAGTCAGATGAAAAATTAAATTAGATGAAAGTAACATTAGAAAAGTATCGTAAGAAAGGTAAAATTAAGATCATTAGTAGCATCTGCAAAAGTAACATTAGATGAAGCGTAAACATGCATTAAGAAAAGTAACATTAGATAGAAAAATAATAATTTTAAAAACAGATTCAGAAAGTAACATTAAGATTTGTAACTTTTAGAAAAGTGAAATTAATAAAAGTAACATTATTATGAAAAGTAACATTAAGATTTGTAGCATTTAGATAAGTAAAATTATAAACAAGTAAAATTAAGGAAAGTAACAACAGTAAAAGTAGCATTAATAAATATAAAAATTATTTGAAAATTAACATTAGATAAAAAAAAGAAACATTAGAAACATATTCAGAAAAGTAACATTAGATGAAAATTAACATTAGAAACAGATTGAAAAGGTAACATTAAAGTTTCAACGAATAAACTGCACCAACTCAGAAAGAAGCAGGTGTTGAGACTCATACCGTTTGAAAGATACGGATGTTAGCTTTTCGTAGAATTTTACGATTCGCGATTCAGAATTTTATAGAAGAAGTAATTCCAGTTTGAGCACAAGTTGTTTGGGAAGAAATTCCCTCAGTGACATTAAATTTCAACGAATAAACTGTATCAATTCAAAAAAAGACCAAGCATTGAGGCTTATACCATTTGAAAGATAAGGATGTTAGCTTCCGGTAAAATTTTACGGTTCGGAATTTCAAATTTTATAGAAGAAGTAATTGCAATTTGAACACAAGTTGTTCGGGAAGAACTTACCTGTAGTAACATTCAACGAATAAACTGCACCAACCCACAAAAAATCGCGACAGAGGAGAGATGGGGTGTGATTGTGGGGGCAAAAGAGGAAAATAGGGATAAATTTGAGGATGAAAATGGGGTTTCCTCAAATGAAATATGTAATGTCAATAATGGAATGTCCTAAAAAATTATTCCCATTTCAATTTCATAGTTTGGGCTTCTTAAAAATTAGAACACTTGGACTAGGCGTAATATAAGATGTGGCTGGAATTGGGCCATTTCATCTGCTATTTTTGAACAAAAAAAAATATATATCTGTAATTTTTTTGACACATTCATTTGGGAGGCAAAATTACATTTATATCATATTGACGAACCGACCTCAATCTTTCTCCAATCTTCCTTTAACCCCTCTAGGCTCGAGTCCTTCACTCATGCCTGTGAAGTGTGAACCAAGAATCCAGCAACAGCATACAACTGTACCCGAACATAACACAAGCCAACAACCCTCAAGAAATTCAGTCCGTTCCATGTCTTTTCTTTTCGCACCCTAAAACCAAATTAGCGTAAGCCGTGTTCAAATGAAAAAAATGAATTGAAACATCGTTCCAAATGGAGTAGGGGGACATTTCCAAGGGCCAAATGGAGTAGGGGGACATTTCCAAGGGTTAATTGCATTTTTTACAACCTAGGGAGGGTAATCGAAAGATAAAAACGCAACACTTGAGTAATCCGAATTTCAATTTGTACGACTTCGATCACTCAAACAAAATTTGACCCTCCCGAACAATCAACGAGCTGATGTTGCGTTAAAATATTCAAAACAACTAATTTCTGCGTTGATCTGGACTCCTGCATCAAAAAAAGGGGAGACCGGCCCTGCCAGAAACTTTGTTCCAAACCTGAATAGATTATTTGAGCTTCGGATTCGACAAAATCAGTTTGATTTTGCGAGAGATTTGATTTGTAAGGATTCAATCAATTTAGTCATTTATATAATTGAACAAGGGTTTGAGAGAATTAAGGTTCAGTCTTCTCCTCCTGGGCTTTGAATCCTTTAAACAAAGCCTGCTTGCTACTTGTTCCTCTTCTTCTCTATCGATCGTGATGACGTCAAAAAGGTGTCACTACTGAGAAGACGATCAGTTGGTCAGACCTGCAGTCACGCACAAATACCGAGGATGTAGATCCTTCCCAGAAGCCAAACAGCAGGGCAGTCGAGTAGCTGTCCAGTCAGGCAACGTGTCAGTCCGGGCAGCCAGACGGCTTACCTACCATACAGTCTTCTATAGAGGCAGGTCCTTCCTAGGAGTTGATCAGCCAGGCAACCCTGCAGCTGAGCACAATGAACAGAGGTGAGCTAAAGGCCGCACCAGAGGTAGTCCTCTGGCGTTGGCGCTCCGACGCTCAAGTCAGTATTAGGCAAGCTTCTCGGACTAGAGCTCTCCCGTTAGCCAAAGTTCAAATTATGATTAGTTGGATAATACCTGACTTGCTGAGCTTTATATAGGATTAAGGATCACTGTTGAGGTGGGTCTTCCAATTATGATTGTGGACCGCACCCGACTGTTTTTCACCTTGGTAGGTGCAGCAAGTGACACGCTTACCGAGGAGACTGCCTGGTAAGCTTAACAGGTCCTTGGGCCACATATGACGTGGCGGAGCACCACTGGTGGGGGTATTTTTTATAATATCAGATCGCTTGCGCTGCTCAACTGTAAGACAAAAATTCGTCAACACCCAGTTCTCTCACATAAAAGCAGCATCCGCTTGTGAGGACTGGCAGAGAAGAAATTACTTCTCGAGACTATAAAAACACCTCAAAATAGATAGAAACTCGTAGAACATGGGCCAGACTATTATATATGAGCTCCTGTTTAATAATCATATTAAAGATTCTTAATCAAGAATAAGCACACTCGCATATAGGTCTCGAATAACCAAGAACATCTCGAATATATATACTACAGATCAACTATATTATACCAAACTCTTAATACCTACATTAAACAGCACCAGCAATTCAAAACTCTATAACTGTTTGACAACTGTTTTCACTTTTGTCTTTTAAAAATGATTTTGAGAAATGATTTTGAAAAATAATTTTTAGAAAAAGGTGGGGTTAAAAATTCATTTGATTTGTGTTATTTAGATACTTTTTTGTGAATGTAAAAAACATAACAATTACGATAATACCCCTTCACCTCCACTACCCACCACCGTGCACCACCATGCACCTCCGTTTTTCACCACCGTGAACCTCCATTTTTCACCACCGTCCACCACCATCACTCTCCTTCAATCCTCTGTCATCTCCTCCAAACCCATCTCCACAAACCCACCACCATCTCAACAGATATGGGTTGATAGATGGACGCTTCATTTTCTCCGGTGACACACGCATATGTCTGGTCCGAGCGTAGTCTGGTCTGGCCGAAGCTCAGATCAAATCGAAGGCAAGATCGAAGCTCAGATCAAAGGCAAGATCAAAGCCCAGATCGATCGATCAGCAGCGAAGCTTCAGATCGATCGATCAGGAGCGTTGCTCAGATCGATCGATCAGAGGCGTTCGACGATGTCTGCTCAAGGTGGAAGACGAAGGATACCAGGAGAGAGAGAGAGAGAGAGAGAGAGATTGGGTCGAGGAAGAGAGAGAAATGATTTTATGGAAGATCACTTTTATTACAAATTTGCCATCGGTCTTTTTTGAAAAATTCCCAAAATAGTTTTAAAATGTTTTCGTTTTTTAGTTTTTAAAAACCAAATTTTGAAAAAAAAATCCGAAATTACGCCGGCCAGTTTAAAACTGTTTTGAAAAAGGATCCTACTCGAGCTGTCGTCGAGCACCTCAAATTACCATTGCACTTGCTTTAACGGAAGAGTCCCGTAACGCAAGAAAAAGCAAACTTAGCTCTACGATACAAAAATCCGCAACTACATCCTCGGTATCTGTGCATGACTGCAGGTCTGACCAACTGATCGTCTTCTCGGTAGTGACACCTTTTTGACATCATCAGTTTGGCGCCGTCTGTGGGAACGACTAAGTTCGATCTTCTTACAATGGTTAGACCTCGAAGAACCAATGTGAATGATCCTGAGACATCTCATGCCCATCATCTGGTGGACGATGCCGGGCAGCAACACCAGGATCATGGGAATCCTGCAAGGCATGAGGTACCCTCTGACGCTCAAGTCCAAGAAGGATGAAACGTCCAGGCACCACCACAGGAGGCAGCTGGTCCCCCCATCAGTGCTGCACGGTTTAATCAACTTTGTCAATAAATGCAGCTTCTCACTGAAATGATGATGGCTAACCAGCAAGCCCCACCTTGGACTACTGAGGGGAACGAGGATGATGGAAACTCTGGTTCTCTAGATTCTAGGAGCAAGAAGGGGGATGAGAACCGAGAAGGAAACTCCAATACCAATAAGAACACTCATTACTCCCACATCAATGATGATGTCAATAAGCACCTTCAAGAGGTAGACCGCAAGCTAGCAGCCCTGTAGGGTCGCAACATCATTGATAAAATATGGGACAGTACCATGACCCCCTGTCTAGGGATATCCTTGAGACAGACATACCTCGTGACTTCAGGCTTCCCCACCTGGAGCAATATGATGGAAAGAAAGATCCCTATGACCATGTCATGGGATACAAGTCCATGATGGAGTGTCGAGGAGCCTCAGATGCAGTGCTGTGCAAGGCCTTCCCTCTACACTTATTGGACCTGCTCGGAGTTGGTTCATCAACCTTCCTAGGCACAACATTTATAGCTTTCAGGACCTATCCACCAAGTTCAGTCTCCGATTTGCAAGTGCTAGGAAGCCCAAAACCACCAACCAAGACTTGATGGTGATTGAACAATAGAAGGGAGAACCATTTCGTGACTTTATTGGAAGATTCAACCAGATGTGCCTGGAAATCCCAGATGTACAAATTGCTGTAGCAAATGCTGCTCTGATCAGGACAGTTCTTCATGAGCAATTTTGCAATTCCTTGTGCATTGATGCACCCCAGTCCATGGACGAACTCCTTGCAAGGACTGAGAAATACATCAAGGCAACTGATTCACTGAAGTCTTCTCGGTTTACAGTACGAACCTCTCCTGATAGGGCGAGAGGCTCTGGTGAGAGAGGCCGCCCAGAAGGGATGGGAGGTAACCGGACAGGCAGCGACAAGAGGTCGGGAAGAGAAGACATCAAGCGAAGAGACCAGTCGTCCAGGAAGTTTCAAACTGGTCCGCCACCTAGTCGTTTTAATAATTACACTCCACTAAATGTGTAACACCCCGAACTTTTGAATAACTTGTTGTGATAAATGTGGTAATATAGGTGATGTCATGTATCAAGTAGGAGACGTCATGTGTGATTTAAATTGGGTTGGAACATTTTTCATAAATTCTATAGCGAAAATAAAAATTATGGGTGCGAGAATCATTATAAGCCGGGTCAAAATTTAAATATGACGAATTTAAGAGGGAATAATTAGTATATGATATCGAGATATACACATAATGGCAAACTAGTAAATAATACTAGGTTCATGTGCAATTAAGCAGATAATGGAAGGGTATAAAGGTAAAAAGGGGGCTTAGAAATCAAATAATATAAAATAAGGGTAATTTGGCACAAGATTCGAGGAACCCTAGAGGGCAACCAGGGAAACCAAAGGCGGAGGCGGAGGAGGCGACGGAAACCGGATTTACGGGGATCGAGGCCAACGACGACGAAACCGGTGCGGAAATGACGAGCTCGGTGAGGGGAACTTAACGCCACCATTTTCGTACGGAGCGGAGGTCGTCCAAGCTGTCTACGGAGGCGAGAAAGGGCGCTGCATTGCACCTTGTGGACTTTGATCCACCGTTTTTCGGCCACTCTACAGGTAGTCGATGCTACCCTCGTACTCGTCGGTACACCCTCTACGTATCTACGCTGGTCGTAGGGTACACCGCGCCGCCAATGGTGGCGATTCGAAAATGGAGTCCAAGCGGGTCTGTCAGACCCGCTTGTGGGAAGAAGCAAGGCTACCGGGTCTGCCTGACCCGGTTAGAACTGGACTAACCCAGTGACTGCCATGTGGGTTGACCAATTGAAGCAACAATTTAACCTAAATAAATTGTTTAATAAATTGAGATGAATAAATTGAAATAAATGTTAATGGATATGGGTATTATGTTGAATTTCAGGACATCGTTGTTGAACTGTTGGGAATTAGGGAAGTGCACTAAGGTAAGTAATACTCAACTGTATTACGGAACATTGCAATTTATGGTTTGTATGTTACATTTTCTGTATAAATTGTTTGGCGATTGACTCGTATTTGATTGGATTTTAGGATGGGTTACGTGTGAATTATGATATGAATGGTTCGTTTATGTTATAACTATATTGATGGTGTTGTTTGTAAATTGTGATTGGACAACTGAACTGTAAGATATTTCTGTGTATAATGTAATGTGTACTGTTTTGTGCCTCGATTGATTATGACAATGAAATTGATATGATGATGGTTTGATGTTCTTAAAAGTGATTTGATATATATGGTTTATTGAGGTATTAAATACTGTTCATAATCATGATGCATTGCATTACATGAAAAGGGAAATTTTCAGTTTAATGAGAGGATGTTTTAACGAACCTGGTGTAACTGCTACAGGGAGCGTGTACTGAAATGTTAAGGTTGAGGTTTACTGGAAATGAAAAATGGAAATAGAAATGATATTGGATGGAAAGTATTCTTTGGTAGAATACTTAATTAAAGAAAAATCCCGACCCGTTGCTCTGTAGCAGTTTACCTAGGTTAAGGGCCCAAGTACTGGAAAAAAGTTTTAAATGGCTGACTGTTTTCTAATGATGATGTTCACGTGCATTCATGCATTAGTATTACTTGCTGGGCCTTGGCTCACTATGTTCCGTAATGCAGGATATGATGTTTCTACTGAATATGCTGATTGGGCTGTTGATGGTGATGCCGTGGATCCACGGTGAGGATGCTCATGTAACAGAAGCAGTAAATCTATGTTTTCAATAAATGGTTGTGTAATTTATTTTATGCAAGATAGCTAGAAACTTTGCAGTTCTTATACAAGCAATTACTACAAAAATTAGACCGAGTGACATTAGTTGTAGGAGGTATTTTTGATTGTGACGGTAGGGTTGTGGGAATGGTAAGACTATACGCTATTTGGTATGATTAATAGTAAATTATTAATTGAGGTTGTTTAGTTAATCATTTCTATTACTCGTTTAATAAAATTTATATCTAGGTATTAATTGTTAATAATTATCGGTTTGTGTAATAATTGGCTTAATGTGGAGACAAGCGAGATATTGGGAGTAGCGTTCTGGTCTACGAGCTCGTGAATTAGGGTTTCGTGGGTCGGGGCGTTACAAAATGCTCCCCCGAGAACAGTGCTGAATGAAATAGTGGCCCAGAACTTGGTCAAATGGCCAAAGGAGATCAGGGCCCCTCTAGAGAAGAGGAAGTTTTCAGGCAAGTACTGTAGGTTCCATAAGGACCATGGTCATGATACTGATGATTGCAGGCAGTTGAAAGATGAAATTGAGGACTTGATAAGAAGAGGACACCTCAAGAAGTACACTGCAAATAGAGAAGAGAAGCGAAGGAGAGATGACAAAGAAGATGATGACCATAGAAGGCCACGAAGAAGGGAAGACTCTCCTCCACATGAGAGAGGCACGGCAGGAACAATTGACTTCTGTGGTGTCATTATTGGAGGGTTGGCAGCAGGTGGAGAAAGCACATCAGCTAGGAGAGCATATGCTCGCCTTGCTGAGCATCCAACCAAGGAAAAAAGGATTAAAAGGGATGAGGAGGTTATCACATTCTCAGAGAAAGATGAGGAAGGTGTTCAAGTCCCTCACGATGACGCCTTGGTAGTTGATGCAGTGATCGCCAACTTCAATGTTTTAAAAATCTTGGTAGATAACGGGAGTGCAGCAGACATCCTGTTCTACCACACCTTCAAGGCTATGAAGCTTTCGGAGGATAGGCTAAAGCCAACCTCAGTACCCTTGTATGAGTTCACAGGAGAGTCAATCATACCAAAAGGAATGATAACCCTCACAGTCACATTGGTAACACATCCCAGGACAGTGATGCACATTGTGGACATGTTGGTAGTTGATGTGAAGGCTTCACACAATGCCATCATAGGAAGACCACTACTTCACAAGGTGAAAGTTGTTGTCTCAACCTATTGTTTGAAGATGAAATTCCCCACCTCGAAGGGAGTTGCTGAAGTAAAGGGAAATCAGAAGGCTTCCCGGAGTACCTACTTCACTGAACTCAAAGAGAGGAAAAAAGAAAAGGTCTCAGTAGGCAGCCTAGATATGAGGGCAGAAGAGCAGGTGTTCAAACCAACTCCAGTAGAGAAACTCAAGAAAGTTGAGGTCATGGCTGGCTCATGTAGGAACTTCCATGTTGGAGAAATGACCAAGGAGATCACTGAACTACTCTTAGCGAGTGTAGGTACTTTTGCATGGAGTGCTGATGAGATGCCCGACATAAGTGCTAAAGTGATAACACATCGACTGAGCATCATACTTGGTGCCAGACCAGTTAAGCAAAATAGAAGAAACTTTGCTCCTGATCGCCAAGAAGCGATCAAGGAAGAAGTAAGGAAGCTGATGGATGCCAATTTCATCAGAGAAGTCCAATATCCCGAGTGGCTAGCCAATGTTGTCATGTTGAGAAAAGCCAATGGAAAATGGAGGATGTGTGTTGATTTCACCGACCTGAATAAATTTTGTCCTAAGGACAGCTATCCACTACCAAAGATTGATCAGCTAGTAGACGCCACCTCAGGACATCAGCTCCTCAGCTTCTTGGATGCCTATTCGGGGTACCATCAGATAAAAATGCATCCCGAAGACCAAGAAGGAACCTCATTCATCACCCCTGAAGGGTCATATTGCTATAAGGAGATGCCATTCAGATTAAAGAATGCTGGAGCCACCTACCAGAGGTTGGTGAACCATATTTTCAAAGATCAGATAGGAAAGTCCTTGGAGGCTTATGTGGATGATATGGTAGTAAAGAGCAAGAAAGCTGAGGACCACCCTGCTGACCTGCGCAAAGTCTTTCATACGCTTGATCGATTTGGAATGAAGCTTAACCCTGAAAAGTGTGCATTTGGAGTGGCATCCGGGAAGTTCCTTGGCTTCCTGGTAACCAGCAGGGGTATTGAGATGAATCCCGAAAAATTGGAAGCGATCCTGCAGATGGAGCCACCCACAAATGCCAAGGAGGTTCAAAAGCTGACCGACCGAGCAGCATCACTAGGGAGGTTCCTTGCTCGGTCTGGAGACAAGTGCATACCATTTTTCCAGGCGTTAAAAAAGGCCAAGGAATTCGCATGGACACCTGAGTGCCAAATGGCCTTTGAAAATCTTAAAGATTATTTAGGCCAACCTCCTCTACTGACTTGTCCAAGAGAAGGTGAAGTCTTATACCTCTACCTAGTAGTATCACAACATGCGGTAAGCGCAGTGCTAGTAAGTGAGGTAGATAAAGTGCAAAGGCCGGTATATTACATAAGCAGGGTGATGTTCAGTGCAGAGACAAGGTACTCCCATGCGGAGAAGCTAGCCCTGTCGTTGATAGTAGCAGCAAGGAAGCTAAGACCTTACTTCCAAGCACACACAATAATTGTCTTGACTGACCAGCCACTAAAACAAGTCCTCCAAAAGCCAGACACTTCAGGAAGACTAGTGAAGTGGGCTATTGAATTGGGAGAGTTTGACATCCAGTATCAGCCAAGAAAGGCTATTAAGGCACAAGCCTTGGCTGATTTTATAATTGAAAGCTACCGAGTGACCAACCAGGACAATGCCGACACTGCACCTGAACAATGGCAGTTGTTTGTGGATGGTTCGTCCAACCGGGAAGGCAGCGGTGCTGGCATTCTCCTGCTTGGCCCGGGGGCATGACCATAGCACATTCCTTGCGATTCAATTTCAAAGCCTCAGACAACGAGGCAGAATATGAGGCTGTACTGGCAGGACTACGACTTGCTGAGCAGCTGGAAGTTAAAAATTTGATCGTTCATAGTGACTCACAGTTGGTCACCGAGCAGATCAAAGGAGAATATGAAACAAAAAGACCAAGTATGGTTAAGTACTTGGCAAAAGTACAGGAACTGATGGAGAGGATACCAAAGGTGGAGGTCAGGCAGATACCTAGAGGGGAAAACTCAAGGGCCGACGTGCTGGCACGGTTGGCGTCCGCCTCCTCAGTACAGGTACCCACTTCAGTTCAAGTGGAGATACTCCCACAAAAGAGCATTGAAGTGCAAACTTTAATGGCGGATATTGATGTTGATCATGAGCCGAGTTGGAAGGATCCAATCAAGAAATACTTGGAGGATGGAAGTTTGCCTGAAGATCGTAACCAAGCAAAAAGCCTCCGAAAAAGAGCAGCTCGATATACCCTAATCCAGGGAGAGTTGTATCGAAGATCATTCACTCTGCCATATCTGAAATGTCTAGCACCCAGAGATGCAGACTATGCGCTCCGAGAAGTGCATGAGGGGATATGTGGAAGCTACATAGGATCCAGGACCTTAAGTCATAAGGTGCTGAGATGCGGGTACTATTTGCCTACTATGACGAAGGATGCCAAGAAGCTCGTGCAAAAGTGTGCTAAGTGTCATAGGCACTCAAACGTACCCAGGGTACCTTCCTCTGACATTATTCCCATGCAAAACCCTTGTCCATTTGCACAATGGGGCATGGATTTTCTTGGACCATTCATCCAGACAATAGGGCAGAGGAGAAACCTCATTGTGGCTGTTGATTATTTCACTAAATGGATAGAGGTAGAGCCATTGGCGACTATCTCAGAACAGAAGGTGATGGACTTCATATGGAGAACTATTGTCTGCAGGTATGGCTTGCCACAGGCCCTGGTGGTGGACAATGGAAGGCAATTTGTTAGCAGAAAGATGCACAAGTTCTGTGAAGACCTTAGCATTGACCTAAGGATTACCTCTGTAGCACATCCCCAAGCTAATGGACAGGCAGAGGTGAGAAACCGGACTATTCTTGAAGGACTGAAGACAAGGCTGGATGCAACAAAGGGGAGATGAGTTGAAGAACTACCTAGTGTGCTGTGGTCATACCGCACTACACCCCGAACATCAACAGGTGAGACTCCATTCTCCCTCTCATTTGGAACCGAGGCAGTTATCCCGATCGAAATTGGAGTCCCTTCACTGAGGACCACCAACTTCGAAGAAACAATGAATGATGAGCTACTACTAAACAACCTTGATCTCCTAGAAGAAACAAGGGAGAATGCAAGTGATGATGCAGGATTTGGGCCTCATGGGCCTACTTCCGTGCACATCATGGAGGTCCTCCGCCTCCCCCTCCATGGGCCTAGGCCTATACACCCTAGAGGGTGATCCAGGGAAAGGAGGCATCATCTGCGTGAGGGGAAAGGGTTCGAGAGTCCCCTCACGCAGATGATGCCTCCTTTCCCTGGATCACCCTCTAGGGTGTGTAGGCCCAGGACCATGGATGATTATATGTGTTTGATAGTAAAATATTATATTGTGCCGTTTGGCACAACTTTGTCGCTAGCGATAAGATCAATTGGTCAAACACCACATTTAAGGTCTGTTTGACAAGGGATAATTTAAAGCTTTAAAATACATATGTTAATGAATAAAAAGCTAGCGTTAACAACATATTATTAGGCTCCTAAAAACATCAATTCCAACATAATTTAAAAAACTAAAATAATCATATCACTTCTTGGGAAAAAAAATTCTGACAATATTCCAAATTGGCTCAAGTTCAAACAAGCATGTGAAAATATCTACTTACGTGGATGATCTTCTTTTGTTCAAAATACGATCCATGCTCCCCTGATCAAAACAAAACAAAAAAAATGCAGGCTCCATTATTGTGGGTCCCATGTTTCATTTTTGCAACTTTTTCCTTTCAGACAAACGGAACTGTACATGTAGGTCCTTTGTCTTGTAGTTTAAGGTCATTTTTCATATGAATAAATTTGCCAGACGTTCCATTATGGCATTTATTGCGGGACCCTCACGGTTCGGCCTTGTCATTGTTACTGCATGAGACATCTCGTCAGTAATTTCAATACCACCTTCAAAAATAGATAATTTAAGCAATATATAAATATATTATAGTTTCATCTATAAAATATTATCACGGTTTCCTCTATAAAATATTATTATAATTGTAATTGATAGGTTAGTAATGAGAGACACTCATGAGAGTTAAATAATTCCATATTTTCACTTATACATTTTTTTTTAAAAAAAATGAAAATTCATATAAAAAGGACTTGGATGTCATTGTAAAGGACCACTACTATCAGTACTATATGGTCCATGCATCATGCGCCATGCACGTGGTGTACAAGAAATAATTTCACCTTTCCATTTTGACACGTGCATGCCAAGCCAATGCACGTGTCCCAACTCTTCTCTCTTTCTCCATCGCTTCTTCCTTGAATTGCAGCATGCTAGCTCGTCGACGGGGATGGCTTTTTGAGACACGTGCATTGGGTTGTCATGCACATGTCCCAAATAATTGTGAAAGACGTCACGTGCATTATTTAATAATTGTCAAAGGAAAATTCTCCACCATTCAATGTTGCAGAGTAGGGCTGTCCATTCACGTGAGAGAGAAGAGTATCAGATAAAATTGAAAAAAATATAGTTCGGAGTGCCCACTAGGGTTAGCGTGCTACTTAAGAAATTAAAGAACAATTGCCCCCGGACATATGGCTCAGCGGCACCAGCTGTGGTCTCAGGTTTGAGGTAAGACGGAGTCCCGGGTTCGAGTCGGTCAATGTGCACGCTCACCTGATGATTTAACTTGCCCACTCAGCTGTCCCTGTCGTTGTGTCGCATAACCTGCGACTTACATTCCACTGGCATTCCGAGGACACGGGCCCTTAGGTCCCGCCCCAACCTAAGAAATTAAAGAACAATTGCAATATGTGTATTTTGATGGGTTAAAGAGAAAGACTAGACAAAAACTGGGATCTTGCATTCAAAAAAAAGTGAGTATAAACACATAAAGAGTGGTTAAAGAGTGATTGCACAAATGAAAATGTGATTTAGAGAAAAATTATTGGGTTAAGAAAGTTAGTAGTAGATAATGGATTGAGAAATAGGGAGAAAGAATGATTTGATGATGTCTCGAAACACGTGAAATTCATATGAAAATAGAAGTTTGTAAAATTGGATGATAGAGAGACAAAATAGATAAAAAATAAATAAGAGAGATAGAGAGAATGATGAAAGATAAAAAAAATCATATCATATCATATCATACTATCTTATACTATCTTATCTTATACTATATAACTATAAAGTCCATCGATTTTGGAGCTTTTCCTAGCGAGTCCCGTTCTGCTCGTCTACTCGCGAAATTGGGCATCGTCCTCGGAGATTTTGTGTCCTCGGATCAGTGTCTTCTTCTTCCTTTTCCACCGTCTGATGTTGTTTACACGCCGACACATGGACTATTCTATCTCACAGGTTCATGAACCTGCTTTAGAGCCGTCTCTGTCAGAATTCCAGTCAAATATGGCACAAAGCTTTATCTACTGACATAAGCTATGCCACCATCCTCTTTTACCTTCGCTTCTTCGGCAGTACTTACATAGCTGATTTCTTCTGCTTCTCTTATCATTTACGACCAATAAGGACTGTGTTTTGGCCCAAGGTTGGATCTTTGCTCTTCTCCCTATTTCAATCTTCAATTTCTTCCTTGTCTCCTTGGTTTGCTTTTCTTCTGATCTGACGAGGGTGAAGGGCGTGGTTTTTCTGCTTCCCAACCTCAACCTCAACTACGTGAATCGAAATTTCAGCGGGTCAAGGGGGTTCTTTGTCTTTGCAATTCACGGGTAGGAGACGTCACAACATCGACCATAGTCGTTCTCTGTCTCCGCTCAAAGCAACCCAACATCGAGGTTAGTCTCCTCTGCCAAACCTAATCTAATTTTGGGGTTCCATTTCTCGCTATCTCTTTTGCGTGTTCTGGTTTCGTCTCTCTCTCTCACCGAGGTTCTAGATGGACACAGGTTAGGTTACTTCGCTCGCATCGCTTAAGCCCTTACTGGGATAGAGTAGGCCGTTGAACCCCATTTTTCACTGGTCTTTTTTTGTTTTACTTCATCATCATTCTCTTTCAGATCTATTGCGTATTGGGTTCGTCTCATAAGTGTCTCTTGATCAGGAATTTTTAATTGAATTTTGGTTTGTTCTACATGTGTTTTGAATCAGAAATCTGGGGTCTTCGGCTGCTTGGCTCTGTCTTGACTGTTGGGATGGATTGGTGCTTGCCAGCTCTGTTGCTATGAGCTTGGATTATCACTTGCTTGGATGGAAGGTATGTTTGCCTTTGTGTTAATGTAATTTGCTTGGGACGCTGTGTAAAAAAATCCCAAAAAATCTCAGCTCTGGGAATTTAGTTGTTCATTATGTTTTTAGCTATAGGTGTCATTGCTAAGTTTTAATCATGCAATGTATAGTTTCTGGTTTTGCTTCTTATCAGCATTCAACTCGGATTAAAATCTTTATTTGATTTAAATAGGGGATTTTCTGATGAAGAGATTGAAGCTATAGAGATCACTGTCGTGCTGTTGATGGAGAGAAATCACGACAACAATTTTTACATATACTAAATAAGACAACAATTTTTCCTGCCCTTTCCATATATTTTTTCTTAGGTGATTTTGTCTTCAGTTTTGGGTTTTGGGTTTTATATGTCGATGAACTAGATATATTGATGATTGTCATAAGATATATTGATTATGTAGTCAAATGTGTTCTGATTGGCGAAGGATGATTTTTGGGTCATGCTCAACAAGAAAGGTATGAGTATCACATAGTTCAGTCTAAGCATAACACATGGTTCTGTCTATGAGGATCACATGGCTCTATCTTACAGAGTAGCTCAACCGGTATATGTTTGTTGCCTAACAAAGTTCCTTGCAAATTTAGATGTAAGCCAACAAATGAATGGCTGAAGAGAAGAAGATCATCATCAATCATGAGATGGTAAATGTTTATAAAGAGACTATTAGAGGTTGTTTGGTTTATCTGTTTTCCAAGTGTTTTTCGTTTTCATTTTTTGGAAAATGGAAAATAAATTGAAAACGTGTTTGGTAAATTAGAAAACACAGAAATAGAAAACGTGTTTGGTAAAAAATGATTGAAAAATAGAAAATGAAAAAAAGTCGTTTTCTAAATCAGAAAACACGGAGAAGTTTGACGGACTTCTCCGTCTTTCCGTATTTGTCTCCGCACTCTGCCCTTTAATTTCTTATTAGGAGCTTTCTTGATAATCGCCTTCATCTCGGACTGGAGATCCTGAATTTATATCCATTGGGCACTCCCTCTAGAGATGGCAAATGAGTCCGTATCCGTGGATTTCCGATCCGATCCGATCCGGTCAAACAGTAGAAAAATCCGTTGACTGGATAATGGATATGGTTATGGATAAAATCCAAATTTTTTGAATGGATATGGATTGGATATGGATTTAGGCATATCCAATCCGAAATCCGTATCCGATCCGACCCGAACTTGCGGATATCCGATCCGATCCGATTATATCCGATCCGATTCTACCCGACACACACAGATATATATATATATATATATATATATATATAGTTCATATGCAATTATGTAATTGACAATTAATATCATTAATATATTTATATACATTATAATTGTCAACATATGTTTTTTTTTGTAATATGAATTAATTGTAATTTTTAATAACACTATGTAATGTGATATGTTCTCATACTACTAATTCAAATATTCAATTTACTAATATTTGTAAAACTCTAATTAGTAAAGTTAGTAATTAATACTAAAAAGTAAAAACACAATAATGTAAACCTCAAGTCCCAACATTGTAATTTGTAAACTCCAAGTCCCGACATTGTAATTTGTAAACTCTAAATCTAACAATAACATTAAAAACTACAGATCTAGTCCTAATTGTAATTTGTAAACCCTAACGTAACATGCTAACATTGCAAACACTAATCCCTCAACACCACTACTTGGAGGAAGATATTTTGCCTGATAATTCTCAGTTTGATATTTTACTATGGTGGAAGTTGAATGGGGTAAGGTATCCTATCTTGCAAAATATTGCAAGAGATATATTAGCGATTCCTGTATCTACTGTTGCTTCAGAGTCTGCATTCAGTTCCAGTGGGAGATTAGTGAGCCCTCATCGTAATCGACTTCATCCAAAGATGATAGAGGCATTGATGTGTGCTCAAAGTTGGTTATGGAGTGAAGAGAAAAAATGTGATGGTAAATTTATTATATTGATTATTTATTTCTCATTTATTAAGAATTTATAATATTCGAAAAATGTTAATCTTAGTTTGCTTTTTATATATTTTTTCTAGGTGGAGATGACTTGTTTGTTTCAGATGGTTATGCACCAATTTATGAAGAGGATATTCATGTGTTTGATGAAGGTATTAATTTTTATAACTAATAAATTTTAATTCATATTGCAATTTAAGTATTCAAATATTGAGTTGTTGACTTGTTGTTTTTGATAATTGTAGGATCCGAGATTACATGTGACAAATGATTGAAGATGATATTCATTTTGAATTTATCAGCTGATGCAAATATTTTGATTTGTAATATTTTATATAATTAAGAGTTTAGACTTTGATTCTAGAGAATTTTCTATGTTGCTGGATGATTTTTGATAGTATTTGTACTTTAAACTTTAATTTATGTTCCTAGATTCATGAATCATGAAATTTTAATTGTTGTCATAGATTAGCAAAATACGTGTCGAATGGATAAATCCGAAATTTGTGGAGAAAATCCGAAATCCGATGGATAGGATATGGATTTAGATTTTTTTATCCGCAGTATATGGATATGGATATGGATACATAATTTTTATTTAGGATCGGATATGGATTTTGAGAAATCCGATCCAAATCCGATCCGATCCGATGCCATCCCTAACTCCCTCCCATCTCCTGTCTCTTGTCTCTCTCTCCTGAGCCTCTTTAAAGGTACCTCTCTCTGTGCCACTCTCAGATACCAACTACTCTAGCTGCTTCAACAGTTCAACTTCACAACCAACCTCATGGAATCCTTTCACAAGTGGGTGCTACAACTATCCATATGATGTGACAACTTTTCATCAGCCAAATAAACCCATCTGAGGAGGAAACAATGGCTTTAAGCCCCTGATGCTACAAATGGGCACAATAAAAGAAGAAAAACCATTATATGGTTAGTGACTCAGAAGACACAACAATAATAGGCAATCATTCTGTGAGTTTTATTTTAATTTTTTATTATATAGAAGTGCAGTTGTGGTGAATGTGACGAAGTGATAATAATTTGCTGGATTTACATAGTTATTAACTGGACAAATGGGAAGGTTAGTTATGTGCTAGTTTGAGTTGCGATATCGAGCACAAAGTGTTTGTAAAAAGGTCGAAGAGATAATTTCAAGTAACGACATCAAATTTTTGGTGTTGAAATTAAAGATTTTCATCTTGTTTAGGGGAGAGTGGAGTTAAAACCCAATATTTGTTTAGTGTGAATCAATTTGTGCTTAAAATTTTGTGTTTGTGCAAGGGTCATATAAATCCGGCAATGGCATTTGGGCTGTTCTCGGTGGGAAATTGTCATTGACCAGGACAGTGT
This sequence comes from Euonymus europaeus, assembly GCA_963580455.1. Classification (NCBI taxonomy): domain Eukaryota; kingdom Viridiplantae; phylum Streptophyta; class Magnoliopsida; order Celastrales; family Celastraceae; genus Euonymus; species Euonymus europaeus. The sequence continues at coordinate 9,344,802 of OY756963.1, read as the reverse complement.
ATTACATGATAATGCAATGCCTTGGAGCCTTAAGTGGTGCTGCTATTGCTGAGTTTTATTAATTCTTAATTTTGTCATTAATGATCCTGGATATTTGCAAGAGTACAAATCACCTTGTTCTTGGTATTCTGAATGATATATTGACTTTTTTTTAGAAAACAATTTTCAATATTTTAAACCAAACATATTTTTTGTTTTCTTTTTCTTTAAAAATAGAAACAAAAAATAGAAAATGTAAAACAAAAAATGAAAATAGAAAACAGAAAATGAAAACACAAACCAAACGGACCCTTAGATTTCAAGCATGTTGGGATCATTAATTTTAAGTACGTCTTTTGTAGCCATATACTTGAATACTAAAGTCGGAACATTTCCCGCTTTCTTTTTCGTACGCGCTCTGGCTAACGTCTACGTCGACCTCGTAGGGCCGTCCGATCCCCATGCCAACCCTCGCCCCGCTCGTCCGATCCCCCCACCTCTTGCTGTCGGTGCCTAGCCCCGATATTTCCCCCACTCTCCTGGCCACGTGTCTCCCCGATGACCCCCGCATATTCACACCTCACCCGCGATTCCCTGTCAGTGTCTCCGGTCATTGCCTAGCTTCCTCCCGCGCTGTAAACGTTCTTATTTCCTCTCGACCTTCTTATAGCTTGTGCAAAAGAAAATCCCAACAAATACTGTCCCTCTCGGTGTCGGATAGTGCCAGCTGCATCTCCTCATTTGTTGGTTCTTGCTCATTCGCTTCAGCTTCAATTTCCTCTGATTTCTCAATCTTGATTTCTCCACGCTTTTTGCACTTTTTTAAGGCCTCCAATTCTATCCAACTTTGTAATTGTCTGCTCAGTGTTAATGCCATAGTTCCATGGTAGAGATGATGATAACAAGTTTCTCCTACTTACCTTTTCGAAGCCTTCCTGCAAAGTGACCCATTTGAGGTTAGTAGTCTTTTTTAGTTTGATCCTATGATTTTCCCAGCTATAGTGGCTAATTAGAACTCACTGCTTGACTATAGTAACTCAAATACTTTGGTTGCAGCTGCTTCATGAGAGCGGTGTTGGCCAACTCATCCAGATTGCAACAGAGAAGGTTCGTGGGCCTAGATGTAGCTTAAAGGCAAGTAGTTCTAGCTTTTTAGTGTAACCTCAGAGAGTAACATTATCTCATTTTCTTTTCATTTATGCCTGCCGTAGATCTCCATGTCTCCTGTTGGCAGAAAAAACTTGACAACTATAAAGGGATTGAAGTAAGAATACTACTGAAGACCTTTATAAAGAATTCCGCTGCAATGACATTGTTGTCCAAGACCTAGAATTTAATAGCTGAGGTTTTAAACATCATTCTCAGCTAAAATAGTTATTACGTAAGTCGCCAAATTGCATAGCATATCTAACCAATTTTTTTGAAAACTCTGCAGGTTCATTTAAACCAGTGGAATACCCCATTATCAAGACCTCGAGAGAGGCAATGATCAGCCAATGAAAATAATTTTAGCATCCAATGCTTATGCGTTCTCCATTGCTAGCAGGTATTATGATTTCTTTCTTTGTTCATTTTATGACTTCATTTTTATTTTAGTTAGCTCTCGGCGTTCTTATAGCTGGTGCAAATCGGATAGTCTCACCTGCATCTCCTCATTTGTTTGTTGAGATTAAATTGCTCGATCATTGATATTGGTTCTAATCCACTAAATCTTAATTGTATGAAAAGTTTAGTGCCATGATAGAAGGGTTTATACAACCAGTGGAGTTTTGCACTATTAGTGTGCTCAACTTTAGATACTTATATATATCTATTGATTACTTCCCATTGATACATTAGTTGTGATGATGCACAGACCTGGGCCTGGTACACACCATGGAGGTATTGTCCGCTCTGGGCCGCAAGCGGACCGCACGGCTTTATTTCAGGCAAAGCCCGCCTCCGTGGCCCAACCCGCGCTCGTGAGAATCAATGAGCGACGTGAGAGTCGAACCCATGACCTCGTGTGAGGGGGCGTAAGCCACTACCACCAAGCTGATCAGCTAGGTGGTAGTGGCTTATGCCCCCTCACACGAGGTCATGGGTTCGACTCTCACGTCGCTCAATGATTCTCATGAGCGCGGGTTGGGCCACGGAGGCGGGCTTTGCCTGAAATAAAGCCGTACGGTCCGCTTGCGGCCCAGAGCGGACAATACCTCCATGGTGTGTACCAGGCCCAGGTCTGTGCATCATCATAAAAGGCGCCTTTTGGGTTGGAGGTCCGCTTCGCAGCGCTTGGGCCACTCGCTAGACCTGAGGCCCAACCCATTTTGAAGACCTCCATGGACATCCCGCCGCTTGTATGAGGTAGAGATCGAACGCCTCTCCTCATGTAAGCGGTCGAGACCCACTACCACCAAGCTGATCAGCTTGGAGAAGATGGGTATAGATTAAACATGAAATATGAAGTTGATACTAACAGAGTATAGATCAAGTGGGGAAATGTTACTAGAAGAGAATATTACTCATATGTTCTTCATCAAAGAGATGTTGGTTTCCAGCTGTTGATTCGAGGGGGTAAACTTTTCCAGCAATATGTAGTTGATGCTTTCACAACCATTGAAGATGAACGGCTGCGATACATTAGATTCAAGCATCAACAAGAACATTATAGGTGCGACATATACAAAGGTGTCCAGGATGCATTTCTTCAAAGTGACGCTGCATTAAAAACAATTGGGCAGCATGTCATATTATCATCAAGTTTCACAGGAAGCCCAAGATATATGATTCAAAACTACCATGATGCTATGGCAATCTGCCGAGCTAGGGGTAATCCAGATTTATTTATTACATTCACTTGCAATGTGAAATGGAAGGAGATAGAAATGGCTATTGCATTGATACCTGGGCAAAAAGTGGAAGATCGACCAGATATTGTTGCGCGTGTCTTCAATATGAAACTTATCGAATTCATCAAGGACATCAAGACTGGAGACTATTTTGGCCGGGTTGTAGGTGTTATATATACAATTGAATTTCAAAAAAGAGGCTTGCCACATGTGCATATTATTGTATGGTTGCATTCAGAAGACAAATTCCCAACACCTGAGGATATTGATAAGATTATTACTGCTGAAATTCCAGATCATCTGACAGAACCTGAATTGTATAGCATCATGTCAAAATTTATGATGCATGGTCCTTGTGGGTTGGCAAATTGCAAAGCTCCCTGCATGAAGGATATCAGGTGCATGAAACACTTCCCAAAAAAATTCCAATCAGAGACAATCATAGGGGAGGATGGATTCGCAGTTTATAAAAGGCGTGATGATGACATATTTGTGGTTAGAAATGGTGTCAATCTTGACAACCGTTATGTAGTGCCATATAATAGAGGGTTGTTGTTAAAATATCAAGCACATGTGAATATTGAATGGTGTAATCGCTCTAGATCAATCAAATACCTATTCAAATATTTAAATAAAGGCCCTGACAGGACACGTGCAGTTCTACAAGAAAGCAATCAGCCTCCAGAAAATAAAATTGTTGATGAAATCAAGATTTATTATGATTGCAGATACTTGGCAGCATACGAATCCTGTTGGAGAATATTTGAGTTTCACATACACTCCAAATACCCTGTTGTAGAGAGGTTGACTATACATATGCCATTCATGAACAACATATTTTTCCCAGGTGATAGACAAGTCAGTGATGTGCTACGCCAACCTGGTATTGAGAAAACAATGTTGACAGAGTGGATGTACACCAACATCCTCTACGAAGATTTGAGAGAGTTAACATACACAGATTTTCCTACTTTCTGGAGGTGGGATAGCATAGACAAAATATGGTTTCGACGCAAAAGAGGCGTGAGTATAGGAAGAATCTCGTATGTTCATCCTACTGTTGGTGATGCATATTATCTTTGATTGTTGCTAACCCATGTCAAAGGAGCACAAAATTTCACAGATGTCAGAACAGTAGATGGAGTAGTGTATGATGATTTTAAACAGGCTTGCAACGCTATGGGATTGATTGGTGATGACCGTGAATGGCATGATGCAATAGGAGAAGTTGCAATCTGGGCTACTTCATATGAACTAAGAATCTTTTTTGTAACATTAATACAATTTTGTGATGTCGCAGATGCTACCAGATTGTTCACAGTGCATGCAAGAGCTATGGCAGATGACATAGTACATAGAGGACATTTACAAGTCGAGAGTCCGTGCAGCTCATTGTTAGAAGAAGAATTAAAGAACTTGGTCCTTGGGGAGCTGCAACACCTTCTGCAAAAAATAGGCGCAACACTAACTGATTTTCACCTTCCATTACCAACTACAGCCAATTCAAATGATCTACGAAACGCTACATTCATGGAAGAACTCAACTACAATACAAGAGAGTTACGTGATCTGAACATGAGAAACATTGAAAATTTAAATGATGAACAGAAACTCATCTATGAAGATGTCCTGGATTCAGTCAATGGTAGAAAAGGAAATTTGTTCTTTGTATATGGTCATGGTGGTACAGGCAAGACATTTGTTTATCAAACTTTGATAAATAAGCTTCGCGCGGAAGGCCGAATAGTCCTTGCAGTAGCTTCTTTAGGGATAGCATCTTTGCTGTTACCCGGTGGCATGATAGCCCACTCCAGAACTAATCAAATCAGCAGCTCTAATAGTCTGGGATGAAGCACGGATGGCATATAGAAACTGTTTTGAAGCTTTAAATAGAACTATGAAGGATATTCTAGAAGTTGAAGGGAATACAGATAATCTCTCATCACCGCCTTTCGGAGGGAAAACTGTTGTTCTTGGAGGAGATTTTAGACAAATCTTGTCGGTGGTTCTAAAAGGCTCAAGGCATGACACAGTGCAGACATGCATAACAAGATCAGAAATATGGGAGAAGTGCAGACTATACAAACTGAAGACAAATATGAGGCTGTCAGTGAATGGACTACATGATGCTGAACTATTTGAGATGAGTAAATTTGCTCAATGGTTGCTTCATATTGGTGAAGGAAAGGTCGAAGCTATTAAGATGAATGAAGAGGAGGAAAACCCTGTATGGATCAGAATTCCAGATGAAATGCTATTAGTATCAACGAATCATATAGCTGAGATTTACGATGATGTATAGCAATATAGAGTACTTGAAGGAGAGGGCAATTATTACAGGGACAAATGAGGCTGTAGACAAGATAAATTCTGAAGTTCTAGCTATGATCCCTTCACAGCAAAAAACCTATTTGAGCTTTGACTCCATATGCAAGGCAGCAGGAGGCACAGAAGAAGATGATATATTGTACCCACCAGATTTCTTAAATTCACTATCTTTCAGTGGTGTTCCTCATCATAATTTACCCCTGAAGATAGAAACTCCAATAATGCTGCTGAGGAATATAAGAGCAGCTCATGGGTTATGCAATGGAACAAGATTGATTGTGAAAAAGTTGGGGGCAAGATTAATAGAAGCTATCATTATGACAGGCAGTCATGTTGGAAGCAAAATCTTTATTCCAAGGATAGACATGACAGCAACTGACAAAAGATGGCCTTTTACAATTAAACGAAGACAATTTCCTATCCGGCTATGCTATGCAATGACTATCAACAAAAGTCAGGGCCAGACATTGGCAAAGGTAGGCTTATATCTCCCCAGACCTGTTTTTACACATTGGCAGTTATATGTTGCAATCTCAAGAGTTTCTACATACAAAGGTCTAAAAATCTTGCTAGGCGATGACAACGAAACAGAGCAACGTTATACTAAAAACATAGTTTACCAAGAGATATTTGAAGATCTCTAAAAAGGTATATGCTCCCTAATTTTGCAGGTACATGATATCATATTTTCTTTTTGTGAACAATTTCCACTCCTACAACCATGGTTCCATCCTTCAGTCATCTCACCTATCTAGCTATTTCCAACTGGTAAAAAAAATTGATAATCCATTTCGATTTGCCAGATGCATGTGCTAGTTCACCTCCACTATCATCAAAATTTGGGGACCTTTAATCTATTAGTGTGCTCTCTTCTGATGTAAGAATCGATTGTCTGATGTGATCTCTTCTCACTCTAGGTTTGCCAGTAGCCTGTGGAACTCGCATGAGAAAGCGTTCTTTCTTCAACTGTCTTTGGTTCCATGCTTGCATTTTACAATAACACCTCACAAAGGTAACCGTTCTTCAGCTTATTTATTTTCTTTACTGCATCATATATTTCTAACAAACTTTGTTGATCTTTCTATTCCTCCATCTTTCCTTTGCACTATCAAATTCTATTATCTCCAGAATTTGACCAATGTAACAAACAAGGCAAGACATCCATTTCAATCATTATTTTTTACTTGGGTGAAATATTTTCCTTGGGGTTATTTACTTCATATGGCCTCAACAGGCAATGTAATTGTTATTAATATTTTCATTCCCATCGAAGATTAGGGACAAATTTATGACCAAAGCAATGACAAAAGCCTGTAATTCACTTTCGCATATTCAGATTGAATTCTACTTTATTTTAAGCATGCATTCTTATTTCTACTTCTCAGTTGTGAAGTGGCCTTTATTGTGTGTTTGTGTTTCTGATTAGATCAGTGTACTGCTTGAGTATTCTTGCATGTGTTTCTTTCTGATAACGCTGTATTATATTCGGCCAGAGCATATTTGCAGCCTTGAACTTTCAGTTATTTGTTCTACTTTCAATTCATCAGTGATTTGTTTGGGTTTCCCCATCCAGTATGAGATTGTAACAAAGACTGTAGGAAGAATAAGCTCCATTGGCAAAGATGCACGGGATCTTTTCTCTTTGCAAGCAAGACATAGCAGTATTGCGACGTCCCCAGTCTATTTCGATCTTTGTTTTGGTCATGATATTGTAACCAACATGTGAGATTTCATCTCAAGGAGAATCTAGAGACGACAATGTAAATATTTTTGTTCAAAGGAGATATTAGAAAGCTATTTGTTAAACTGCTCATCGCTTCTTTCAGGCATTCAAGCTTCAAGAGTCTTGTACAATCTAACTCTTCAGTCAAGTGTTTAAAAGTTTTACTTCTATCCCTTTATAATGTAAATGCTGCAGATTATTGACTGCTCTTCTTCTTTGGTATATAGTTACCTTTTCTTTTATAATTTTGCGTGTTTTGTTTAGTTTCTATTTGGATCTACTAATGGACTCTTTTTAATCTTGAAAGATAAGTTCAGGCGCACAAGATCCAAAAATAGTGTCATAATATTAGATATTGCTGGAGTTGCTCAAGGGTGAAAGAGAAAGGTAAGTAGAAGGAAAAAATGATAAAGGCTTAAAGTTTTTTATGATCATATCTACTTGAAACTTGAAAATCTTTTTGGGATACCATGGTTTGTACTAGATTATCTTAATTTACTGAGGTGTCGAATTGTAGTTATGTCATTGTTGCTCGGGTACAGATTGCTCTACCTAATAGAATCTACTGCATTATAACATGTTGCTATATAGTTTAGCCTCCTTTGGTGTTCCCAGTTTTCACGTTTGGCACTTAAGCACCAAGCTAAACCACACGCTGATTTATTGTAAGGGAATGACACCAACTCCTATACATCACACTCTGCTTCAAATATGATATCATTTATATACATATCTACTAGACATTTACACGACAAAGATTATACAACACGATTATAACTAATAATCCAAAATTACAAATCCTATATTAACGGAAATCATTATGTTGGAACAACTACAACACAATGCACCTGCAGATAGAATATTCATCTACAATCCGATAATCTACTCTAGTATCGTCATACATCATCCAAACTTATATATACATTCATCCATTGACATAAAAACTAGCATAGAAGTTACCAAAAGATACATAACAAAATGACTTCTGTACTCATCAAATGAGTTTCCAACTAAGATTGCACACCTACAATACAAAACACTGAGGCCACCAACTAGAAACCTCCAAGTCCTCGCTCAACACCTAACAAATAAAAATTACACAAACAAATTAGTAGGGTCATACAAATAACAAAAAAACCCTTTGCAAAACAACATTAAAAAAAACCAATGAAACGTTTTTTGACATGTCTAACCTTCGTAAATCATTCAGGCTTTAGAGTAGGGAGACCGAGGACGATAAATTGCTGAACCATCAACATTTTCCTCAGATTTTATCCTGACATTAACACCATCTGTACGATCCTCAGATAAAACATCATCAGCAGATACCTACAGTAAACAACAATAATACAAATAAGAGAAAATAAAGCAACAATAACATGAAAAACAACAACTATAAAATAAACATGAAAAAAAATATACAACCTTAAAACCACAAGAAGAAGGGCCTTCAGCAGTTAGAATTCCAAGTAATCGTGCAATCTTGGAAACAAATGGGCCAGACTTAAGCCAATCAATATCCGCAAAACCAGCTCTTTGCTTGCTCTCAAGTACCACGAATTCAGCAACTTGTTAAACAAACAAAATTTCAATGTTGATAATGATCACCACAGTCCCAATATAATAAAAGAAATATACACATACATACCGATGAGAATTTCCTGTGTGGGACACAAAAGATGGACTTATCATATAAATCCAGATATAGTCCATCCTCAGATCGGCGTAATAGAAATTCCTGCTATCCATTATATTGATGAACAAACAGACACACAACACTAAACAAAACACAAGAAAGTATCATATATAAAAAAAAATTAACAAAAAATTCCTCATACTCACAAAAGACCAACCACTATTGGAACTATCCTTATCTCGAATATCAGAACAGGTATTAAGAAGAAGCCCGCGAAGTAGATCCACGTCTACAGACTCAGCATCATCATCATCCGAGCTCAAAACAACACCAACTCCATTACCATCATTCTCGGATGGTACATCCACAACAATCAAAGGATGGATAACATAAACATTCACAATTTGATTTAAATATCCAAGAATGCCAATCTTCATATAATCATCATGTCCTTTCACCCTAAAAAGCCCAGGCTTAAAAGCAATAGAGTTACACACATAACAAAGAGACACCCAATCAGAGTTAATATCTAAAAACTCTATCAGCAGTAGCTCAAACAAATCTCCAGACCAACTATTAATATCCATATATTTGAAGATGCTAATCGTACCACCAAAATAGATACTGCAATCATCATTGAAAAGCCTACCATGGTGAACAGCGACTTTAAATCCTTCCAGAGCAGACATCCTAACAAAAGAAAGACATAACCAAAAACATAGTTCTCCATAATTAAGAAACCAACTCTAACAATGGGAAAAAAAACCTAAAAAAGAAAAAAATGAAACACATTTTCATACTAAAAAAAGGCAGATCTCAAGCCTAGCAAAATTGAGAAACGAAGTTGAAACATGGGCAACCCATCACAAAGCCAAATAAAGGAAAAATGATTATGCAAATGAAAAACAAGGGCAACTTCGACGGAAATCGCACCAGTTGAACTGCACTCCTACAAAATGCCCTCAAGAAAACATTTGGGAAAAGCACATACCTTAATTGGAGTGATGCCGACACACAGGTAAAAAAAACTTGAGTAGGAAAACTGGAAATAAACACTACGCACCGACCTCCTAGAGCACCCAGAAAGATGCCATCTATCATATTAAAATATAAAATATAAAATATAAAATATAAAAGAAAAAATATAAAATAATAATAATATATCAATTAATGTTCTTAAAAAATATATATGTAAGTTCAAAAAATAAAACAAATAATAAATTAATTCATGTTTTTAACACCCATCTAGATAACTTACCAAAAAAGCAACCTAAAAAACATTAGAACAAAAAGTCCAATTTTAGGGATTTATAATTGCCCCAATCAAGTAAAGATAGGTATTGTGACTCCTGCTGATATTGTCCCATACGCAATACTATTTTGATATGCGTGTTGATACAAAATAAAAGACAAAAAACCTGTATAGTTTTTTTGGGTAGGGCTCAAAGATGTATGTGCTTGCAAGATAAAACACTGAGAGCTTAGCAACACAAATACATCTTTGAGCCCTACCCAAAAAAACCTTAAAACACAAAATGTTCAAATCCATTTGTACATTTAGGCTACGTGCTAGCAACCTTTCTCCCCAAAAACAACAAAATGCTCTCAAGGATCTCGACTGGTTAATGATGCAGCTGGAAACAACAACAAATACTGCCTTCAACCTCACCGAACATGAAGTTATCTGCCTGATTGAAGCAAAAGAGCAGTTGCAAAGTCGTTTTGAAGAAGTATCCGATTGGGCACAACAAAAAACTGATGATTGCACCAGACAGGAACTACATAACGAACAAACAGAGGACAACAACTCAAAAGAAGAAGTTCAAATAGGTAACTTAATGCAATCAATCATATTGGTTCATATGGCCATACTGTTATCAATTGCAAACAACAGGGACAACATATCTATCTACTTCAACATTAGAGGCCTATATGAAGAAGCTTGCAAGATCTATCAAATGATAGATGAGCAGCAGCAGTACCATTGCAAAAAACAAATGCAAACATAGACACCAAAATATTACAACATCAATGAAGAAGAACGCAGACGGAATCAATTACAAACCAATATCAGAAGATTGGATTGGTGTGGGCTACAAATACAGGCCATCACTCATCTTGCTGCAACAGAAATTCAGGACCCAGTGAACAACCACAACAAAAGCTCTGACAACCAATGACGAAGCAAAGCCACGCAATGAAAGAGAGAGAAGCTCAAATCCAAGTGAGAGAACAGGAAAACAAAAGCAACTTCCAAAATATGTTATCTCAAATTGAACACCTAAACTGCCAGATTGAAAATATTGTGTTCAGGCTTCAAAATATCACCAAATAAATGCAATCAAGACTGCTATCTTGCAAATCACTGTTGATCAATAGTGTGTTTATGTACATATTATATATATTGAATATAAAAGTTTTTTATCAGTAAGCAGTTGTTATAATCTACCATGCTATTTGCCATATATAAGCAACACAAGTACATAAATATATACCAAAGATTACATTCCTCCTCCTCCTCTTAAATATACACAAACAAAAAAAATACACAATTACTTTGCAGAGACAAAAAAAAATTCGAAAGCCAATTTTTCTACTGAAGATGAAATTTCATCTTCAAAATATTGGAAAACAAAGCATTTAGTATCCACTTTACTTGGAAACCGTGAAAAATTTATATCTTCTTATAAAAAACATATTTTATACTAACATACTCAAATATCAGACCCAACAAAACTGAAAAATGATACTTCATTTGCAACAATGCTAACCAAAAACACATCCCATCAAAATTGCACAAAAAGTAAGCAATGGTTAATGTGTAACAACAAGTGTCAACAAACCAAACACACACAAAATATCTACAATTATTAAATAACATCTTCAAATTGTAAAAAAAAATACAACTCCAGAAAAACCTATCATCTAACAAAGCCCTGAGTAGCTCAGACAATACCAATCTAATCATCGTCTTCATACACGGACATCATCTCATACGACAATCCAGGTATGCAAACATCCAATATTTATGATCTCAACTCTTTGTACATAACACTTTGCTAAATAGCAATGTTTTCCTCTCATAATCGCAGGACAAAAAGATGAACAGCACGCCACTATCACAACTCCAAGAAGGCCAAAAACAATGCCAAATCACATGCAGATTGGCAAGAATATGGGAATCAACAAACCCTAATATGAATGACAGGCTGATAAGTGTAGACTTCATGCTAATCGATGAAGAGGTAAAAATAAAAACAAACTTTACATTCTTATATATTATCATTCACACGAACACAAATTAAACATTGCTACTGATCTCATACAAACTGTGAATCTAGGGCACTACAATGCAAGGCACAATGAGGAAACAAGATGCGCCTAGAATAACAGAGATATTCCAAGAAGGAAAAGCATATACTATAGCTAACTTCACTCTCTCACAGGCTCCCAACTTATTCAGAGTAACTCCCCATACCAACATGATCAGGCTGGGCACTTGGACAATCATTAAGGATTGCTCTGACACAGCAAATGCAATACCAATTAACGCATTCAATTTCATAACTGAGGAAGAGCTGGAAGACAGACTAGATGATGATGTCTACCTCATAGGTAACAAAACATTAACCATAAACTTTAATAAAACAGATTTTTATTTATATCTTCAAAAACCAACTTTCATTTACCTTAGCGTGCCTCTTCTTTTATTACAGTTGTTATACATATATAATAGGTGAACTGGTTATAGTTGCACAAGTGAAACCAGTTAATACAAAAGGGAGACAAGTTCCTAAGAGAAATCTTACAATACAGTTACCCAGGTATGTAAGTTACAAAATACAATAACACAACTGATGCAAAAACAAGACAATAGATACTGACATGTTTATTTCAATATTCAGCCTAAGAAAATTTGCAATCACAATATGGGGCAAGAGAGCAGAGACTTTCCATCAAGATCATCCCTTGGATGGCCTACAAAAAAATCCCATAATAATTGTGTTAACCTCACTTACTGTACGATCATTCCAAGGTAAATACATCAACAAAACTACAAAATTCAATAAATGAACAAATCCCTAACTAATGTTCATTTATGCAGCGGAGACAACTCTATCAACCACATTAGCAACAAAGATCTACATTAACCCTGATATCCCTGATGTCTCCACATTTCTTTCAAGGTATGTCCAATCAAATAAAATGACATCAATATTTTTTCACCTGTACTTTGCATGTCAATTGTTTGTCTTGTATATAGAATTCGTATGCATGTAACTTATACAGATATTCCAGGCTACTATTTCCAACTGAACTGATAATTGAAGCTGAGACATCACAAGCAACACCAACCAAAGACATCATTACTGCTGACCATACAACAACCATTTCAACATTGCTTCACCTAGATAGAATGTCAGACCTGGTATGAAACGTACGCCAAAAAAAATAATTTATTGTTCGGCTTATGCTAAAAAAAAATTACCTATATAGAGGACGAACAATTCACATGCAGAGGAGAGATAACAGGGGTCGATGGCTCTAACGGTTGGTGGTATAACAGATGCCATAAATGCAAAGCTGGAGTCACTAACAATGATGTAAACATATCTTGCACAAAATGTCTTGCTGTAGTGAACCAACCAATACCATGGTAAGAATCCATTTCAAAGAGATATCATTCAAATATATACATATATAGCAACATATATGATTGATCAAAAAAATACAGGTACAAAGTCTCTGTAAATATCAAGGACAAAACAGCAGAAGCAAGATTCTTAATGTTTGGAAACCATGTGGAAACACTCCTCAAAATACCAGCAAGCCAGATGTCTCAGCTACCAGCATCAGATCAGAATGAAACTCCTCCATTGATGCAACAACTGATTGGGAAAAACCTCATCTTCAATGCATCGATCAACGACAGAGATGCTAACCCAGAAACACGTAGCTTCAAGGTGACAAAGATCTCTCAACAAAATATCAACAGGGAAAACATATCCATGGAATCAATCAATGAACAAGTTATGGGCCAGAACTATACAAGGTATGCCCATTTTAGTAGCCGTGCGATATGTTAGATACATCTGTAACACATGTTATATATCTAACAATTTCCCTCCACCCTCTTTTGCATGAAACGAATAATATAGAAAATAGCACCTCAGCAATGGCACCCAACAAACAAATACTGGACAAAAATCCAAAAAGGAAACGAAACATTGAAGACAACAAAAATGCAGGGATAAACATCAGGGGAACCACACAAGAGTAAAATCCAGGGCAGCAGTAAAATATGTAACTATTGATTTTGCATAACTACGACAGATAGCCCTATATGTAAACCTTTGGATCTATAAGCCACATTTTTAATGTTTTTAATGTGTGTTTCTTACCTGCTACATGTGAAATGCTCTCTGCCCATAGGTTGCGCTCTCTTCTTCACTGTAAACTTCCTTCATTCTTTGCCTCTGCTAGGTCATCCATTTCCACCGGAAACCATCGGGCACCGCACTTATTCCAACTACGATCATCCTTTAACTATCATCCTCACTCCAACCACTAATTGTATTCTTCCACCTCAACCCACAGCGCCGCGCGGATACCTGCTAGTCATATACTTGAATACTAAAGTCGAAAGATTTCCAGCTCTCTCGTGGCGAGTCCCCCGCTTTTTTTTTCGTACGCGCTCTGGCTAACGTCTACGTCGACCTCGCAGGGCCGTCCGATCCCAATGCCAACTCTCGCCCCGCCCTTCTGATCCCCCCCACCTCTTGCTGTCGGTGCCTGTCCCCGATATTTCCCCCACTCTCCTGTCCATGTGTCCCCGATATTTCCCCCACTCTCCTAGCCACGTGTCTCCCCGATGACCCCCGCATATTCACACCTCACCCGCGATTCCCTGTCGGTGTCTCCGGTCATCACCTAGCTTCCTCCCGCGCTGTAAATGTTCTTATTTCCTCTCGACCTTCTTATAGCTTGTGCAAAAGAAAACCCAACAAATATTGTCCCTCTCAGTGTCGGATAGTGCCAGCTGCATCTCCTCATTTGTTGGTTCTTGCTCCTTCGCTTCAGCTTCAATTTCCTCTGATTTCTCAATCTTGATTTCTCTACGCTTTGTGCACTTTTTTAAGGCCTCCAATTCTATCCAACTTTGTTATTGTCTGCTCAGTGTTAATGCCATAGTTCCATGGTAGAGATGATGATAGCAAGTTTCTCCTACATACCTTTCCGAAGCCTTCCTGCAAAGTGACCCATTTGAGGTTAGTAGTCTTTTTTAGTTTGATCCTATGATTTTCCCAGCTATAGTGGCTGATTAGAACTCACTGCTTGACTATTGTAACTCAAATACATTGGTTGCAGCTGCTTCATGAGAGCGGTGTTGGCCAACTCATCCAGATTGCAACAGAGAAGGTTCGTGGGCCTAGATGTAGCTTAAAGGCAAGTAGTTCTTGTTTTTTAGTGTAACCTCAGAGAGTAACATTATCTCATTTTCTTTTCATTTATGCCTGCCGTAGATCACCATGTCTCCTGTTGGTAGAAAAAACTTGACAACTATAAAGTGATTGAAGTAAGAATACTACTGAAGACCTTTATAAAGAATTCCGCCGCAATGGCATTGTTGTCCAAGACCTAGAATTTAATAGCTGAGGTTTTAAACATCATTCTCAGCTGAAATAGTTATTACGTAAGTCGCCAAATTGCATAGCATATCTAACCAATTTTTTTGAAAACTCTGCAGGTTCATTTAAACCAGTGGAATACCCCATTATCAAGACCTCGAGAGAGGCAATGATCAGCCAATGAAAATAATTTTAGCATCCAATGCTTATGCGTTCTCCATTGCTAGCAGCTATTATGATTTCTTTCTTTATTCATTTTATGACTTCCTTTTTATTTTAGTTAGCTCTCGGCGTTCTTATAGCTGGTGCAAATCCGATAGTCTCATCTGCATCTCCGCATTTGTTTGTTGAGATTAAATTGCTCGATCATTGATATTGGTTCTAATCCACTAAATCTTAATTGTATGAAAAGTTTAGTGCCATGATAGAAGGGTTTATACAACCAGTGGAGTTTTGCACTATTAGTCTGCTCAACTTTAGATGCTTATATATATCTATTGATTACTTCCCATTGATACATTAGTTGTATGTTCACTAAAAGGAGTCTTCATTTGTTGCCAATCTGCAAACAAGAAATCAATTCTGAATCGAATTTTATAAAGGCAAGAAGCCAAACAACGCAAAACATCCATTTCATTCATTATTTTTTACATCTCGATTTTAATTGGGTCAAATATTTTCCTTTTGGTTTTATCTAAATTGTTGGTCAGGTTACTACAATTTGCAAAACTGCATGGGTTTTTAAATGTTCAAGCAGGATTAATATGCTCATACTTTATTTTTTTTTAACTTTTTTTAGGAATTCTGAGTTTATATACCCTGTAAAAACTTGGCTTCTATGTCGTGGTATTCATGTTCTAGCTTTCCATGCAGACATTGAGTTCCTGTTGCCACCGTATTCATCTTCAGCCAGGAGCTGAAATATTAAGGTGACTCTCCTCGCATTTACCATCTCTTGATATCTTAGATGGATTTTTCCTGATATGGTTTTCGCGGGAATTTCCCATCTGCATGTTTGTAGTTAGTATGTGTTTCTTCCATTTCACTATCATCGTCACTCCAATCACTAATGCTATTCTTTCACCTCAACCCGCAGCCCCACTTGGTTCGTAACTTAGGATGAGTAGAGTCCGTTGTACTAAATTTATATATTTTGATTTTTAAAAAATAAAAGTGCATTTTGATTGAGTTTATGAGTTCAATGATATATTTTAATTTTAAACAAAAATTAAATTATATGTCAAAGAAATTAAAATATTAGACTGTTTAATAAAAACTCAGAAATATATGTTATTTCAAAACTTGTGTACAAAACCCATCTTGGAATTTTGGGCCTGTGATGAATATTTGAATTGTAAGGTAAATCTTCTTAACCAAAGCACAGGCTAAAGCAAGGAAACTCAGTTGGAAGATTAGACATGTTGTAGGCGGGAAAACCTCTTGGATAGAAGTTTGTCTTCACTTCTCAGTTGAATTTTGTGTTTGTACTCCTACATAGGATGATAATTCCCTGCTGTTGATCAATTCCCTACCTGTTGTTGATTAAATTCTAAACCTCCCTTGTAATTCTTTGTGCGACTTTGCACCCAAACTAAATATATATATATATATATATATATATATATATATAAAAGCCATATGAAACAATTATGCTATACACACTGCTTAAACATGATTTATTTTATGAGCCATCATATGTATAACATTCATGTTTATATTTTTCCCGCCTTTCTATTAAGCCCCAAAGTTTCCTATCCATTGTAGAAGCTGCATGATGGAAAGAAGAGAGATATATAGACATAATCGGCTGAGCAGAGTCAATATATTGAGGCAGAAAAGGAAATCTTGTGAGCAGATATCATTGCCTGTTCATACCTCAACATCAGGTGTATCAACTACACAGAAACGTCTTTGTGCTGAAGAAATAAGAACTAACAGCCCCACAGCTAAAGATAATAGATTGATTACAGCAGAAATTCTGAGGCAGAAAAGAAAAATATCCCATCAGCTCATGTCAGATGATGGCAGCAGAATATCTGCCTCAGCATCGCTTCATAAACGTAACTGTACTGCATCAGCAAGAATTACCAGTGAGAACCAACTGCTAAACATCAATACAGATTCAACAAATGATCCACATATGCTAGATCTTGGAGCTCCTAAATATGTCTGCCAGTATTGCAAGGCAATATTTTGGTTTGCTGAAAGACTGAAATCACATAGTTCAAAGACACCTGTTTATTCTTCTTGCTGCAGACAGGGACGAATCAAGCTACCTTTGGCAACAGTTGCACTCAATCCATTACGATTGTTGATAGATTATGCTGGTGGAAAAAATTCAAGGTTATTCCAGGAAAATATCAGAATGTATAACTCTATGTTTGCATTCACTTCAATTGGAGGGAAAATAGATAGAACTATCAACAAGGGGCCTGGTCCATTTATTTTTAAGATAAGCAGCCAAAATCACCGCATGATCGGGTCATTGCTCCCAGTGATAGCCGAGAGACCTCATTTTGCCCAGTTATATAACTATGATACAGACAATGAAGTCAAAAATAGAATGTCCGCCTTTCAATGCTATGACAAGAGTTGTGTAGGTCCTGACAAGACGGTTGTTGCTGAGTTGATCTCAATGTTTGACACATGTAATGTATTGGTTAAGATATTTAGGATGGCAAGAGATAGGTTCAAAAATGCAGAGCCTCATTGTCTGGCCCTAAAGTTATGTGGTGCTACAGCTGGTGACGGTGTGCAGTACAATGACCCTACAAATGCTGAAATGGCTGGTCTTATTGTTGGAGATATTGGACAGACAAACCAATCAAGGGATATCATTGTAGAACACCAAACTAAACAATTGCAGAGAATTGATGATCTTCATCCCTCATTCATGGCAATGCAGTATCCTCTTCTATTCCCTTATGGAGAAGATGGGTATAGATTAAACATGAAATATGAAGTTGATACTAACAGAGTAGAGATCAGGCGGGGAAATGTTACTAGAAGAGAATATTACTCATATGTTCTTCATCAAAGAGATGTTGGTTTCCAGCTGTTGATTCGAGGGGGTAAACTTTTCCAGCAATATGTAGTTGATGCTTTCACAACCATTGAAGATGAATGGCTGCGATACATTAGATTCAAGGATCAACAAGAACACTATAGGTGCGACATATACAAAGGCGTCCAGGATGCATTTCTTCAAGGTGACGCTGAATCTAAAACAATTGGGCAGCGTGTCATATTGCCATCAAGTTTCACAGGAAGCCCAAGATATATGATTCAAAACTACTATGATGCTATGGCAATCTGCCGAGCTAGGGGTAATCCAGATTTATTTATTACATTCACTTGCAATGTGAAATAGAAGGAGATAGAAATGGCTATTGCATTGATACCTGTGCAAAAAGTGGAAGATCGACCAGGTATTGTTGCCCGCGTCTTCAATATGAAACTTATCGAATTCATCAAGGACATCAAGACTGGAAACTATTTTGGCAGGGTGTAGGTGTTATATATACAGTTGAATTTCAAAAAAGAGGCTTGCCACATGTGCATATTATTGTATGGTTGCAATCAGAAGACAAATTCCCAGCACCTGTGGATATTGATAAGATTATTACTGCTGAAATTCCAGATCATCTGACAGAACCTGAATTGTATAGCATCATGTCAAAATTTATGATGCATGGTGCTTGTGGGTTGGCAAACTGCAAAGCTCCCTGCATGAAGGATATCAAGTGCATGAAACACTTCCCAAATGGTGTCAATCTTGACAACCGTTATGTAGTGCCATATAATAGAGGATTGTTGTTAAAATATCAAGCACATGTGAATATTGAATGGTGTAATCGCTCTAGATCAATCAAATACCTATTCAAATATGTAAATAAAGGCCCTGACAGGACACGTGCAGTTCTACAAGAAAGCAATCAGCCTCCAGAAAATAAAATTGTTGATGAAATCAAGATTTATTATGATTGCAGATACTTGGCAGCATACGAATCCTGCTGGAGAATATTTGAGTTTCATATACACTCCAAATACCCTACTGTAGAGAGGTTGACTATACATATGCCACTCATGAACAACATATTTTTCCCAGGTGATAGACAAGTCAGTGATGTGCTACGCCAACCTGGTATTGAGAAAACAATGTTGACAGAGTGGATGTACACCAACATCCTCTATGAAGATGTGAGAGAGTTAACATACACAGATTTTCCTACTTTCTGGAAGTGGGATAGCACAGACAAAATGTCACGCCCCGTTTTCGGAGATGCGACTGGGTGCTCTCTCCGCACCCTTCCTAGGTCACTAATGTGAACATCCGAGATCAACCGGAAATCCGGCAGCACCTCCTCGTATATCGGAGAGTGACCACCTACATCAGAAACGCAGCAACACAACATCACACTAGCAACCTAGCAAACATAGGCCTCGGGCCTCAACCACATGCAATCCCGACCCTAGGCCTCAGGCCATCCACTACCAGCATGCACAAACTGATGGCATCACATATAAATCCACAGACAGATTTTTATATCATCAAATATAACCATAAATCAACATCCACATCCACATGAAGCACAACCGTGCCAAATAGTTATATTCTCTCAACATAGATATACTACATACACCCACATGCATAGAGTATATCTCTAGCACCCCATCCTATCCAGGGCTATCCATGTCACGTCCCGCTCACCGATCCGCACCACCGTTACGCGTACCAGTATCTCCTGTGGAAGGAAGAAAGTAAAGGAGTGAGCTAGAAGCTCAGTAGGGTAAGGAAATAAACATTGTTATAGGCAGAACCAAAAGGAAGTAATGCAACAATATGTACCTACCACATGAACATCTACTCAACAAATTCACATCAACATTTATCCGGATAAACCCTTTTGGAGCACAACAACCACCATATCATTGCAACTCAATGCAATATTGCACGGGAGCAAGCTCACCACAACCAACCACTCCTAGGATCATCCGGTTGCGTGAACCTATCACGCCCGCACCCCACAGGGCAAGTCACTCTCGACCCCGCCCCTAGTGCGTTATCCCACATGGGGTTCACGTGACTTGGTGATAACAACCTTCACCTTGCCATCCTCCCATGTGGCTTTCAAGTAACCTAAAAGTTCCCGAGTCCATACCCGAGTCCCCCATGGATCTCTAATGCATTATGACATGTAATGCCGAATAGATAAATATATATGAATATCCTATATATCTTACATAACTACCATGATGCATGAACGAAAGATCACGTCGTGTCCGTAAATGACGGAACACTAAATCGGGTCATGCAACATTCAACTTCAACAATAATCCACACAAGGCTCGTTTCCCCTTAGAAGCAATTAAGGCGGAAACACAAACAACGACGACCAATGAAGAATCGAAACGCTATTTAGGCAACAATAACGAATGATAGACAGAAAGGTTGGAAATCCCCTACCTCGTTCCGAGCCAACACACAAATTCTCAAATTTAGGGGTTTAACCCTTGGTTCTCCCAACCTATCGATTCACATCCAATTGAACTCATATAATCAAAACAAAAATACCATATTATCATATCAATAACAATTTAATCAACCAATTCGAAATTATTTACTTCTCTCTCTAGAAATTCCTTTCAAAATCCTCCAAACTCACTCCAAGCTCAACTCCACTTCAAAACACAAACCAATCTATATAAAAATCCAAAATCAACCTATAATCAACATATCTAAAGCATAGAGCTCATCTCCCTAAGAATCAAACGAATCTATCAAAAACCTAGAATTTAAAAACTATGGAAAAACTTACCAAAATCTTCAAACCTAGCTTGAATCTTAAATATAGCACTCCAATCATCATGAATCCTCAAGAATTAGGTTGAATCCTTGCTTGAAACCCTTTCTCTCTCTAGAATCGTCGTTCTCTCTCACTCTAGGACTGAAAATACCTAGAATTTACTCTACTGGATCGCTGGAACTCTTTTTGAAAGCTCGGGTTGTGCCTAGGCGCTACTTTGGGCGCCTAGGCGCTCTGGCCTAATTGGTTTTTCCATAACAC
Organism: Euonymus europaeus; assembly: GCA_963580455.1. Lineage (NCBI taxonomy): Eukaryota > Viridiplantae > Streptophyta > Magnoliopsida > Celastrales > Celastraceae > Euonymus > Euonymus europaeus. Next base: position 9,323,608 of record OY756963.1, on the reverse strand, counting down.
GCTGTCTTGGGCGCTCCTCGGCGCACTTTTGTTCACGCCTAGGCGCACAATGCCTATTCGGCCGCCTAGGCGTGTGATATAAATTTTTCTTACTTCGTCTCGGTCTTAGCTTCGATTTGATATATTATGGGCCCAAAACGAACATTTGTGCTAAAAGTTATGACCCATTTAACGAACCTAGCTCAAAAATTACCTTTCCATGATTCGTACCTCACGGATCATCCGTAATTAACTCAAACCTAAATTTTTTTTTTTGGGTCGGGGTTTCACATCCTCCCCCCCTTAAAGAAATTTCGTCCCGAAATTTAACCACACACGTACCTGAATCTTCGAACAACTTCGGGTACTTTTCCTTCATTCTCGATTCCAACTCCCAAGTTGCTTCTTCAACTGCATGATACATCCACATCACCTTTACTAATGGAATCACACTCGACCTCGTGACCTTGTTCTGTCAGTCTAGAATTTTCACCGGTTGAAGAGTGTAACTTCCATCTTCCTCAACTTCCAACGTAGTCCAATCTATCACATGCGACGGATCCGGCTCATATTTCCGAAGCATTGACACATGGAATACATTGTGAACCTTCTCAAGCTTCGGTGGAAGTGCCAAACGATACGCCACCGGTCCAACTGTCTCCAAAATCTCAAATGGCCCCACAAATCTCGGTGCCAACTTCCCATGCTTACTATATCTCTGAATCCCCCGTCTCGGACTAACCTTCAAGAAAACCTTATCGCCTACAGCGAACTCCAAAGGTCTCCTCCTCCGGTCAGCATAAGACTTCTGTCGACTCTGTGCGGTGACCAACCGCCTTCGGATCTCATCCACTTTCTCTCGAGCTTCCTTGACCATCTCCGGTCCTGAAACAACTCTCTCACCAACCTCCGCCCAACACAAGGGCGACCTACAAGGCCTCCCGTAGAGCGCCTCGTAAGGTGCCATTCCGATACTACTTTGGAAAGAGTTGTTATACACAAACTCCGCCAAATGTAAGTACCGATCCCAACTTCCTCCAAAATCAACTACACATGCCCGTAACATATCCTCCAAAACCTGTATGGTTCTCTCACTCTGCCCATCACTCTGAGAATGATAAGCTGTAGAGAAATCCAACTTCATTCCCAATGCCTCCTGTAAACTACTCCAGAATCTACCTGTGAACCGCGGGTCTCGGTTCGACACAATAGACAATGGAATTCCGTGAAGTCTCACAATCTCCTTGACATACATAGTACTCAAGGTCTCCAACGAATCCGTCTTGTTCATGGGTAAGAAGTGTGCAGACTTGGTCAATCTGTCCACTATCACCCAAACCGTGTCATGCCTCCTCTGAGTCATTGGCAACGCCGTCACAAAGTCCATAGTGATCTTCTCCCACTTCCATTCCGCTACTGGTAATGGTTGCAACAACCCTGCTGGCCTTTGATGTTCTGCCTTCACTTGCTGACAAGTTAGACATTTTACCACAAACTTAGCCACATCGGCTTTCATACCTCTCCACCAAAAATTTCGCTTCAAGTCTCGGTACATCTTCGTACTCCCGGGATGCATGGCAAACCACGAATGGTGTGCCTCCTTCAGAATCTCTTGCCTCAACTCATCATCATCGGGAACTACTAGTCTTCCCATATACCGTACTCCCCCATCATTCCCTCGAACCCATCCAAGACTCTCATCAATCACATCAAATGTGTGATCCCCATTTTGTGCATCTATAGCCTTCTGAACCATTAAAGGTCTCGAAGTTATAGAACACAAATAGGTCTTTTCCTCTTGACTCCTCAACTCCAATCCAAACTCATTGATTGTCTCCACAAGTTCCCACTCATGCATGAATAAGCTAGCAACTCTCTGCTTCCTACTCAATGCATCCGCAACCACATTTGCTTTACCAGGATGGTATTGCAAATTAAAATCAAAATCCTCCAAGTACTCCATCCACCGCCTTTGCCGTAAGTTCAACTCTTTTTGGGTGAATAGGTACTTGAGGCTTTTGTGATCCGAGAACACCTCAAACGTCTCTCCGTAGCGATAGTACCTCCACTGCTTAAGAGCAAATACCACTGCCGCCAACTCCAGATCATGCACTGGATAATTCCTCTCATGCGTCTTCAGCAACCTCGAACCATACTCTATCACTCGGCCCTGCTGCATCAATACACAACCCAACCCGACTCTAGATGCATTGCAATACACCTGATAGCCAACATTCCTCTCCGGAACTACTAACACTGGAGGTGTTGTCAACCTCTTCTTCAACTCTTCAAATGCGGCTTCACGTTCGTCTGTCCACACAAACGGTGTCCCCTTCTTCGTGAGCTGCGTCATCGGCGAAGCAACTCTTGAGAAGTCCTCAATAAACCTCCGGTAGTAACCTGCCAACCCTAGGAAACTACGGATCTCAGTCACATTCTTCGGTCTCTCCCAATTCAAAACCGACTCAACTTTGGAGTGGTCAACCGTTATGCCTTCTTGAGTGATCACATGGCCTAGGAACTTCACCTCTGTGGCCCAAAATTCACACTTACTCAATTTAGCATACAGTTGATTCTCCCTCATCGTCTGTAACACTACCCTCAAGTGTTCCTCATGCTCTTCCTCCGTAGGAGAATAAATCAATATATCATCGATAAACACAACTACAAACTTGTCCAAAAATGGTCGAAGAACCTTTTGCATTAGGTCCATGAATACCGTCGGGGCATTTGTCAACCCAAACGGCATCACAAGGAACTCATAATGCCCATAACGAGTTCTAAACACTGTTTTCTGGATATCCTCATCCTTAATCCTAAACTGATGATAACCCGACCTCAAGTCAATCTTAGAGAAGTGCCTAGCACCTCTCAATTGGTCAAACAAATCATTGATCCTAGGCAACGGATACTTATTCCTCACTGTAACCTTATTCAACTGCCTATAATCAATACACATCCTCAAACTTCCGTCTTTCTTCTTGACAAACAACACCGGTGCTCCCCACGGGGACATACTCGGTCTAATGAATCCCAAGTCTAGCAACTCCTCTAATTGAGAACTCAAGTCCTTCAACTCTGCGGGAGCCATCCGATACGGCGGAATCGAAATTGGCTTGACATTCGGATGCAACTCAATAGCAAAGTCAATCTCCCTCTTTGGAGGTAATCCCGGCAACTCTTCCGGAAATACATCCGTAAACTCCTCCACTATCAATATCGATATAGCTACATCGCCCTTAGGCGCTGAAGTCACTAAACTCGCAACTCTACAATCTTGGTACGAAGGATTATTCATGAAATGTGGACATGGAATCCCCTTCGATCCCCTCAACTGAATTACTCCTCCCTCGGGTACTCTAAGAGTAATCTTCCTCTCCCAAAAGTCAAGCAACCCTTGGTGCTTCGTCAACCAATCAACTCCAAGAATCACATCAAAATCCTGGAAATCTAGTACATACAAGTCGGCTTCCAGAGATATTTCTCCAAACCGACACTCACATCCGAACACTACCCCCTCTAACGTGGTGAAACATCCAAATGGTGAGGATACCGTGAACATTCGCCTTATTGGCGAAATCTCCACCTCTAGTGCGTATGCTAACGAACTAGTAATGAAAGATGAGGTCGCCCCAGAATCAAACAAGACTCTTGCCCAACAATTAGAAATCAAGAAGGTACCTCCAATGAAATTTGGATGCTCCTGCGCCTCCTGATGACCCAATGCATAGACACGTCCCTCTGTCAGTGCATTCTGCTGCTGCTGTGGCTGACGAGTCCCACCCCGCCCCCTTCCTCCTGTTGGAACATTGGAAGGAAGAGCCGGAGGCGGTACTCCCGGTATACTCTGCTGCTGTGCTCTCTGGTTGCCCTCCGGACACTCACTCTTTCTGTGACCCAACTTGCCACACCCAAAGCACTTAAACCCAGAAAGCTGGCACTCACTTGCCTTGTGCCCCTCTTTCCACACTTTAAGCATGTTATCTTACTCCATGGTAGCCTTGGACCCTTGCCTCGGTCCCCTCTCTGTTGACGAAAATCCGTTCTCGGTTTCTTGTGGCTATTACCACCACCACTACTACCCTCAGTAACTGGACGCTTCCTCTGAGCTTCACTTTTCTCACTCAACTCAAAATCGAGAGCCATCTCCACTGTGTCTTGATATGACACCACCCTAGTGGCCATCACCATCCTACCAAGACTGGGAAGTAACCCATCTTGGTACCTCACTGCCTGTTTCACATCCGTTGGAGCAAAGTCCTTCCCATACCGGTATAACTCCTCAAACTGCTTAGTGTACTGAGACACCGTCATCTCTGTTGTCTGCAACAAATCTAGAAACTGATTGGCCTTCTCCGTTTGCAGAGGCCTTGGCACAAACTTCTGTATAAACAACTGCTCAAACGAAGTCCAAGTCAGCTCATTCCGTCTCTGACCCATGGACGTCCACCATTCATAGGCCGCACCACTCAAATAGTAGAACACAAACTTCACCCGTCTCTCATCGGGTATCTCAAGAGTGTCCATCCTCATACTCAGCTGATTGAACCACTCCACCGCCCCCACACCCGTTCCATCTCCAGAAAAGATTGGAGGAGTAGTCCTCCTCAATTGATCCACCTCATATATCCCTCTCCCAGCTCTAGGTACTGCTGCTACCTCAGTTGTAGCCTCTGGTACAACTCCCTCAGTACGAGTGCCAGTTGCACCTATCGCCTGAGCCACTGCCTGTGCTATCATTTGTGCCTGTGTCTGCACCATACTCATCATAAAGCTATCAAGACCCTCCATCGTCACGGGTTGCCCCCCTGTAGTAACAGGAGCAACCTGCACCGCAGGTGGTGCCTGTTGTACTACATCATCAGTCGGTAGTCCCTCCTGAACTATCTCCTCATCTCTCACATCAGGGTCTACTCTCGGAACTGAACCCTCAGTACTCGGTGTGCGTCTAGCCACTCGCCCCGCACTTCTACCACGGCCTCTACCTGTCCCTCGTTGGCCTCCGCCACGAGGTACCTCAACTGTACTATCAGATCGCACAGTCCTACGAGTATTCATCTGCATGGCAACAGATAATACTATTTAATACACTACTCAAACGAGGATTTAAGGGGAAAGGAAAACATACCGGATCAGCAACAGTTGTGACATTGCCTGGAATGTACTATTCTACAACTAGGACCCAACACCCCAGATCCTATAAAGAGCCGTAAACCTCGCTCCGATACCAAATTGTCACGCCCCATTTCCGGAGACGCGACTGGGTGCTCTCTCCGCACCCTTCCTAGGTCACTAGTATGAACATCCGGGATCAACCAGAAATCCGGCAGCACCTCCTCGTATATCGGAGAATGACCACCTACATCAGAAACGCAGCAACACAACATCACACTAGCAACCTAGCAAACATAGGCCTCGGGCCTCAACCACATGCAATCCTGACCCTAGGCCTCAGGCCATCCACTACCAGCATGCACAAACTGATGGCATCACATATAAATCCACACACAGATTTTTATATCATCAAATATAACCATAAATCAACATTCACATCCACATGAAGCACAACCGTGCCAAATAGTTATATTCTCTCAACATAGATATACTACATACACCCACATGCATAGAGTATATCTCTAGCACCCCATCCTATCCAAGGCCATCCATGTCACGTCCCGCTCACCGATCCGCACCACCGGTACCCGTACCAGTATCTCCTATAGGAAGAAAGTAAAAGAGTGAGCTAGAAGCTCAGTAGGGTAAGGAAATAAACATTGTTATAGGCAGAACCAAAAGGAAGTAATGCAACAATATGTACCTACCACATGAACATATACTCAACAAATTCACATCAACATTTATCCGGATAAACCCTTTTGGAGCACAACAACCACCATATCATTGCAACTCAATGCAATATTGCACGGGAGCAAGCTCACCACAACCAACCACTCCTAGGATCATCCGGTTGCGTGAACCTATCACGCCCGCACCCCACAGGGCAAGTCACTCTCGACCCCGCCCCTAGTGCGTTATCCCACATGGGGTTCACGTGACTTGGTGATAACAACCTTCACCTTGCCATCCTCCCATGTGGCTTTCAAGTAACCTAAAAGTTCCCGAGTCCATACCCGAGTCCCCCATGCATCTCTAATGCATTATGACATGTCATGCCGAATAGATAAATATATATGAATATCCTATATATCTTACATAACTACCATGATGCATGAACGAAAGATGACATCGTGTCCGTAAATGACGGAACACTAAATCGGGTCATGCAACATTCAACTTCAACAATAATCCACACAAGGCTCGTTTCCCCTTAGAAGCAATTAAGGCGGAAACACAAACAACGACGACCAATGAAGAATCGAAACGCTATTTAGGCAACAATAACGAATGATAGATAGAAAGGTTGGAAATCCCCTACCTCGTTCCGAGCCAACACACAAATTCTCAAATTTAGGGTTTTAACCCTTGGTTCTCCCAACCTATCGATTCACATCCAATTGAACTCATATAATCAAACCAAAAATACCATATTATCATATCAATAACAATTTAATCAACCAATTCAAAATTACTTACTTCTCTCTCTAGAAATTCCTTTCAAAATCCTCCAAACTCACTCCAAGCTCAACTCCACTTCAAAACACAAACCAATCTACAAAAACATCCAAAATCAACCTATAATCAACATATCTAAAGCATAGAGCTCATCTCCCTAAGAATCAAACGAATCTATCAAAAACCTAGAATTTAAAAACTATGGAAAAACTTACCAAAATCTTCAAACCTAGCTTGAATCTTCAATATAGCACTCCAATCATCATGAATCCTCAAGAATTAGGTTGAATCCTTGCTTGAAACCCTTTATCTCTCTAGAATCGTCGTTCTCTCTCACTCTAGGACTGAAAATACCTAGAATTTACTCTACTAGATCGCTTGAACTCTTTTTGAAAGCTCGGGTTGCGCCTAGGCGCTACTTTGGGCGCCTAGGCGCTCTGGCCTAACTGGTTTTTCTATAACACGCTGTCTTGGGCGCTCCTCGGCGCACTTTTGTTCACGCCTAGACGGCCACCTAGGCGTGTGATATCAATTTTTCTTACTTCGTCTCGGTCTTAGCTTCGATTTGATATATTATGGGCCCAACGAACATCTGTGCTAAAAGTTATGACCCATTTAACGAACCTAGCTCAAAATTTACCTTTCCATGATTCGTACCTCACGGATCATCGGTAATTAACTCAAACCTAAATTTTTTTTTGGGTCGGGGTTTCACAGAAAATATGGTTTCGACGCAAAAGAGGCGTGAGTATAGGAAGAATCTCGTATGTTCATCCTACTGCTGGTGACGCATATTATCTTCGATTGTTGCTAACCCATGTCAAAGGAGCACAAAATTTCACAGATGTCAGAACAGTTGATGGAGTAGTGTATGATGATTTTAAACAGGCTTGCAACGCTATGGGATTGATTGGTGATGACCGTGAATGGCATGATGCAATAGGAGAAGCTGCAATCTGGGCCACTTCATATGAACTAAGAAATCTTTTTGTAACATTAATACAATTTTGTGATGTCGCAGATGCTACCAGATTGTTCATCATAGTGCATGCAAGAGCTATGGCAGATGACATAGCACATAGAGGACATTTACAAGCCGAGACTCCGTGCAGCTCATTGTCAGAAGAAGAATTAAAGAACCTGGTCCTTGGGGAGCTGCAACACCATCTGCAAAAAAAAGGTGCAACACTAACTGATTTTCACCTTCCATTACCAACTACAGCCAATTCAAATGATCTACGAAACACTACATTCATGGTGGTACAGGCAAGACATTTGTTTATCAAACTTTGATAAATAAGCTTCGTGCGGAAGGCCGAATAGTCCTTGCAGTAGCTTCTTCAGGGATAGCATCCTTGCTGTTACCCGGTGGCAATACAGCCCACTCCAGATTCAAAATACCAATAGACATCCATCAAGAGTCTACATGCTACATCAAAAAAGGATCACAAGCTGCAGAACTAATCAAATCAGCAGCTCTAATAGTATGGGATGAAGCACCGATGGCGCATAGAAACTGTTTTGAAGCTTTAAATAGAACTATGAAGGATATTCTAGAAGTTGAAGAGAATATAGATAATCTCTCATCACTGCCTTTCGGAGGGAAAACTGTTGTTCTTGAGGGAGATTTTAGACAAATCTTGCCGGTGGTTCTAAAAGGTGTTAGGTGTTAAAAACACCTAATATTCTGGTGTTAAAAAGTGAGTTTTTGCCCAATATTTTGGTACAAATACTACCCTATGTGTGTGGTCATATTTCAGCAATGCTTATTGGAGGTTCAATGGAAAGGGTACCAGCTGGACGAAATCTGCGACCTTGGCGGCTGCAGGACGCGGGATTGTAATTCATACGCAATTTGGGATGCTGACGTGGCTAGCACTGGTTGGTTCTCTTATTCCTTATAAAAGGTCATTAACCCTAAAGAGAAGAGTATTGACGGCTGGAAAGAGGAACCAGAAGCGATTTTAAAGAGAAGAGAAGAACAATAGCAAGGATTATTGAGGATTTTGGCAGATTTTTCCTCCTTCTTGTGAAACCAAACATTGTGGTCAATTATTGTTATGGATTTCATTAATATTATGAGTAGCTAATTTATTTTCTAGCTAGGGTTGGTAAATTCTTATGCCAAAACCTTGTTCGCAGATTTAATTGACAAGCAGACTGAATTTAATTTATTGTTCTCTGGATTTAAAATTGATTGCCTATGATTATGTATGCCTAATCAACATTTTAATTGTAGGTATTGTTAGTTAAACATATTTGGCTGACCATGACCCGGTGTTTGACAAAGTTATTGTTACTCTAGGTTGTGCGTTTGTCGATTTCCTAGTACTCATGCTTATTTTAGGATGTTCTTAGGAGAGACCAAACCAAGACTCCTTGAATAAGAAAAGATCTTGCAACTGGACCAAAGTCAGAATTGTTGTTTAGGGAAATCTAGTTGACTGCAGCTGGACCAAGGCCTTTTGACTGACATCGTTAAATTCTTAAAAATTGTGTGCTTGCGTATTAATTTGTGTGCATAGGAGGAGGTATTTGAAACACCATTCCCAAGCTAGATTTTTTTACATTGATTTACAAATATAATTTTTACTCTGTTCTAAGATAATTTGCAGTGTTCAATTAGTAGTTAATACAATCCTTGTGATTCGATCCCATTCACTAATTACTGTCATCGACACGTACTCTTGCGTTTGGGTAAACCAGTTGGTATTATTAATTGTGAATTTAATTTGTGATTAAAAATAGCGATCAAAAGGCTCAAGGCATGACACAGTGCAGGCATGCATAACATGAAAAGAAATATGGGAGAAGTGCAGACTATACAATCTCAAGAAAAATATGAGGCTATCAGTGAATGGACTACATGATGCTGAACTATTTGAGATGAGTAAATTTGCTCAATGTTTGCTTGATATTCGTGAAGGAAAGGTCGAAGCTATTAAGATGAATGAAGAGGATGAAAACCCTGTATGGATCAGAATTCCAAATGAAATGCTATTAGTATCAACGAATCATTCCATTGGGAACCTAATAGCTGAGATTTACGATGATCTAACGATGATGTATAGCAATATAGAGTACTTGAAGGAGAGGGCAATTATTACAGTGAAAAATGAGGCTGTAGACAAGATAAATTCTGAAGTTCTAGCTATGATCCCTTCACAGCAAAAAACCTATTTGAGCTTTGACTCCATATGCAAGGCAGCAGGAGGCACAGAAGAAGATGATATATTTTACCCACCAGATTTCTTAAATTCACTATCTTTCAGTGGTGTTCCTCATCATAATTTACCCCTGAAGATAGAAACTCCAATAATGCTGCTGAGGAATATAAAACCAGCTCATGGGTTATGCAATGGAACAAGATTGATTGTGAAAAAGTTGGGGGCAAGAGTAATAGAAGCTATCATTATGACAGGCAGTCATGTTAGAAGCAAAATCTTTATTCCAAGGATAGACATGACAACAACTGACAAACGATGGCCTTTTACAATTAAACGAAGACAATTTTCTATCCGGCTATGCTATGCAATGACTATCAACAAAAGTCAGGGCCAGACATTGGCAAAGGTAGGCTTATATCTCCCCAGACCTGTTTTTACACATGGGCAGTTATATGTTGCAATCTCAAGAGTTTCTACATACAAAGGTCTAAAAATCTTGCTAGGTGATGACAACGAAACAGAGCACCGTTATACTAAAAACATAGTTTACAAAGAGATATTTGAAGATCTCTAAAAAGGTATATGCTCCTAATTTTGCAGGTACAGGATATCATATTTTCTTTTTGTGAACAATCTCCACTCCTACAACCATGGTTCCATCCTTCTGTCATCTTACCTATCTAGCTATTTCCAATTGGTAAAAAAAATTGATAATCCATTTCGATTTGGCAGATGCATGTGCTAATTCACCTCCACTATCATCAAAATTTGGGGACCTTTAATCTATTAGTGTGCTCTCTTCTGATGTAAGAATCTATTGTCTGATGTGATCTCTTCTCACTCTAGGTTTGCCAGCAGCCTGTGGAACTCGCATGAGAAAGCGTTCTTTCTTCAACTGTCTTTGGTTCCATGCTTGCATTTTACAATAACACCTCACAAAGGTAACCGTTCTTCAGCTTAGTTATTTTTTTTGCTGCATCATATATTTCTAACAAACTTTGTTGATCTTTCTATTCCTCCATCTTTCCTTTCCACTATCAGATTCTATTATCTCCAGAATTTGACCAATTAAATTTCACCCACATAGCGTAACAAACAAGGCAAGACATCCATTTCAATCATTATTTTTTACTTGGGTGAAATATTTTCCTTGGGGTTATTTACTTCATATGGCCTAAACAGGCAATGTAATTGTTATTAATATTTTCATTCCCATCGAAGATTAGGGACAAATTTGTGACCAAATCAATGACAAAAGCCTGTAATTCACTTTCGCATATTCAGATTGAATTCTACTTTATTTTAAGCATGCATTCTTATTTCTGCTTCTCAGTTGTGAAGTGGCCTTTATTGTGTGTTTGTGTTTTTGATTAGATCAGTGCACTGCTTGAGTTTTCTTGCATGTGTTTCTTTCTGATAATGCTGTATTATATTCGCCCACAACATATTTGCAGCCTTGAACTTTCAGTTATTTGTTCTACTTTCAGTTCATCAGTGATTTGTTTGGGTTTCCCCATCCAGTATGAGATTGTAACAAAGGCTTTAGGAACAACAAGCTCCATTGGCAATGATGCACGGGATCTTTTCTCTTTGCAAGCAAGACATAGCAGTATTGCGACGTCCCCAGTCTATTTCGATCTTTGTTTTGGTCATGATATTGTAACCAACATGTGAGATTTCATCTCAAGGAGAATCTAGAGACGACAATGTAAATATTTTTGTTCAAAGGAGATATTAGAAAGCTATTTGTTAAACTGCTCATCGCTTCTTTCAGGCATTCAAGCTTCAAGAGTCTTGTACAATCTAACTCTTCAGTCAAGTGTTTAAAAGTTTTACTTCTATCCCTTTATAATGTAAATGCTGCAGATTATTGACTGCTCTTCTTCTTTGGTATATAGTTACCTTTTCTTTTATAATTTTGCGTGTTTTGTTTAGTTTCTATTTGGATCTACTAATGGACTCTTTTTAATCTTGAAAGATAAGTTCAGGCGCACAAGATCCAAAAATAGTGTCATAATATTAGATATTGCTGGAGTTGCTCAAGGGTGAAAGAGAAAGGTAAGTAGAAGGAAAAAATGATAAAGGCTTAAAGTTTTTTATGTTCATATCTACTTGAAACTTGAAACTTGAAAATCTTATTGGGATACCATGATTTGTTCTACTAGATTATCTTAATTTACTGAGGTGTCGAACTGCAGTTATGTCATTGTTGCTCGAGTACAGATTGCTCTACCTAATAAAATCTACTGCATTATAACATGTTGCTATATAGTTTAGCCTCCTTTGGTGTTCCCAGTTTTCACGTTTGGCACTTAAGCACCAAGCTAAACCACACGCTGATTTATTGTAGGGGAATGACACCAACTCCTATACACCACACTCTGCTTCAAATATGATATCATTTATATACATATCTACTAGACATTTACACGACAAAGATTATACAACACGATTATAACTAATATTCCAAAATTACAAATCCTATATTAACGGAAATCATTATGTTGGAACAACTACAACACAATGCACCTGCAGATAGAATATTCATCTACAATTCGATAATCTACTCCAATATCATCATACATCATCCAAACTTATATATACATTCATCCATTGACATATAAACTAGCATAGGAGTTACCAAAAGATACATAACAAAATGACTTCTGTACTCATCAAATGAGTTTCCAACTAAGATTGCACACCTACAATACAAAACACAGAGGCTAGGAACTAGAAACCTCCTAGTCCTTGCTCAACACCTAACAAATAAAAATTACACAAACAAATTAGTAGGTACATACAAATAACAAAAAAACCCTTTGCAAAACAACATTAAAAAAAACCAATGAAACGTTTTTTGACATGTCTAACCTTCGTAAATCATTCAGGCTTTAGAGCAGGGAGACCGAGGACGATAAATTGCTGACAACTAGCTGAACAACCTTGATCACTCACATTATTATATCGAGCTGCAATCCTACGAGAAAATCGAAGATTGGGCCTGCTGACAAATGCGCTTGGCATACAACCATCAACATTTTCCTCAGATTTTATCCTAACATTAACACCATCCGTACGATCCTCATATAAAACATCATCAGGAGATACCTACAGTAAACAACAATAATACAAATAAGAGAATGGCCTTCAGCAGTTAGAATTCCGAGTAATCGTGCAATCTTGGAAACCAATGGGCCAGACTTAAGCCAATCAACATCCACAAAACCAGCTCTTTGCTTGCTCTCAGGTACCACGAATTCAGCAACCTGTTAAACAAACAAAATTTCAATGTTGATAATGATCACCATAGTCCCAATATAATAAAAGAAATATACACATACATACCGATGAGAATTTCCTGTGTGGGACACAAAAGATGGACTTATCATATCAATCCAAAAATAGTCCATCCTCAGATCGGCGTAATAGCAATTCCTGCTATCCATTATATTGATGAACAAACAGACACACAACACTAAACAAAACACAAGAAAGTATCATATATAAAAAACAATTAACAAAAAATTCCTCATACTCACAAAAGACCAACCACTATTGGAACTATCCTTATCTCGAATATCAGAAAAGGTATTAAGAAGAAGCCCACGAAGTGGATCCACGTCTACAGACTCAGCATCATCATCATTCGAGCTCAAAACAACACCAACTCCATTACCATCATTCTCGGATGGTACATCCACAACAACCAAAGGATGGATAACATAAACATTCACAATTTGATTTAAATATCCAAGAATGCCAATCTTCATTTAATCATCATGTCCTTTCACCCTAAAAAGCCCAGGCTTAAAAGCAACAGAGTTACACACATAACAAAGAGACACCCAATAGGAGTTAATATCTAAAAACTCCATCAGCAGTAGCCCAAACAAATCTCCAGACCAACAATTAATATCCCTATATTTGAAGATGCTAACCGTTCCACCAAAATAGATACTGCAATCATCATTGAAAAGCCCACCATGGTGAACAGCGACTTTAGATCCTTCCAGAGCAGACATCCTAACAAAAGGAAGACATAACCAAAAACACAATCCTCCATAATTAACAAACCAACTATAACAATGGGAAAAAAACCTAAAAAAGAAAAAAATGAAACACATTTTCATACTAAAAAAGGCAGATCTCAACCCCAGCAAAATTGAGAAACCAAGTTGAAACATGGGCAACCCATCACAAAGCCAAATAAAGGAAAAATGATTATGCAAATGAAAAACAAGGGCAACTTCGGCGGAAATCGCACCAGTTGAACTGCACTCCTACAAAATGCCCTCAAGAAAACATTTGTGAAAAGCAAATACCTTAACTGGAGTGATGCCGACACACAGGTAAAAAAAACTTGAGTAGGAAAACTGGAAATAAACACTGCGCACCGACCTCCTAGATCACCCAAAAAGATGCCATCTATCATAAGGATAAGTATTGTAACTCCTGCTGATATTGTCCCATACGCAACACTATTTTGATATGCGTGTTGATACAAAATAAAAGACAAAAAACCTGTATAGTTTTTTTGGGTAGGGCTCAAAGATGTATGTGCTTGCAAGATAAAACACTGAGAGCTTAGCAACACAAATACATCTTTGAGCCCTAGCCAAAAAAACCTCAAAACACAAAATGTTCAAATCCATTTGTACATTTAGGCTACGTGCTAGCAACCTTTCTCCCCAAAAACAACAAAATGTTCTCAAGGATCTCGACTGGTTAATGATGCAGCTGGAAACAACAACAAATACCGCCTTCAACCTCACCGAACATGAAGCTATCTGCCTGATTGAAGCAAAAGAGTAGTTGCAGAGTCGTTTTGAAGAAGTATTCGATTGGGCACAACAAAAAACTGATGATTGCACCAGACAGGAACTACATAACGAACAAACAGAGGATAGCAACTCAAAAGAAGAAGTTCAAATAGGTAACTTAATGCAATCAATCATATTGGTTCATATGGCCATACTGTTATCAATTGCAAACAACAGGGACAACATATCTATCTACTTCAACATTAGAGGCCTATATGAAGAAGCTTGCAAGATCTATCAAATGATAGATGAGCAGCAGCAGTACCATTGCAAAAAACAAATGCAAACACAGACATCAAAATATTACAACATCAACGAAGAAGAACGCAGACAACATCAATTACAAACCAATATCAGAAGATTGGATTGGTGTGGGCTACAAATACAGGCCATCACTCATCTTGCTGCAACAGAAATTCAGGACCAAGTGAACAACCACAACAAAAGCTCTGACAGACCAATGACGAAGCAAAGCGATGCAATGAAAGAGAGAGAAGCTCAAATCCAAGTGAGAGAACAGGAAAACAAAAGCAACTTCCAAAATATGTTATCTCAAATTGAACACCTAAACTGCCAGATTGAAAATATGGTGTTCAGGCTTCAAAATATCACCAAATAAATGCAATCAAGACTGCTATCTTGCAAATCACTGTTGATCAATAGTGTGTTTATGTACATATTATATATATTGAATATAAAAGTTCTTGATCAGTAAGCAGTTGTTATAATCTACCATGCTATTTGCCATATATAAGCAACACAAGTACATAAATATATACCAAAGATTACATTCCTCCTCCTCTTAAATATACACAAACAAAAAAAATACACAATTACTTTGCTGAGACAAAAAAAAATTTAAAAGCCAATTTTTCTACTGAAGATGAAATTTCATCTTCAAAATATTGGAAAACAAAGCATTTAGTATCCACTTTACTTGGAAACCGTGAAAAATTTATATCTTCTTATAAAAAACATATTTTATACTAACATACTCAAATATCAGACCCAACAAAACTGAAAAATGATACTTCATTTGCAACAATGCTAACCAAAAACACATCCCATCAAAATTGCACAAAAAGTAAGCAATGGTTAACGTGTATGGATAAAAAAACA
The DNA here is from genome assembly GCA_963580455.1 of Euonymus europaeus. NCBI lineage: Eukaryota > Viridiplantae > Streptophyta > Magnoliopsida > Celastrales > Celastraceae > Euonymus > Euonymus europaeus. Next base: position 9,307,947 of record OY756963.1, on the reverse strand, counting down.
AAGGATAACACAAAATCAACTAAAAGATCTCAACACAGGTTTTGCAAATCCAAAACCACAAGTGTCAATAAACCAAACACACACACAAAATATCTACAATTATTAAATAACATCTTCAAATTGTAAAAAAATACAACTCCAGAAAAACCTATCATCTAACAAAGCCCTGAGTAGCTCAGACAATACCAATCTAATCATCGTCTGCATACACGGACAGCATCTCATACGACAATCCAGGTATGCAAACATCCAATATTTATGATCTCAACTCTTTGTACGTAACACTTTACTAAATAGCAATGTTTTCCTCTCATAATCGCAGGACAAAAAGATGAACGGCATGCCACTATCACAACTCCAAGAAGGCCAAAAACAATGCCAAATCACATGCAGATTGGCAAGAATCTAGGAATCAACAAACCCTAATATGAATGACAGGTTGATAAGTGTAGACTTCATGCTAATCGATGAAGAGGTAAAAATAAAAACAAACTTTACATTCTTATATATTATCATTCACACGAACACAAATTAAACATTGCTACTGATCTCATACAAACTGTGAATCCAGGGCACTACAATGCAAGGCACAATGAGGAAACAAGATGCGCCTAGAATAACAGAGATATTCCAAGAAGGAAAAGCATATACTATACCTAACTTCACTCTCTCACAGGCTCCCAACTTATTCAGAGTAACTCCCCATACCAACATGATCAGGCTGGGCACTTGGACAATCATTAAGGATTGCTCTGACACAGCAAATGCAATACCAATTAACGCATTCAATTTCATAACTGAGGAAGAGCTGGAAGACAGACTAGATGATGATGTCTACCTCACAGGTAACAAAACATTAACCATAAACTTTAATACAACAGATTTTTATTTCAAAAACCAACTTTCATTTACCTTAGCGTGCCTCTTCTTTTATTACAGTTGTTATACAGATATAATAAGTGAACTGGTTAAAGTTGCACAAGTGAAACCAGTTAATACAAAAGGGAGACAAGTTCCTAAGAGAAATCTTACGATACAGTTACCCAGGTATGTAAGTTACAAAATACAATAACACAACTGATGTAAAAACAAGACAATATATACAGACATGTTTATTTCAATATCCAGCCTACGAAAACTTGCAATCACAATATGGGGCAAGAGAGCAGAGACTTTCCATCAAGATCATCCCCTGGAAGGCCTACAAAAAAATCACATAATAATTGTGTTAACCTCACTTACTGTACGATCATTCCAAGGTAAATACATCAACAAAACTACAAAATTCAATAAATGAACAAATCCCTAACTAATGTTCATTTATGCAGCGGAGACAACTCTATCAACCACATCAGCAACAAAGATCTACATTAACCCTGATATCCCTGAAGACTCGACATCTCTTTGAAGGTATGCCCAATCAAATAAAATGACATCAATATTTTTTCACCTGTCCTTTGCATGTCAATTGTTTGTCTTGTATATAGAATTCGTATGCATGTAACTTATACAGATATTCCAGGCTACTATTTCCAACTGAACTGATAATTGAAGCTGAGACATCACAAGCAACACCAACCAAAGACATCATTACTGCTGACCATACAACAACCATTTCAACATTGCTTCACCTAGATAGAATGTCAGACCTGGTATGAAACGTATGCCAAAAAAAATAATTTATTGCTCGGCTTATGCTAAAAAAAATTACCTATATAGAGGACAAACAATTCACATGCAGAGGAGAGATAACAGGGGTCGATGGCTCTAACGGTTGGTGGTATAACGCATGCCATAAATGCAAAGCTGGAGTCACTTACAACGATGTAAACATATCTTGCACAAAATGTCTTGCTGTAGTGAACCAACCAATACCATAGTAAGAATCCATTTGAAAGTGATATCATTCAAATATATACATATATAGCAACATATATGATTGATCAAAAAAATACAGGTACAAAGTCCCTGTAAATATCAAGGACAAAATAACAGAAGCAAGATTCTTAATGTTTGGAAATCATGTGGAAACACTCCTCAAAATACCAACAAGCCAGATGTCTCAGCTACCAGCATCAGATCAGAATGAAACTCCTCCATTGATGCAACAACTGATTGGGAAAAACCTCCTCTTCAATGCATCGATCAACGACAGAGATGCTAACCCAGAAACACTTAGCTTCAAGGTGACAAAGATCTCTCAACAAAATATCAACAGGGAAAACATATCCATGGAATCAATCAATGAACAAGTTGTGGGCCAGAACTTTACAAGGTATGCCCATTTTAATAGCCGTGCGATATGTTAGATACATCTATAACACATGTTATATATCTAACAATTTCCCTCCACCATCTTTTGCATGAAACGAATAATATAGAAAATAGCACCTCAGCAATGGCACCCAATAAATAAATACCGGACAAAAATCCAAAAAGGAAACGAAACATTGAAGACAAGAAAAATGCAGGCATAAACATCGGGGAACCACACAAGAGCAAAATCCGGGGCAGCAGTAAAATATGTAACTATTGCTTTTGCATAACTACGACAGATAGCATATCTAATCAATTTTTTTGAAAACTCTGCAGGTTCATTTAAACCAGTGGAATACCCCATTATCAAGACTTCGAGAGAGACAATGATCAGCGAATGAAAATAATTTTAGCATCCAATGCTTATGCGTTCTCCATTGCTAGCAGGTATTATGATTTCTTTCTTTGTTCATTTTATGACTTCCTTTTTATTTTAGTTAGCTCTCGGCGTTCTTATAGCTGGTGCAAATCGGATAGTCTCACCTACATCTCCTCATTTGTTTGTTAAGATTAAATTGCTCGATCATTGATATTGGTTCTAATCCACTAAATCTTAATTGTATGAAAAGTTTAGTGCCATGATAGAAGGGTTTATACAACCAGTGGAGTTTTGCACTATTAGTCTGCTCAACTTTAGATGCTTAAATATATCTATTGATTACTTCCCATTGATACATTAGTTGTATGTTCACTAAAATAAGTCTTCATTTGTTGCCAACCTGCAAACAAAAAACCAATTATGAATCGAATTTTATAAAGGCAAGAAGCCAAACAACGCAAGACATCCATTTCATTCATTATTTTTTACATCTCGATTTTAATTGGGTCAAATATTTTCCTTGGGGTTTTATCTAAATTGTTGGTCAAGTTACTTCGATTTGCAGAACTGCATGGGTTTTTAAATGTCCAAGCAGGATTAATATGCTCATACTTTATTTTTTAACTTTTTTAGGAATTCTGAGTTTATATACCCTGTAAAAACTTGGCTTCTATGTCGTGGTATTCATGTTCTAGCATTCCATGCAGACATTGAGTTCCTGTTGCCACCGTATTCATCTTCAACTAGGAGCTGAAATATTAAGGTGACTCTCCTCGCATTTACCATCTCTTGATACCTTAGATGGATTTTGCCTGATATGGTTTTCGTCGGAACTTCCCTTTCACTATCATCGTCACTCCAATCACTAATGCTATTCTTTCACCTCAACCCGCAGCCCCACTTGGTTCGTAACTTAGGATGAGTAGAGTCCGTTGTACTAAATTTATATATTTTGATTTTAAAAAAATAAAAGTGTATTTTGATTGAGTTTATGAGTTCAATGATATATTTTAATTTTAAGAAAAAATTAAATTAGATATCAAAGAAATTAAAATATTAGACTGTTTAATAAAAACTCAAAAATATATGTTATTTCAAAACTTGTGTACAAAACCCATCTTGGAATTTTGGGCCTGTGATGAATATTTGAATTGTAAGGTAAATCTTCTTAACCAAAGCACAGGCTAAGGCAAGAAAACTCAAATGGAAGATTAGACATGTTGTAGGCGGGAAAAACCCTTGGATAGAAGTTTGTCTCCACTTCTCAGTTGAATTTTGTGTTTGTACTCCTACATAGGATGATAATTCCCTGCTCTTGATCAATTCCCAAAGTTTCCTATCCATTGTAGAAGCTGGGTGATGGAAAGAAGAGAGATATGTAGACATAATCGGCTGAGCACAGTCAATATATTGAGGCAGAAAAGGAAATCTTGTGAGCAGATATCATTGCATGTTCATACCTCAACATCAGGTGTATCAACTACACAGAAACGTCGTTGTGCTGAAGAAATAAGAACTAACAGCCCCACAGCTAAAGATAATAGATTGATTATAGCAGAAATTTTGAGGCAGAAAAGAAAAATATCCCATCAGCTCATGTCAGATGATGGCAACAGAACATTTGCCTCAGCAACGCTTCATAAACGTAGTTGTACTGCATCAACAAGAACTACCAGTGAGAACCAACTGCTAAACAACAATACAGATTCAACAAATGATCCAAATATGCTAGATCTTGGAGCTCCTAAATATGTCTGCCAGTATTTCAAGGCAATATTTTGGTTTGCTGAAAGACTAAAATCACATAGTTCAAAGACACCTGTTTATTCTTCTTGCTGCAGACAAGGACAAATCAAGCTACCTTTGGCAACAGTTGCACCCAATCCATTATGGTTGTTGATAGATTATGCTGGTGGAAAAAATTCAAGGTTATTCCGGGAAAATATCAGAATGTATAACTCTATGTTTGCATTCACTTCAATTGGAGGGAAAATAGATAGAACTATCAACAAGGGGCCTGGTCCATTTATTTTTAAGATAAGCTGTCAAAATCACCACATGATCGGGTCATTGCTCCCAGTGATAGGCGAGAGACCTCATTTTGCCCAGTTATATATCTATGATACAAACAATGAAGTCAAAAATAGAATGTCCGCCTTTCAATGCTATGACAAGAGTTGTGTAGGTCCTGACAAGAGAGTTGTTGCTGAGTTGATCTCAATGTTTGACACATGTAATGTATTGGTTAAGATATTTAGGATGGCAAGAGATAAGTTCAAAAATGCAGAGCCTCATTGTCTGGCCCTGAAGTTATGTGGTGCTAGAGCTGGTGACAGTGTGCAGTACAATGACCCTACAAATGCTGAAATGGCTGGTCTTATTGTTGGAGATATTGGATAGACAAACCAATCAAGGGATATCATTGTAGAACACCAAACTAAACAATTTCAGAGAATTGATGATCTTCATCCCTCATTCATGGCAATGTAGTATCCTCTTCTATTCCCTAATGGAAAAGATGGGTATAGATTAAACATGAAATATGAAGTTGATACTAACAGAGTAGAGATCAAGCGGCGAAATGTTACTAGAAGAGAATATTACTCATATGTTCTTCATCAAAGAGATGTTGGTTTCCAGCTGTTGATTCGAGGGGGTAAACTTTTCCAGCAATATGTAGTTGATGCTTTCACAACCATTGAAGATGAACGGCTGCGATACATTAGATTCAAGCATCAACAAGAACATTATAGGTGCGACATATACAAAGGTGTCCAGGATGCATTTCTTCAAGGTGACGCTGCATCAAAAACAATTGCGCAGCGTGTCATATTGCCATCAAGTTTCACAGGAAGCCCAAGATATATGATTCAAAACTACGATGATGCTATGGCAATCTGCCGAGCTAGGGGTAATCCAGATTTATTTATTACATTCACTTGCAATGTGAAATGGAAGGAGATAGAAATGGCTATTGCATTGATACCTGGGCAAAAAGTGGAAGATAGACCACATATTGTAGCGCGCGTCTTCAATATGAAACTTATCGAATTCATCAAGGACATCAAGACTGGAAACTATTTTGGCAGGGTTGTAGGTGTTATATATACAGTTGAATTTCAAAAAGGAGGCGTGCCACATGTGCATATTATTGTATGGTTGCAATCAGAAGACAAATTCCCAGCACCTGAGGATATTGATAAGATTATTATTACTGCTGAAATTCCAGATCATCTGACAGAACCTCAATTGTATAGCATCATGTCAAAATTTATGATGCATGGTCCTTGTGGGTTGGCAAACTGCAAAGCTCCCTGCATGAAGGATATCAGGTGCATGAAACACTTACCAAAAAAATTCCAATTAGAGACAATCATAGGGGAGGATGGATTCGCAGTTTATTGAAGGCGTGATGATGACAGATTTGTGGTCAGAAATGGTGTCAATCTTGACAACCGTTATGTAGTTCCATATAATAGAGGGTTGTTGTTAAAATATCAAGCACATGTGAATATTGAATGGTGTAATCGCTCTAGATCAATCAAATATCTATTCAAATATGTAAATAAAGGCCTTGACAGGACACGTGCAGATCTACAAGAAAGCAATCAACCTCCAGAAAATAAAATTTTTGATGAAATCAAGATTTATTATGATTGCAGATACTTGGCAGCATACGAATCCTGCTGGAGAATATTTGAGTTTCACATACACTCCAAATACCCTGCTGTAGAGAGTTTGACTATACATATGCCATTCATGAACAACATATTTTTCCCAGGTGATAGACAAGTCAGTGATGTGATATGCCAACCTGGTATTGAGAAAACAATGTTGACAGAGTGGATGTACACCAACATCCTCTATGAAGATGTGAGAGAGTTAACATACACAGATTTTCCTACTTTCTGGAGGTGGGATAGCACAGACAAAATATGGTTTCGACGCAAAATAGGCGTGAGTATAGGAAGAATCTCGTATGTTCATCCTACTGCTGGTGACGCATTTTATCAACCCATGTCAAAGGAGCACCAAATTTCACAGATGTCAGAACAGTAGATGGAGTAGTGTATGATGATTTTAAACAGCCTTGCAACGCTATGGGATTGATTGGTGATGACCGTGAATGGCATGATGCAATAGGAGAAGCTGCAATCTGGGCCACTTCATATGAACTAAGAAATCTTTTTGTAAGATTAATACAATTTTGTGATGTCGCAGATGCTACCAGATTGTTCATAGTTCATGCAAGAGCTATGGCAGATGACATAGTACATAGAGGACATTTACAAGCCGAGACTCCGTGCAGCTCATTGTTAGAAGAAGAATTAAAGAACCTGGTCCTTGGGGAGCTGCAACACCTTCTGCAAAAAAAAGGTGCAACACTAACTAATTTTCACCTTCCATTACCAACTACAGCCAATTCAAATGATCTACGAAACACTACATTCATGGAAGAACTCAACTACAATACAAGATAGTTACGTGATCTGAACATGAAAAACATTGAAAATTTAAATGAGGAACAGAAACTCATCTATGAAGATGTCCTAGATTCAGTCAATGGTAGAAAAGGAAATTTGTTCTTTGTATATGGTCATGGTGGTACAGGCAAGACATTTGTTTATCAAACTTTGATAAATAAGCTTCGTGCGGAAGGCCGAATAGTCCTTGCAGTAGCTTCTTTAGGGATAGCATCCTTGCTGTTACCCGGTGGCAGGACAGCCCACTCCAGATTCAAAATACCAATAGACATCCATCAGGAATCTACATGCTACATCAAAAAAGGATCACAAGCTGCAGAACTAATCAAATCAGCAGCTGTAATAGTCTGGGATGAAGCACCGATGGCGCATAGAAACTGCCTTTCGGAGGGAAAACTGTTGTTCTTGGAGGAGATTTTAGACAAATCTTGCCGGTGGTTCTAAAAGGTGTTAGGTGTTAAAAACACCTAATATTCTGGTGTTAAAAAGTGAGTTTTTGCCCAATATTTTGGTACAAATACTACCCTATGTGTGTGGTCATATTTCAGAAATGCTTATTGGAGGTTCAATGGAAAGGGTACCAGCTGGACGAAATCTGCGACCCTGGCGGCCGCGGGACGCGGGATTGTAATTCATACGCCATTTGGGATGCTGATGTGGCTAGCACTGGTTGGTTCTCTTATTCCTTATAAAAGGTCATTAACGCTAAAGAGAAGAGTATTGACGGCTGGAAAGAGGAACCAGAGGCGATTTTAAGGAGAAGAGAAGAACAATAGCAAGGATTATTGAGGATTTTGGCAGATTTTTCCTCCTTCTTGTGAAATCAAACATTGTGGTCAATTATTTTTATGGATTTCATTAATATTATGAGTAGCTAATTTATTTTCTAGCTAGGGCTGGTAAATTCTTATACCAAAACCTTGTTCGCAGATTTAATTGACAAGCAGACTGAATTTAATTTATTGTTCTCTGGATTTAAAATTGATTGCCTATGATTATGTATGCATGATCAACATCTTAATTATAGGTATTTTTAGTTAAACATATTTGGCTGACCATGACCCGGTGTTTGACAAAGTAACAAGAACTTGCGTAAGATCCAGGTTTTGGGAACAATAGACATAACTGATTGGGTGATAGATTGTTACTCTAGGTTGTGCGTTTGTCAATTTCCTAGTGCTCATGCTTATTTTAGGATGTTCTTAGGAGAGACCAAACCAAGAATCCTTGAATAAGAAAAGATCTTGCAACTGGACCAAAGTCAGAATTGTTGTTTAGGGAAATCTAGTTAACTGCAGCTGGACAAAGGCCTTTTGACTGACATCGTTAAATTCTTAAAAATTGTGTGCTTGCTTATTAATTTGTGTGCATAGGAGGAGGTATTTGAAACACCATTCCCAAGCTAGATTTTTTTACATTGATTTACAAATACAATTTTTACTCTGTTCTAAGTTAATTTGCAGTGTTCAATTAGTAGTTAATACAATCCTTGTGATTCGATCCCATTCACTAATTACTGTCATCGACACGTACTCTTGCGTTTGGGTAAACCAGTTGGTATTATTAATTGCAAATTTAATTTGTGATTAAAAATAGCGATCAAAAGGCTCAAGGCATGACACAGTGCAGGCATGCATAACATGAAAAGAAATATGGGAGAAGTGCAGACTATACAATCTGAAGACAAATATGAGGCTATCAGTGAATGGACTACATGATGCTGAACTATTTGAGATGAGTTAATTTGCTCAATGGTTGCTTGATATTTGTGAAGGAAAGGTCGAAGCTATTAAGATGAATGAAGAGGATGAAAACCCTGTATGGATCAGAATTCCAGATGAAATGCTATTAGTATCAACGAATCATTCCATTGGGAACCTAATAGCTGAGATTTACGATGATCTAACGATGATGTATAGCAATATAGAGTACTTGAAGGAGGGGGCAATTATTACAGGGACAAATGAGGCTGTAGACAAGATAAATTCTGAAGTTCTAGCTATGATCCCTTCACAGCAAAAAACCTATTTGAGCTTTGACTCCGTATGCAAGGAAGCAGGAGGCACATAAGAAGATGATATATTTTACCCACCAGATTTCTTAAATTCACTATCTTTCAGTGGTGTTCCTCATCATAATTTACCCCTGAAGATAGAATCTCCAATAATGCTGCTGAGGAATATAAAACCAGCTCATGGGCTATGCAATGGAACAAGATTGATAGTGAAAAAGTTGGGGGCAAGAGTAATAGAAGCTATCATTATGACAGGCAGTCATGTTGGAAGCAAAATCTTTATTCCAAGGATAGACATGACAGCAACTGATAAAAGATGGTCTTTTACAATTAAATGAAGACAATTTCCTATCCGGCTATGCTATGCAATGATTATCAACAAAAGTCAGGGCCAGACATTGGCAAAGGTAGGCTTATATCTCCCCAGATCTGTTTTTACACATGGGCAGTTATATGTTGCAATCTCAATAGTTTCTACATACAAAGGTCTAAAAATCTTGTTAGGCGATGACAACGAAACAGAGCACCGTTTTACTAAAAACATAGTTTACCAAGAGATATTTGAAGATCTCTAAAAAGGTATAGGCTCCCTAATTTTGCAGGTACAGGATATCATATTTTCTTTTTGTGAACAATCTTCACTCCTACAACCATGGTTCCATCCTTCTGTCATCTTACCTATCTAGCTATTTCCAACTGGTAAAAAAAATTGATAATCCATTTCGATTTGGCTGATGCATGTGCTAATTCACCTCCACTATCATCAAAATTTGGGGACCTTTAATCTATTAGTGTGCTCTCTTCTGATGTAAGAATCTATTGTCTGATGTGATCTCTTCTCACTCTAGGTTTGCCAGCAGCCTGTGGAACTCGCATGAGAAAGCGTTCTTTCTTCAACTGTCTTTGGTTCCATGCTTGCATTTTACAATAACACCTCACAAAGGTAACCGTTCTTCAGCTTATTTATTTTTTTTGCTGCATCATATATTTCTAACAAACTTTGTTGATCTTTCTATTCCACCATCTTTCCTTTGCACTATCAGATTCTATTATCTCCAGAATTTGACCAATTAAATTTCACCCACATAGCGTAACAAACAAGGCAAGACATCCATTTCAATCATTATTTTTTACTTGGGTGAAATATTTTCCTTGGGGTTATTTACTTCATATGGCCTCAACAGGCAATGTAATTGTCACCAAAGCAATGAGAAAAGCCTGTAATTCACTTTCGCATATTCAGATTGAATTCTACTTTATTTTAAGCATGCATTCTTATTTCTGCTTCTCAGTTGTGAAGTGGCCTTTATTGTGTGTTTGTGTTTCTGATTAGATCAGTGCACTGCTTGAGTTTTCTTGCATGTGTTTCTTTCTGATAACGCTGTATTATATTCGCCCAGAGCATATTTACAGCCTTGAACTTTCAGTTATTTGTTCTACTTTCAGTTCATCAGTGATTTGTTTGGGTTTCCCCATCCAGTATGTGATTGTAACAAAGGCTGTAGGAACAACAAGCTCCATTGGCAAAGATGCACGGGATCTTTTCTCTTTGCAAGCAAGACATAGCAGTACTGCGACGTCCCCAGTTTCTTTCGATCTCTGTTTTGGTCATGATATTGTAACCAACATGTGAGATTTCATCTCAAGGAGAATCTAGAGACGACAATGTAAACATTTTTGTTCAAAGGAGATATTAGAAAGCTATTTGTTAAACTGCTCATCGCTTCTTTCAGGCATTGAAGCTTCAAGAGTCTTGTACAATCTAACCCTTCAGTCATGTGTTTAAAAGTTTTACTTCTATCCCTTTATAATGTAAATGCTGTAGATTATTGACTGCTCTTCTTCTTTGGTATATAGTTACATTTTCTTTTTTAATTTTGCGTGTTTTGTTTAGTTTCTATTTGGATCTATTAATGGAATCTTTTTAATCTTGAAAGATAAGTTCAGGCGCACAAGATCCAAAAATAGTGTCATAATATTAGATATTGCTGGAGTTGCTCAAGGGTGAAAGAGAAAGGTAAGTAGAAGGAAAAAATGATAAAGGCTTAAAGTTTTTTATGATCATATCTACTTGAAACTTGAAAATCTTATTGGGATACCATGGTTTGTTCCCAGTTTTCACGTTTGGCACTTAAGCACCAAGCTAAACCACACTCTGATTTATTGTAGGGGAATGACACCAACTCCTATACACCACACTCTGCTTCAAATATGATATCATTTATATACATATCTACTAGACATTTTCACGACAAAGATTATACAACACTATTATAACTAATAATCCAAAATTACAAATTCTATATTAACGGAAATCATTATGTTGGAACAACTACAACACAATGCACCTGCAGATAGAATATTCATCTACAATCCAATAATCTACTCTAGTATCATCATACATCATCCAAACTTATATATACATTCATCCATTGACATAAAAACTAGCATAGGAGTTACCAAAAGATACATAACAAAATGACTTCTGTACTCATCAAATGAGTTTCCAACTAAGATTGCACACCTACAATACAAAACACAGAGGCTAGCAACTAGAAACCTCCTAGTCCTCGCTCAACACCTAACAAATAAAAATTACACAAACAAATAACAAAAAAAACCCTTTGCAAAACAACATTAAAAAAAACCAATGAAACGTTTTTTGACATGTCTAACCTTCGTAAATCATTCACGCTTTAGAGCAGGGAGACCGAGGACGATAAATTGCTGACAACTAGCTGAACAACCTTGATCACTCACATTATTATATCGAGCTGCAATCCTACGAGAAAATCGAAGATTGGGCCTGCTGACAAATGCGCTTGGCATACAGCCATCAACATTTTCCTCAGATTTTATCCTGACATTAACACCATTCGTACGATCCTCAGATAAAACATCATCAGCAGATACCTACAATAAACAACAATACTACAAATAAGAGAAAATAAAGCAACAATAACATGAAAAACAACAACTATAAAATAAACATGAAAAAAAAATATACAACCTTAAAACCACAAGAAGAAGGGCCTTCAGCAGTTAGAATTCCAAGTAATCGTGCAATCTTGGAAACCAATGGGCCAGACTTAAGCCAATCAACATCCGCAAAATCAGCTCTTTGCTTGCTCTCAGGTACCACGAATTCAGCAACCTGTTAAACAAATAAAATTTCAATGTTGATAATGATCACCACAGTCCCAATATAATAAAAGAAATATACACATATATACCGATGAGAATTTCCTGTGTGGGACACAAAAGATGGACTTATCATATAAATCCAGATATAGTCCATCCTCAGATCGGCGTAATAGCAATTCTTGCTATCCATTATATTGATGAAAAAACAGACACACAATACTAAAGAAAACACAAGAAAGTATCATATATAAAAAACAATTAACAAAAAATTCCTCATACTCACAAAAGACCAACCTCTATTGGAACTATCCTTATCTCGAATATTAGAACATGTATTAAGAAGAAGCCCGCGAAGTAGATCCACCTCTACAGACTCAGCATCATCATCTGAGCTCAAAACAACACCAACTCCATTACCATCATTCTCGGATGGTACATCCACAACAACCAAAGGATGGATAACATAAACATTCACAATTTGATTTAAATATCCAAGAATGCCAGTCTTCATATAATCATCGTGTCCATTCACCCTAAAAAGCCCAGGCTTAAAAGCAACAGAGTTACACACATAACAAAGAGACACCCAATCAGAGTTAATATCTAAAAACTCCATCAGCAGTAGCCCAAACAAATCTCCAGACCAACAATTAATATCCATATATTTGAAGATGCTAACCGTACCACCAAAATAGATACTATAATCATCATTCAAAAGCCCACCATGGTGAACAGCGACTTTAAATCCTTCCAGAGCAGACATCCTAACAAAAGGAAGACATAACCAAAAACACAATCCTCCATAATTAACAAACCAACTATAGCAATGGGAAAAAAAACCTAAAAAAGAAAAAAAATGAAACACATTTTCATACTAAAAAAAGGCAGATCTCAACCCCAGCAAAATTGAGAAACCAAGTTCAAACATGGGCAACCCATCACAAAGCCAGATAAAGGAAAAATGATTATGCAAATGAAAAACAAGGGAAACTTCGGCGGAAATCGCACCAGTTGAACTGCACTCCTACAAAATGCCCTTAAGAAAACATTTGGGAAAAGCACATATCTTAACTGGAGTGATGCCGACACACAGGTCAAAAAAAATTGAGTAGGAAAACTGGAAATAAACACTACGCACCGACCTCCTAGAGCACCCAAAAAGATGCCATCTATCATATTAAAATATAAAATATAAAATATAAAATAATAATAATATATATCAATTAATGTTCTTAAAAATATATATGTAAGTTCAAAAAATAAAACAAAAAAAAAATTAATTCATGTTTTTTACACCCATCTAGATAACTTACCAAAAAAGCAACCGAAAAAACATTAGAACCAAAAGTCCAATTTTAGGGATTTATAATTGCCCCAATCAAGTAAGAATAAGTATTGTGACTCCTGCCGATATTGTCCCATACGCAACACTATTTTGATATGCGTGTAGATACAAAATAAAAGACAAAAAACCTGTATAGTTTTTTTGGGTAGGGCTCAAAGATGTATGTGCTTGCAAGATAAAACACTAAGAGCTTAGCAACACAAATACATCTTTGAGCCCTACCCAAAAAAACCTCAGAACACAAAATGTTCAAATCCATTTGTACATTTAGGCTACGTGCTAGCAACCTTTCTCCCCAAAAACAACAAAATGCTCTCAAGGATCTCGACTGGTTAATGATGCAGCTGGAAACAACAACAAATACTGCCTTCAACCTCACCGAACATGAAGCTATCTTCCTGATTGAAGCAAAAGAGTGGTTGCAGAGTCGTTTTGAAGACGTATCAGACTGGGCACAACAAAAAACTGATGATTGCACCAGACAGGAACTACATAACGAACAAACAGAGGACATCAACTCAAAAGAAGAAGTTCAAATAGGTAACTTAATGCAATCAATCATATTGGTTCATATGGCCATACTGTTATCAATTGCAAACAACAGGGACAACATATCTATCTACTTCAACATTAGAGGCCTATATGAAGAAGCTTGCAAGATCTATCAAATGATAGATGAGCAGCAGCAGCAGTACCATTGCAAAAAACAAATGCAAACACAGACACCAAAATATTACAACATCAACGAAGAAGAACGCAGACAACATCAATTACAAACCAATATCAGAAGATTGGGTTGGTGTGGGCTACAAATACAGGCCATCACTCATCTTGCTGCAACAGAAATTCAGGACCAAGTGAACAACCACAACAAAAGCTCTGATAGACCAATGACGAAGCAAAGCGATGCAATGAAAGAGAGAGAAGCTCAAATCCAAGTGAGAGAACAGGAAAACAAAAGCAACTTCCAATATATGTTATCTCAAATTGAACACCTAAACTGCCAGATTGAAAATATGGTTATCAGGCTTCAAAATATCACCAAATAAATGCAATCAAGACTGCTATCTTGCAAATCATTGTTGATCAATAGTGTGTTTATGTACATATTATATATATTGAATATAAAAGTTCTTGATCAGTAAGCAGTTGTTATAATCTACCATGTTATTCGCCATATATAAGCAACACAAGTACATAAATATATACCAAAGATTACATTCCTCCTCCTCTTAAATATACACAAACAAAAAAATACACAATTACTTTGTTGAGACAAAAAAAAATTCAAAAGCCAATTTTTCTACTGAAGATGAAATTTCATCTTCAAAATGTTGGAAAACGAAGCATTTAGTATCCACTTTACTTGGAAACCGTGAAAAATTTATATCTTCTTATAAAAAACATATTTTATACTTACATACTCAAATATCAGACCCAACAAAAATGAAAAATGATACTTCATTTGCAACAATGCTAACCAAAAACACATCCCATCAAAATTGCACAAAAAGTAAGCAATGGTTAACGTGTATGGATAAAAAAAACAAAGGATAACACAAAATCAACTAAAAGATCTCAACACAGGTTTTGCAAATCCAAAACAACAAGTGTCAACAAACCAAACACACACAACTGATGCAAAAACAACCATTTCAACATTGCTTCACCTGATAGAATGTCAGACCTGGTATGAAACGTACGCCAAAAAAAATAATTTATTGTTCGGCTTATGCTAAAAAAATTACCTATATACAGGACAAACAATTCACATGCAGACGAGAGATAACAGGGGTCGATGGCTCTAACGGTTGGTGGTATAACGCATGCCATAAATGCAAAGCTGGAGTCACTAACAACGATGGAAACATATCTTGCACAAAATGTCTTGCTGTAGTGAACCAACCAATACCATGGTAAGAATGCATTTCAAAGAGATATCATTCAAATATATACATATATAGCAACATATATGATTGATCAAAAAAATACAGGTACAAAGTCCCTGTAAATATCAAGGACAAAACAGCATAAGCAAAATTCTTAATGTTTGGAAACCATGTGGAAACACTCCTCAAAATCCCAGCAAGCCAGATGTCTCAGCTACCAGCATCAGATCAGAATGAAACTCCTCCATTGACGCAACAACTGATTGGGAAAAACCTCCTCCTCAATGCATCGATCAACGACAGAGATGCTAACCTAGAAACACTTAGCTTCAAGGTGACAAAGATCTCTCAACAAAATATCAACAGGGAAAACATATCCATGGAATCAATCAATGAACAAGTTGTGGGCCAGAACTATACAAGGTATGCCCATTTTAATAGTCGTGCGATATGTTAGATACATCTGTACCACATGTTATATATCTAACAATTTCCCTCCACCCTCTTTTGCATGAAACGAATAATATGGAAAATAGCACCTCAGCAATGGCACCCAACAAACAAATACTGGACAAAAATCCAAAAAGGAAACGAAACATTGAAGACAAGAAAAATGCAGGGATAAACATCTGGCGAATGACACAAGAGTAAAATCCAGGGCAGCAGTAATATATGTAACTATTGCTTTTGCATAACTACGACAGATAACATATCTAACCAATTTTTTTGAAAGCTCTGCAGGTTCATTTAAACCAGTGTTATACGCCATTATCAAGACTTCGAGAGAGACAATGATCAGCCAATGAAAATAATTTTAGCATCCAATGCTTATGCGTTCTCCATTGCTAGCAGGTATTATGATTTCTTTCTTTGTTCATTTTATGACTTCCTTTTTATTTTAGTTAGCTCTCGGCGTTCTTATAGCTGGTGTAAATTGGATAATCTCACCTGCATCTCCTCATTTGTTTGTTGAGATTAAATTGCTCGATCATTGATATTGGTTCTAATCCACTAAATCTTAATTGTATGAAAAGTTTAGTGCCATGATAGAAGGGTTTATACAACCAGTGGAGTTTTGCACTATTAGTCTGCTCAACTTTAGATGCTTATATATATCTATTGATTACTTCCCATTGATACATTAGTTGTATGTTCACTAAAAGGAGTCTTCATTTGTTGCCAACGTGCAAACAAAAAACCAATTCTGAATCGAATTTTATAAAGGCAAGAAGCCAAACAACGCAAGACATCCATTTCATTCATTATTTTTTACATCTCGATTTTAATTGGGTCAAATATTTTCCTTGGGGTTTTATCTAAATTGTTGGTCAGGTTACTACGATTTGCAGAACTGCATGGGTTTTTAAATGTCCAAGCAGGATTAATATGCTCATACTTTATTTTTCAACTTTTTTAGGAATTCTGAGTTTGTATACCCTGTAAAAACTTTCCATGCAGACATTGAGTTCCTGTTGCCACCGTATTCATCTTCAGCCAGGAGCTGAAATATTAAGGTGACTTTCCTCGCATTTACCATCTCTTGATACCTTAGATGGATTTTGCCTGATATGGTTTTCGTGGGAATTTCCCATCTGCATGTTTGTAGTTAGTATGTGTTTCTTCCCTTTCACTATCATCGTCACTCCAATCACTAATGCTATTCTTTCACCTCAACCCGCATCCCCACTTGGTTCGTAACTTAGGATGAGTAGAGTTCGTTGTACTAAATTTATATATTTTGATTTTAAACAAATAAAAGTGTATTTTGATTGAGTTTATGAGTTCAATGATATATTTTAATTTTAAGCAAAAATTAAATTAGATGTCAAAGAAATTAAAATATTAGACTGTTTAATAAAAACTCAAAAATATATGTTATTTCAAAACCTGTGCACAAAACCCATCTTGGAATTTTGGGCCTGTGATGAATATTTGAATTGTAAGGTAAATCTTCTTAACCAAAGCACAGACTAAGGCAAGAAAACTCAAATGGAAGATTAGACATGTTGTAGGCGGGAAAAACCCTTGGATAGAAGTTTGTCTCCACTTCTTAGTTGAATTTTGTGTTTGTACTCCTACATAGGATGATAATTCCCTGCTGTTGATCAATTCCCTACCTGTTGTTGATAAAATTCCAAATCTCCCTTGTAATTCTTTGTGCAAGCCATAGACTTTGCACCCAAACTAAATAAATAAATATATATATATATATAAGCCATATGAAACAATTATGCTATACACACTGCTTAAACATGATTTATTTTATGAGCCATCATATGTATAACATTCATGTTTATATTTTTCCCGCCTTTCTATTAAGACCCAAAGTTTCCTATCCATTGTAGAAGCTGCGTGATGGAAAGAAGAGAGATATGTAGACATAATTGGCTGAGCAGAGTCAATATATTGAGGCAAAAAAGGAAATCTTGTGAGCAGATATCATTGCCTGTTCATACCTCAACATCAGGTGTATCAACTACACAGAAACGTCGTTGTGCTGAAGAAATAAGAACTAACAGCCCCACAGCTAAAGATAATAGATTGATTACAGCAGAAATTCTGTGGCAGAAAAGAAAAATATCCCATCAGCTCATGTCAGATGATGGCAACAGAACATCTACCTCAGCATCGCTTCATAAACGTAGTTGTACTGCATCAGCAAGAACTACCAGTGAGACCCAACTGCTAAACAACAATACATATTCAACAAATGATCCACATATGCTAGATCTTGGAGCTCCTAAATATGTCTGCCAGTATTGCAAGGCAATATTTTGGTTTGCTGAAAGACTGAAATCACATAGTTCAAAGACACTTGTTTATTCTTCTTGTTGCAGACAGGGACGAATCAAGCTACCTTTGGCAACAATTGCACCCAATCCAATACAGTTGTTGATAGATTATGCTGGTGGAAAAAATTCAAGGTTATTTCAGAAAAATATCAGAATGTATAATCTATGTTTGCATTCACTTCAATTGGAGGGAAAATAGATAGAACTATCAACAAGGGGCCTGGTCCATTTATTTTTAAGATAAGCGCCAAAATCACCACATGATCGGGTCATTGCTCCCAGTGATAGGCGAGAGACCTCATTTTGCCCAGTTATATATCTATGATACAGACAATGAAGTCAAAAATAGAATGTCCGCCTTTCAATGCTATGACAAGAGTTGTGTAGGTCCTGACAAGATAGTTGTTGCTGAGTTGATCTCAATGTTTGACACATGTAATGTATTGGTTAAGATATTTAGGATGGCAAGAGATAGGTTCAAAAATGCAGAGCCTCATTGTCTGGCCCTGAAGTTATGTGGTGCTAGAGCTGGTGATAGTGTGCAGTACAATGACTTTAAAAATGCTGAAATGGCTGGTCTTATTGTTGGAGATATTGGATAGACAAACCAATCAAGGGATATCATTGTAGAACACCAAACTAAACAATTTCAGAGAATTGATGATCTTCATCCCTCATTCATGGCAATGCAGTATCCTCTTCTATTCCCTAATGGAAAAGATGGGTATAGATTAAACATGAAATATGAAGTTGATACTAACAGAGTAGAGATCAAGCGGGAAATGTTACTAGAAGAGAATATTACTCATATGTTCTTCATCAAAGAGATGTTGGTTTCCAGCTGTTGATTCGAGGGGGTAAACTTTTCCAGCAATATATAGTTGATGCTTTCACAACCATTGAAGATGAACGACTGCGATACATTAGATTCAAGCATCAACAAGAACATTATAGGTGCGACATATACAAAGGTGTCCAGGATGCATTTCTTCAAGGTGACGCTGCATCAAAAACAATTGGGCAGCGTGTCATATTGCCATCAAGTTTCACAGGAAGCCCAAGATATATGATTCAAAACTACCATGATGCTATGGCAATCTGCCGAGCTAGAGGTAATCCAGATTTATTTATTACATTCACTTGCAATGAGAAATGGAAGGAGATAGAAATGGCTATTGCATTGATACCTGGGCAAAAAGTGGAAGATCGACTAGATATTGTTGCGCGCGTCTTCAATATTCAACTTATCGAATTCATCAAGGACATCAAGACTGGAAACTATTTTGGCAGGGTGTAGGTGTTATATATACAGTTGAATTTCAAAAAAGAGGCTTGCCACATGTGCATATTATTGTATGGTTGCAATCAGAAGACAAATTCCCAGCACCTGAGGATATTGATAAGATTATTACTGCTGAAATTCCAGATCATCTGACAGAACCTGAATTGTATAGCATCATGTCAAAATTTATGATGCATGATGCTTGTGGGTTGGCAAACTGCAAAGCTCCCTGCATGAAGGATATCAAGTGCATGAAACACTTCCCAAATGGTGTCAATCTTGACAACCGTTATGTAGTGCCATATAATAGAGGATTGTTGTTAAAATATCAAGCACATGTGAATATTGAATGGTGTAATCGCTCTAGATCAATCAAATACCTATTCAAATATGTAAATAAAGGCCCTGACAGGACACGTGCAGTTCTACAAGAAAGGAATCAGCCTCCAGAAAATAAAATTGTTGATGAAATCAAGATTTATTATGATTGCAGATACTTGGCAGCATACGAATCCTGCTGGAGAATATTTGAGTTTCACATACACTCCAAATACCCTGCTGTAGAGAGGTTGACTATACATATGCCACTCATGAACAACATATTTTTCCCAGGTGATAGACAAGTCAGTGATGTGCTACGCCAACCTGGTATTGAGAAAACAATGTTGACAAAGTGGATGTACACCAACATCCTCTATGAAGATGCGAGAGAGTTAACATACACAGATTTTCCTACTTTCTGGAGGTGGGATAGCACAGACAAAATATGGTTTCGACGCAAAAGAGGCGTGAGTATAGGAAGAATCTCGTATGTTCATCCTCTTGCTGGTGACGCATATTATCTTCGATTGTTGCTAACCCATGTCAAAGGAGCAAAAAATTTCACAAATGTCAGAACAGAAGATGGAGTAGTGTATGATGATTTTAAACAGGCTTGCAACGCTATGGGATTGATTGGTGATGACCGTGAATGGCATGATGGAATAGGAGAAGCTGCAATCTGGGCCACTTCATATGAACTAAGAAATCTTTTTGTAACATTAATACAATTTTGTGATGTCGCAGATGCTACCGGATTGTTCACGGTGCATGCAAGAGCTATGGCAGATGACATAGTACATAGAGGACATTTACAAGCCGAGACTCTGTGCAGCTCATTGTCAGAAGAAGAATTAAAGACCCTGGTCCTTGGGGAGCTGCAAAACCTTCTGCAAAAAAAAGGTGCAACACTAACTGATTTTCACCTTCCATTACCAACTACAGCCAATTCAAATGATCTACGAAACACTACATTCATGGAAGAACTCAACTACAATGCAAGATAGTTACGTGATCTGAACATGAGAAACATTGAAAATTTAAATGAGGAACAGAAACTCATCTATGAAGATGTACTGAATTCAGTCAATGGTAGAAAAGGAAATTTGTTCTTTGTATATGGTCATGGTGTACAGGCAAGACATTTGTTTATCAAACTTTCATAAATAAGCTTCGTGCGGAAGGCAGAATAGTCCTTGCAATAGCTTCTTCAGGGATAGCATCCTTGTTGTTACCCGGTGGCAGGACAGCCCACTCCAGATTCAAAATACCAATAGACATCCATCAAGAGTCTACATGCTACATCAAAAAAGGATCACAAGCTGCAGAACTAATCAAATCAGCAGCTCTAATAGTCTGGGATGAAGCACTGATGGCGCATAGAAACTGTTTTGAAGCTTTAAATAGAACTATGAAGGATATTCTAGAAGTTGAAGGCAATACAGATAATCTCTCATCACTGCCTTTCGGAGGGAAAACTGTTGTTCTTGGAGGAGATTCTAGACAAATCTTGCCGGTGGTTCTAAAAGGTGTTAGGTGTTAAAAACACCTAATATTCTGGTGTTAAGAAGTGAGTTTTTGCCCAATATTTTGGTACAAATAATACCCTATGTGTGTGGTCATATTTCAGGAATGCTTATTGGAGGTTCAATGGAAAGGGTACCAGCTGGACGAAATCTGCGACCTTGGCAGCTGCAGGACGCGGGATTGTAATTCATACGCTATTTGGGATGCTGACGTGGCTAGCACTGGTTGGTTCTCTTATTCCTTATAAAAGGTCATTAACCCTAAAGAGAAGAGTATTGACGACTAGAAAGAGGAACCAGAGGCGATTTTGGGGAGAAGAGAAGAACAACAGCAAGGATTATTGAGGATTCTGGCAGATTTTTCGTCCTTCTTGTGAAATCAAACATTGTGGTCAATTATAGTTATGAATTTCATTAATATTAGGAGTAGCTAATTTATTTTCTAGCTAGGGTTGGTAAATTCTTATGCCAAAACCTTGTTCGCAGATTTAATTGATAAGCAGACTGAATTTAATTTATTGTTCTCTGGATTTAAAATTGATTGTCTATGATTATGTATGCGTGATCAACATCTTAATTGTAGGTATTTTTAGTTAAACTTATTTGGCTGACCATGACCCGGTGTTTGACAAAGTAACAAGAACTTGCGTAAGATCCAGGTTTTGTGAACAATAGACATAACTGATTGGGTGATAGATTGTTACTCTGGGTTGTGCGTTTGTCGATTTCCTAGTGCTCATGCTTATTTTAGGATGTTCTTAGGAGAGACCAAGCCAATACTCCTTGAATAAGAAAAGATCTTGCAACTGGACCAAAGTCAGAATTGTTGTTTAGGGAAATCTAGTTGACTGTAGCTGGACCAAGGCCTTTTGATTGACAGCGTTAAATTCTTAAAAATTGTGTGCTTGCGTATTAATTTGTGTGCATAGGATGAGGTATTTGAAACACCATTCCCAAGCTTGGTTTTTTTACATTGATTTACAAATATAATTTTTACTCTGTTGTAAATTAATTTGCAGTGTTCAATTAGTAGTTAATACAGTCCTTGTGATTCGATCCCATTCACTAATTACTGTCATCGACACGTACTCTTGCGTTTGGGTAAACCAGTTGGTATGATTAATTGTGAATTTAATTTGTGATTAAAAATAGCGATCAAAAGGCTCAAGGCATGACACAGTGCAGGAATGCATAACATGAAAAGAAATATGGGAGAAGTGCAGACTATACAAACTGAAGACAAATATGAGGCTATTAGTGAATGGACTACATGATGCTGAACTATTTGAGATGAGTAAATTTGCTCAATGGTTGCTTGATATTGGTGAAGGAAAGGTCAAAGCTATTAAGATGAATGAAGAGGATGAAAACCCTGTATGGATCAGAATTCCAGATGAAATGCTATTAGTATCAACGAATCATTCCATTGGGAACCTAATAGTTGAGATTTACGATGATCTAATGATGATGTATAGCAATATAGAGTACTTGAAGGAGAGGGCAATTATTACAGGGACAAATGAGGCTGTAGACAAGATAAATTCTGAAGTTCTAGCTATGATCCCTTCACAGCAAAAAACCTATTTGAGCTTTGACTCCATATGCAAGGCAGCAGGAGGCACAGAAGAAGATGATATATTGTACCCACCAGATTTCTTAAATGCACTATCTTTCAGTGGTGTTCCTCATCATAATTTACCCTTGAAGATAGAAACTCCAATAATGCTGCTGAGGAATATAAAACCAGCTCATGGGTTATGCAATGGAACAAGATTGATTGTGAAAAAGTTGGGGGCAAGAGTAATATAAGCTATCATTATGACAGGCTGTCATGTTGGAAGCAAAATCTTTATTCCAAGGATAGACATGACAGCAACTGGCAAAAGATGACCTTTTACAATTAAACAAAGACAATTTCCTATCCGGCTATGCTATGCAATGAATATCAACAAAAGTCAGGGCCAGACATTGGCAAAGGTAGGCTTATATCTCCCCAAACCTGTTTTTACACATGGGCAATTATATGTTGCAATCTCAAGAGTTTCTACATACAAAGGTCTAAAAATCTTGCTAGGCGATGACAACAAAACAGAGCACCGTTATACTAATAACATAGTTTACCAAGAGATATTTGAAGATCTCTAAAAAGGTATATGCTCCCTAATTTTGCAGGTACAGGATATCATATTTTCTTTTTGTGAACAATCTCCACTCCTACAACCATGGTTCCATCCTTCTGTCATCTTACCTATCTAGCTATTTCCAACTGGTAAAAAAAATTGATAATCCATTTCGATTTGGCAGATGCATGTGCTAATTCATCTCCACTATCATCAAAATTTGGGGACCTTTAATCTATTAGTGTGCTCTCTTCTGATGTAAGAATCTATTGTCTGATGTGATCTCCTCTCACTCTAGGTTTGCCAGCAGCCTGTGGAACTCGCATGAGAAAGCGTTCTTTCTTCAACTGTCTTTGGTTCCATGCTTGCATTTTACAATAACACCTCACAAAGGTAACCGTTCTTCAGCTTATTTATTTTCTTTGCTGCATCATATATTTCTAACAAACTTTGTTGATCTTTCTACTCCTCCATCTTTCCTTTGCACTATCAGATTCTATTATCTCCAGAATTTGACCAATTAAATTTCACCCACATAGCGTAACAAACAAGGCAAGACATCCATTTCAATCATTATTTTTTACTTGGGTGAAATATTTTCCTTGGGGTTATTTACTTCATATGGCCTCAACAGGCAATGTTATTTTTATTAATATTTTTATTCCCATCGAAGATTAGGGATAAATTTGTGACCAAAGCAATGACAAAAGCCTGTAATTCACTTTCGCCTATTCAGATTGAATTCTACTTTATTTTAAGCATGCATTCTTATTTCTGCTTCTCAGTTGTGAAGTGGCCTTTATTGTGTGTTTTTGTTTCTGATTAGATCAGTGCACTGCTTGAGTTTTCTTGCATGTGTTTCTTCTGATTATATTCGCCCAGAGCATATTTGCAGCCTTGAACTTTCAGTTATTTATTCTACTTTCAGTTCATCAGTGATTTGTTTGGATTTCCCCATCCAGTATGAGATTGTAACAAAGACTGTAGGAAGAACAAGCTCCATTGGCAAAGATACACGGGATCTTTTCTCTTTGCAAGCAAGACATAGAAGTACTGCGACGTCCCCAGTCTATTTCGATCTCTGTTTTGGTCATGATATTGTAACCAACATGTGAGATTTCATCTCAAGGAGAATCTAGAGACGACAATGTAAACATTTTTGTTCAAAGGAGTATTAGAAAGCTATTTGTTAAACTGCTCATTTCTTCTTTCAGGCATTCAAGCTTCAAGAGTCTTGTACAATCTAACCCTTCAGTCATGTGTTTAAAAGTTTTACTTCTATCCCTTTATAATGTAAATGCTGCAGATTATTGACTGCTCTTCTTCGTTGGTATATAGTTACCTTTTCTTTTATAATTTTGCTTGTTTTGTTTAGTTTCTATTTGGATCTATTAATGGACTCTTTTTAATCTTGAAAAATAAGTTCAGGCGCACAAGATCCAAAAATAGTGTCATAATATTAGATATTGCTGGAGTTGCTCAAGGGTGAAAGAGAAAGGTAAGTAGAAGGAAAAAATGATAAACGCTTAAAGTTTTTTATGATCATATCTACTTGAAACTTGAAACTTGAAAATCTTATTGGGATACCATGGTTTGTTCTACTAGATTATCTTAATTTACTGAGGTGTCGAACTGCAGTTATGTCATTGTTGCTCGGGTACATATTGCTCTACCTAATAGAATCTACTGCATTATAACATGTTGCTATATAGTTTAGCCTCCTTTGGTGTTCCCAGTTTTCACGTTTGGCACTTAAGCACCAAGCTAAACCACACGCTGATTTATTGTAAGGGAATGACACCAATTCCTATACATCACACTCTGCTTCAAATATGATATCATTTATATACATATCTACTAGACGTTTACACGACAAAGATTATACAACACGATTATAACTAATAATCCAAAATTACAAATCCTATATTAACGGAAATCATTATGTTGGAACAACTACAACACAATGCACCTGCAGATAGAATATTCATCTACAATCCGATAATCTACTCCAGTATCATCATACATCATCCAAACTTATATATACATTCATCCATTGACATAAAAACTAGCATAGAAGTTACCAAAAGATACAAAACAAAATGACTTTTGTACTCATCAAATGAGTTTCCAACTAAGATTGCACACCTACAATACAAAACATAGAGGCTACCAACTAGAAACCTCCAAGTCCTCGCTCAACACCTAACAAATAAAAATTACACAAACAAATTAGCAGGTACATACTAATAACAAAAAAACCCTTTGCAAAACAACATTACAAAAACCAATGAAACGTTTTTTGACATGTCTAACCTTAGTAAATCATTCACGCTTTAGAGCAGGGAGACTGAGGACGATAAATTGCTGACAACTAGTTGAACAACCTTGATCACTCACATTATTATATCGAGCTGCAATCCTACGAGAAAATCGAAGATTGGGCCTGCTGACAAATGCGCTTGGCATACAGCCATCAACATTTTCCTCAGATTTTATCCTGACATTAACACCATCCGTACGATCCTCAAATAAAACATCATCAGCAGATACCTACAGTAAACAACAATAATACAAATAAGAGAAAATAAAGCAACAATAACATGAAAAACAACAACTATAAAATAAACACGGAAAAAAAATATACAACCTTAAAACCACAAGAAGAAGGGCCTTCAGCAGTTAGAATTCCAAGTAATCGTGCAATCTTGGAAACCAATGGGCCAGACTTAAGCCAATCAACATCCGCGAAACCAGCTCTTTGCTTGCTCTCAGGTACCACTAATTCGGCAACCTGTTAAACAAAAAAAATTTCAATGTTGATAATGATCACCACAGTCCCAATATAATAAAAGAAATATACACATACATACCGATGAGAACTTCCAGTGTGGGACACAAAAGATGGACTTATCATATAAATCCAGATATAGTCCATCCTCAGATCGGCGTAATAGCAATTCCTGCTATCCATTATATTGATGAACAAACAGACACACGACACTAAACAAAACACAAGAAAGTATCACATATAAAAAACAATTAACAAAAAATTCCTCATTCTCACAAAAGACCAACCTCTATTGGAACTATCCTTATCTCGAATATCAGAATATGTATTAAGAAGAAGCCCGCGAAGTAGATCCACGTCTACTGACTCAGCATCATCATCATCCGAGCTCAAAACAACACCAACTCCATTACCATCATTCTCGGATGGTACATCCACAACAACCAAAGGATGGATAACATAAACATTCACAATTTGATTTAAATATCCAAGAATGTCAATCTTCATATAATCATCATGTCCTTTCACCCTAAAAAGCCCAGGCTTAAAAGCAACGGAGTTACACACATAACAAAGAGACACCCAATCGGAGTTAATATCTAAAAACTCCATCAGCAATAGCCCAAACAAATCTCCAGACCAACAATTAATATCCATATATTTGAAGATGCTAACCGTACCACCAAAATAGATACTGCAATCATCATTGACATGGTGAACGGCGACTTTAAATCCTTCCAGAGCAGACATCCTAACAAAAGAAAGACATAACCAAAAACATAGTCCTCCATAATTAACAAACCAACTATAACAATGGAAAAAAAACCTAAAAAGAAAAAAATGAAACACATTTTCATACTAAATAAAGGCAGATCTCAACCCCAGCAAAATTGAGAAACCAAGTTGAAACATGGGCAGCCCATCACAAAGCCAGATAAAGGAAAAATGATTATGCAAATGAAAAACAAGGGCACTCCTACAAAATGCCCTCAAGAAAACATTTGGGAAAAGCACATACCTTAACTGGAGTTATGCCGACACACAGGTAAAAAAACTTGAGTAGGAAAACTAGAAATAAACACTACGCACCGACCTCCTAGAGCACCCAAAAAGATGCCATCTATCATATTAAAATATAAAATAATAATAATATATCAATTAATGTTCTTAAAAAATATATATGTAAGTTCAAAAAATAAATTAATTCATATTTTTAACACCCATCTAGATAACTTACCAAAAAAGCAACCGAAAAAACATTAGAGCCAAAAGTCCAATTTTAGGGATTTATAATTGCCCCAATCAAGTAAGGATAAGTATTGTGACTCCTGCTGATATTGTCCCATATGCAACACTATTTTGATATGCGTGTTGACACAAAATAAAAGACAAAAAACCTGTATAGTTTTTTTGTGTAGGGCTCAAAGATGTATGTGCTTGCAAGATAAAACACTGAGAGCTTAGCAACACAAATACATCTTTGAGCCCTACCCAAAAAAACCTCAAAACACAAAATGTTCAAATCCATTTGTACATTTAGGCTACGTGCTAGCAACCTTTCTCCCCAAAAACAACAAAATGCTCTCAAGGATCTCGACTGGTTAATGATGCAGCTGGAAACAACAACAAATACTGCCTTCAACCTCACCGAACATGAAGCTATCTGCCTGATTGAAGCAAAAGAGCAGTTGCAGAGTCGTTTTGAAGAAGTATCCGACTGGGAACGACAAAAAACAGATGATTGCACCAGACAGGAACTAGATAACGAATAAATAGAGGACAACAACTCAAAAGAAGAAGTTCAAATAGGTAACTTAATGCAATCAATCATATTGTTCATATGGCCATACTGTTATCAATTGCAAACAACAGGGACAACATATCTATCTACTTCAACATTAGAGGCCTATATGAAGAAGCTTGCAAGATCTATTAAATGATAGATGAGCAACAACAGTACCATTGCAAAAAACAAATGCAAACACAGACACCAAAATATTACAACATCAACGAAGAAGAACGCAGACAACATCAATTACAAACCAATATCAGAAGATTGGATTGGTGTGGGCTACAAATACAGGCCATCACTCATCGTGCTGCAACAGAAATTCAGGACCAAGTGAACAACCACAACAAAAGCTCTGATAGACCAATGACAAAGCAAAGCGACGCAATGAAAGAGAGAGAACAAGAAAATAGGAAAACAAAAGAAACTTCCAAAATATGTTATCTCAAATTGAACACCTAAACTGCCAGTTTGAAAATATGGTGTTCAGGCTTCAAAATATCACCAAATAAATGCAATCAAGACTGCTATCTTGCAAATCACTGTTGATCAATAGTGTGTTTATGTACATATTATATATATTGAATATAAAAGTTTTTAATCAGTAAGCAGTTGTTATAATCTACCATGCTATTTGCCATATATAAGCAATACAAGTACAGAAATATATACCAAAGATTACATTCCTCCTCCTCTTAAATATACACACACACAAAAAATACGCAATTACTTTGCTGAGACAAAAAAAAATTCAAAAGCCAATTTTTCTACTGAAGATGAAATTTCATCTTCAAAATATTGGAAAACAAAGCATTTAGTATCCACTTTACTTGGAAACCATGAAAAATTTATATCTTCTTATAAAAAAACATATTTTATACTAACATACTCAAATATCCGACCCAACAAAACTGAAAAATGATACTTCATTTGCAACAATGCTAACCAAAAACACATCCCATCAAAATTCTACAAAAAGTAAGCAATGATTAACGTGTATGGATAAAAAAAACAAAGGATAACACAAAATCAACTAAAAGATCTCAACACAGGTTTTGCAAATCCAAAACAACAAGTGTCAACGAACCAAACACACACAAAATATCTACAATCATTAAATAACATCTTCAAATTGTAAAAAAACCTATCATCTAACAAAGCCCTGAGTAGCTCAGACAATACCAATCTAATCATCGTCTTCATACACGGACAGCATCTCATACGACAATCCAGGTATGCAAACATCCAATATTTATGATCTCAACTCTTTGTACATAACACTTTGCTAAATAGTGATGTTTTCTTCTCATAATCGCAGGACAAAAAGATGAATAGCACGCCACTATCACAACTCCAAGAAGGCCAAAAACAATGCCAAATCACATGCAGATTGGCAAGAATCTGGGAATAAAAAAATCCTAATATGAATGACAGGGTGATAAATGTAGACTTCATGCATATCGATGAAGAGGTAAAAATAAAAACAAACTTTACATTCTTATATATTATCATTCACACGAACACAAATTAAACATTGCTACTGATCTCATACAAACTGTGAATCCAAGCACTACAATGCAAGGCACAATGAGGAAACAAGATGCGCCTAGAATAACAGAGATATTCCAAGAAGGAAAGCATATACTATAGCTAAATTCACTCTCTCACAGGCTCCCAACTTATTCAGAGTAACTCCCCATACCAACATGATCAGGCTGGGCACTTGGACAATCATTAAGGATTTCTCTGACACAGCAAATGCAATACCAATTAACGCATTCAATTTCATAACCGAGGAAGAGCTGGAAGACAGACTAGATGATGATGTCTACCTCACAGGTAACAAAACATTAACCATAAACTTTAATACAACAGATTTTTATTTATATCTCCAAAAAACAACTTTCATTTACCTTAGCGTACCTCTTCTTTTATTACGAGTTGTTATACAGATATAATAGGTGAACTGGTTAAAGTTGCACAAGTGAAACCAGTTAATACAAAAGGGAGACAAGTTCCTAAGAGAAATCTTATGATACAGTTACCCAGGTATGTAAGTTACAAAATACAATAACACAACTGATGCAAAAACAAGACAATAGATACTGACAGGTTTATTTCAATATCCAGCCTACGAAAACTTGCAATAACAATATGGGGCAAGAGAGCAGAGACTTTCCATCAAGATCATCCCCTGGAAGGCCTACAAAAAAATCCCATAATAATTGTGTTAACCTCACTTACTGTACGATCATTCCAAGGTAAATACATCAACAAAACTACAAAATTCAATAAATGAACAAATCCCTAATTAATGTTCATTTATGCAGCGGAGACAACTCTATCAAGCACATCAGCAACAAAGATCTACATTAACCCTGATATCCCTGAAGTCTCCACTTTTCTTTCAAGGTATGTCCAATCAAATAAAATGACATCAATATTTTTTCACATGTCCTTTGCATGTCAATTGTTTGTCTTGTCTATAGAATTCGTATGCATGTAACTTATACAGATATTCCAGGCTACTATTTCCAACTGAACTGATAATTGAAGCTGAGACATCACAAGCAACACCAACCAAAGACATCATTACTGCTGATCATACAACAACCATTTCAACATTGCTTCACCTAGATAGAATATCAGACCTGGTATGAAACGTACGCCCAAAAAAAATTATTGTTCGGCTTATTCTAAAATTTTTTTACCTATATACAGGACAAACAATTCACATGCAGAGGAGAGATAACAGGGGTCGATGGCTCTAATGGTTGGTGGTATAACACATGCCATAAATGCAAAGGTGGAGTCACTAACAACGATGGAAACATATTTTGCACAAAATGTCTTGTTGTAGTGAACCAACGAATACCATGGTAAGAATCCATTTCAAAGAGATATCATTCAAATATATACATATATAGCAACATATATGATTGATCAAAAAAATACATGTACAAAGTCCCTGTAAATATCAAGGACAAAACAGCAGAAGCAAAATTCTTAATGTTTGGAAACCAAGTGGAAACACTCCTCAAAATACCAGCTAGCCAGATGTCTCAGCTACCAACATCAGATCAGAATGAAACTCCTCCATTGATGCAACAACTGATTGGGAAAAACCTCTTCTTCAATGCATCGATCAACGACAGAGATGCTAACTCAGAAACACTTAGCTTCAAGGTGACAAAGATCTCTCAACAAAATATCAACAGGGAAAACATATCCATGGAATCAATCAATGAACAAGTTGTGGGCCAGAACTATACAAGGTTTGCCCATTTTAATAGCTGTGCGATATTTTAGATACATCTGTAACACATGTTATATATCTAACAATTTCCCTCCACCCTCTTTTGCATGAAACGAATAATATGGAAAATAGCACCTAAGCAATGGCACCCAACAAACAAATACTGGACAAAAATCCAAAAAGGAAACGAAACATTGAAGACAAGAAAAATGCAGGGATAAACATCAGGGGAACCACACAAGAGTAAAATCCAGGGCAGCAGTAAAATATGTAACTATTGCTTTTGCATAACTACGACAGATAGCCCTATATGTAAACCTTTGGATCTATAAGCCACGTTTTTAATGTTTTTAATGTGTGTTTCTTACCTGCTGCATGTGAAATGCTCTCTGCCCATAGGTTGCGCTCTCTTCTTCACTGTAAACTTCCTTCATTCTTTGCCTCTGCTAGGTCATCCATTTCCACCGGAAACCATCGGGCACCGCACTTATTCCAACTACGATCATCCTTTAACTATCATCCTCACTCCAATCACTAATTGTATTCTTCCACCTCAACCCGCAGCGCCGCGCGGGTACCTGCTAGTCTATACTATCTATAATTTTTGAAACAAACTTTTGGTTAAACACAATCTTGACACATGGATGAGCTTGGAATTGCCACATGGAAATTAGGTTTTAAAGTAAAAAAAAAATTATGTCATTAATTTTTCCTTATCATCTTATCTCATTTTTATCACAAATTAAGAAAGTGATAAACACGGGTAAGTTAAAAAGACTTTTCGTATATAGTGCATTTAAATCTGTTAGTTTTTTCCTTATCATCTTGTCTCATTTTTATTGCATCAATTTACAAGGCTTCAAATATTGTGGATATAGTCATCTATGTTCACGTCATTTAATTATAACAATGAGTAAATGTTTGCACAGATTCATTAAATATTGTTTTCGATTACTCTAAGGTAATCAAATAGATTTAAGATCTAAACTATTTATAAGTTCACAAACCAATATCAAAACACAAACACAAGATAAATGTACGATGAAATATGATCACAATGAAAAAAACAATTTTGAGGGACTGCCACTAGATTTGGTTTTCAAAGTTCTTGAAAGATCAGTAGAAGAAGCTTCAACTTTTTTTCCCTACGAATGAGGTAAGAAAATTATAAAAACTTTTAAACATTGTTTAAATTACAATGTACGTCAAGATTATTGTTGCCTAAATGTCTTGCAATACTGATGCGCAAAATAAGTATTTATCATTCATACTGTTCGTCTAATGAGTTTTATTTTATGATACAAAAATATACAGTTGCCATGCTTTCAGAATGATTGTCAGTAAACCTATAATTGCTAGAAATGTTGATGTGTGGCCATTGAGGAGTATCTTCCCATCAATCGATAACAGGGGTGAAGATTTCTTCAATTACATGGTTTCCATAGATGTTGTCGATCCTAAACTCCTTCAAGGGACGCATTATTTTTTCAACAAGGATATGCCTTTTACTGGAATCATTATGCTAAAAGATGCAGCGGTAAGTGGGAGGGAATTATGTGCATATGTTTTCACATTTGCAGTCGCAAAAACACACAAACGACAGGAAACCTTATTTTTCCGGTTATATATAAAAACAACTGTTTATACCCCATGTTGACTTTATTCAAATACATAATATAACACCCACAATGTCCTCTTCAAAAACATTTCATACCGACAATTCTAAAAGACCTTACAAGTTATTTTTCGACAACTACAAATATTAAGATGGATATACATACAATTAATCAATTTTCGTGGCGTAGCCACGGGTTAAACCTAGTTTTATATAAACTTGGATTGGTAAATTGTGGTTGTACCACGTGGCACTTTCATGAACAATATAAATGCGCCACGTGGTAGTGTTTTATAAAATAATTACTTTAAATTGTTTGATTTTTTAAATTTTAAAATATTACAATCATATTATATTACTAATATATGAACTTGGAATGTTAAATTGTGGTTGTCTCACGTGACAGTTCAGTTTGGGGTCGAGAAACCGAAACCCGTCTGCCAGTTCCCTGCCCTGGGAGTCACAGACAGATGTAAGTCGCAGGATGTGCAGCCTTATGGTAGGGACCACCTGCCGCTTCAGAAGTGGTCGAATGCCTCTACGAGGGTTCGAACTCACAACCTCCACTTCCCCCGTTAAGGGTTTTGACAAGGTGGGTACCGCTCAGAAGGGTTTTCAACCAAATCAAAGCTGGAAACATAATAACTCAAATCAAGCCTTCTCAAACCTATTTCTCATCCTAAAAACGTGTGAGCATATTCTCTCTATCAATTTGATTATCTTTCCTATTCTATCACTCTAATCCAATGGACCAGATGCATGCCTTGATCTCCACACATATCCAATGGTCCAAATTATTCTTCCTTCACTATAAATACACCTCTAGCTCTCTCATCTTTCACCTTGGCTAATTTATTTTTCACTCTCTCAAGCATTGCTCTTCCAATTTCCAGCAATCTCCATTCTCATCATACTCATTTTTCTTGAGAGCCTTTTTATCACTTTAAGCCAAGCCAAGTTTTTCTTGAGCAACCTAAATATTCATACATATTTTTCTCAAGCAATATCCAGAATTTCATCTTATATAATCCGCAATTCTAGAGTCTCTCTTTGTGCCTAAACACTTTTCAATCTAGCTACTACAAAGAGCCTAAATCCTTGAGCCAAAACAATTCCCTATTAAGCTATTTGAGAGCTATTAAAAAGAGGGTTTTTATTAATATTGTAAGGGGTTGGTGGTTAGCCAAAACCACGTGTTGTATGTAATATCCCGAACCCAAAATTTTAAAAAAAATATAATAATTTTTCAAATTTAATATTTTTAATAAATACTACACATTTTTAGAAAAATATTGACGCAAGAATCAGCTAAATCGGAGTTGAATTGGATTTGTTATGGATTATAGAAGTTTAAGTGTTATTTGAGAATAAGGGGCAAAACGGTAATTTTCACCAAAAATCTGGGATAACCCAGATTTTTCTGGTTTTTCCGGCATATTTGGCCGAAGGAGAGAGAGAGAGAGGAGAAGTTGTTCGTTTGTGGTCCGATCGGAGCAAGTAAGGTGTCAAATCGAAGCTCGTGAAGAGAGGAGCAAAACCCAAGTAGAATCACCACCATCGGACCACCGCAGACGGCGGAATCGGCCGGAGAAGTTTCGGTTTTTCAAAATTTCAAAGCTCGATCCCGGTCGATTCAGTAGGAATTTTGGAACGAGACAGGTACCATTAGATTTCTGTTGTTGTGGGCTTCGTTTTGATGTAGGAGTGACCGGAAAATTCGCCGGAAAAATGGATTCCGGTAGAGCACGTGGTCATGGACGGGGTCGCGGCCATGCTGTTCAGGATCAGGTGGTGGAGCAGGAGCAGGTACCGACTCAGGCAGCACCCATAGGTGTGGCGGGTGCGATAGAGACCTTACAGCAGCAGTATAAAGACATGACGAGCATGATACAGACCATAGGTCAGGCAGTAGCTGCTTTAGCTTCACAGATTACACCGCAGGCTATTACCGGTACTCAGGGACAGACAGTTTCAGCAGTTACACCAGAGTTAGTCGGTGTACCTGTTCAGCTACCGCTGGTTATTCAGTCAGGAGCAGGTCAGATAGTTCCAGCGCAGACAGCACCACTAGCAGTTGACCCTTCCATCACTGAGTTAGCTCAGTTGAGGAAGACGAGACCTCCAGTGTATCGAGGAGTGGTAGATCCTAAGGCAGCCGAGGATTGGTTGCGACAGTTGAGGAGACAGATGGTGACGCTCAGGATACCTGATCAGAGGAGAGCTCTATTGGCTTCAGCGTTTTTAGAGGATGATGCTTATGTTTGGTTGGAGAGTATGACTATTGGTAGAGAGAGTATGGAGATGTCATGGTCAGAGTTTGAGACACTGTTTCTAGCACAGTATGTTCCCCAGGCCATTCGCGTTGCGAAGGCCAAGGAGTTTTTGGAGCTGATTCAGAGTAGAGATATGACAGTGTCACAGTATCAGGCACGGTTTGAGGAGCTTGGTCGATATGGAGAGGAGTACATTGCCACTGAGGAGAATAAGATACTGAGATTTCAGCGCGGGCTGAAACCTCGCATTTCAGAGCGTTTAGCAGGGATGATGGTTCGTACTTATCGGGAGTCCATTGATAGGGCACTTGATATAGAGAGGAGCATGGTTGATTCACAGGATTATTGGGAGCTTCATAAGAGGAAGTACGGAGATACTTCTTCTGCCTCAGGGAGCAGTAGTAGACAGAGGACTGAGGGTCAGAGACAGAGACCCAGACAGGATCAGGGGCAGAGATTCCAGGACAGGAGGCAGGACCGTCCGAGTCAGCAGCAGAGTTCTCAGAGACAGGGACAGCAGGGTCTGCAGCAGCGACAACAGGGTCCACGACAGGGACAGGGGTCCATAGCTGGATTGTATTGTTATGCGTGTGGTCATACTGGGCACATGATATCGGACTGTCCCAGAGCGGATAGCCCATTGTGTTTCTCTTGTGGACTACCAGGACATGTCCAGAGGTATTGCCCGAGGAGTCATACAGCATCATCAGGCAGAGGACAAGGAGCCCCAGCACTTGCAGCACCAGCACCTAGAGCTCCAGCAGGCAGAGGGGCCAGACCTCCAGCACCACCAGTGAGACAGCAGCAGCAACAGCAGAGGCAAGGCCAGAGAGCTGGAGTTTATGCAGTTGCACCCGAGCCAGCACCAGATCGTGATTTCATTGGAGGTAGAGTTTTACTTTTCAGTTCTTGGGCTCGTGTTTTATTTGATACCGGTGCCACACATTCGTTTATTTCTACCTCGTTCGTTGAGGCATTGGGGTTAGAGATTTCGGATTTGGATAGGAGATTGGTAGTGGATTCTCCGTTGGGGTCAGGTACTGTGGTGAGGAGCATTTGTAGGGGTTGTATTTTTCGATTTGCTGATCATGAGTTTCGAGCGGACTTATATGTTATGGAGTTCACTGATTACGATGTGATACTTGGATTGGACTGGTTGACTGACTATGATGCTGTGATAGATTGTACAGAGCGTAGGGTCACGCTGACATCGCCATCTGGGCGAGTTAGTTTTTGTGGGTCGCGGGTTGTTACATGTTCTCACTTTCTTGACAACCCACGATATACTGATTGTCTAGTGGCGAGCTTGACTTCTACATCGGAGATTGAGACTAGTACGGTTGTGCCAGTGGTAGAGGAGTATTTGGATGTATTTCCTGATGAGTTACCAGGATTATCACCACAGCGAGAGATTGATTTTGTGATTGAGTTATATCCGGGTACAGACCCGATTTCTATTCCACCGTATAGGATGGCTCCAGCAGAGTTGAGGGAGTTGGATAGGCAGTTGCGGGAGTTGCAGGGTCTAGGATTTATCAGACCCAGTACTTCACCATGGGGTGCTCCAGTTCTCTTCGTGAAGAAGAAGGACGGATCGATGAGGATGTGTGTGGACTACAGGAAGTTGAATAGGGTGACTGTGAAGAATAAGTACCCGTTACCGAGGATAAATGATTTGTTTGATCAATTGAGGGGTAGTCACTATTACTCCAAGATTGATCTCAGGTCAGGTTATCACCAGTTGAGGATTCGAGAGGAGGACATATCGAAGACGGCATTTCGTACTCGATATGGTTATTATGAGTTTCTGGTCATGCCGTTTGGGCTGACCAATGCCCCAGCAGCTTTTATGGATTTGATGCAGAGAGTGTTCAGACAGTATCTTGACCAGTTTGTGATAGTCTTCATCGATGATATATTGGTGTATTCGGCCACAGAGGAGAAGCATAGGGGGCATTTGGAGATTGTTTTGCAGACACTCAGAGAGCATCAGTTGTATGCCAAGCTGAGTAAGTGCGAGTTTTGGGCGACTCAGGTGAAATTCTTGGGGCATGTGATATCCAGAGATGGAGTGGCAGTGGATCCCGCCAAGGTGGAGGCTGTGTTGGATTGGAGGACTCCGAGGACAGTGGGAGAGATTCGTAGTTTCTTGGGATTAGCAGGTTACTACATGAGGTTTATAGAGGGATTTTCACGGATTGCTTCACCGATGACTGAGTTGACGCGGAAGGGTGTTCCTTTCGTGTGGACTGATAGATGTGAGCAGGCTTTTCGGGAGCTGAAGACCCGACTCACATCACCTCCAGTCCTGACCATTCCAGATAGTGGTATTGGTTATCATGTATATTGTGATGCTTCAGGGATTGGTTTAGGTTGTGTGCTTATGCAGCAGGATAGGGTGGTGGAGTATGCTTCACGACTGTTGAAGCCACATGAGAGGAATTATCCTGTACATGATTTGGAGTTGGCTGCTATAGTGTTCGCACTTAAGCAGTGGAGACATTACCTTTATGGGGAGCAGTTTGAGGTGTTTTCAGATCACAGGAGTTTACGACACTTATTTACACAGAAGGATCTGAATCAGAGGCAGCGGAGATGGATGGAGTACCTTGGAGATTATGATTTCTCATTGCAGTATCATCCAGGCAAGGCCAATGTGGTGGCTGACGCCTTGAGTAGGAAGTTGGCAGTGGCACGACTGTCACTGCGGGAGTTTGAGTTGGTGGACATCATTCGGCAGTACCGACTAGATGTTAGTGACAGGGGTGATAGATGTTCCCTGAGCAGTTTGGTGAGTCATCCAGCACTAGTACAGAAGGTGTTGGATGCATAGCTTGGTGATGCGATATTTGATGATATTGAGGATATGGATGGTTGGATTCGAGGTGCTGATGGAGGAGTTCGTTTTAGAGGTCGATTAGTGGTTCCAGAAGATGTTGAGTTGAGAGATGAGATACTTAGAGAGGCACACTATTCTCAGTTCGCGATACATCCTGGTGCTACTAAGATGTATCGAGATGTACGGAGACAGTATTGGTGGAGCGGACTGAAGAGAGATGTGGCCCAGACTGTGTTGAGATGTCTTACCTGTCAGCAGGTGAAGGCAGAGCATAGGAGACCTCCTGGATTGTTACAGCCGCTTCCATTGCCTGAGTGGAAGTGGGAGCATGTGTGTATGGATTTTGTGATGGGATTACTGAGGACTGTGAGGAGACATGATGCTGTGTGGGTTGTTGTTGATAGATTGACGAAGACAGCTCACTTTTTACCGATTCAGCAGACTGACTCAGTGGAGGCACTTACTAGACTTTACATTCGAGAGGTCGTACGGCTACATGGGGTACCCGTGTCTGTTGTATCCGACAGGGATCCTCGTTTCACTTCTCGCTTTTGGAGCAGTTTTCAGGACACCCTGGGGACGATGTTGAGTTTTAGTACAGCGTTTCACCCACAAACTGACGAACAGAGTGAGAGGACTATTCCACTGGTAGAGTTTGGGTATAACAACTCTTATCAAAGTAGTATTCAGATGGCACCATTTGAGGCACTTTATGGTAGACCATGTAGGTCACCACTTTGTTGGTCGGAGGTTGGGGATAGACCCTTGTTGGGACCAGATTTGATTCAGCAGACCACTGAGGTTGTGACAGTTTGATATCTTGGAGAGAGTAGGGAGTTTGGCTTATAGGTTGGCATTGCCACCACAGTTGTCCGGAGTTCATAGTGTGTTTCATGTTTCTATGTTACGGAGGTATCATCGGGATCCCTCCCATATTATTGATTGGTCGACTCTGGAGATTGGAGAGGATGCTACCTATGAGGTACGTCCGGTTCAGATTTTGGATAGCCAGATACGGAGATTACGTTCGAAGACCATACCCTTAGTTAAGGTGTTATGGCAGCATTATGGAGTTCAGGAGGCTACCTGGGAGGTAGAGTCAGATATGCGGGAGCGCTATCCAGACTTGTTTACGACCTAGGTATTTTTCGTATTTTATACTAATTATTTTACCTTTGAGTACTTAATAATTACCCTTTAGGTAATTTCGAGGACGAAATTGTTTTCTAAGGGGGGGAGGATGTAATATCCCGAACCCAAAATTTTAAAAAAAATATAATAATTTTTCAAATTTAATATTTTTAATAAATACTATATATTTTTAGAAAAATATTGACGCAAGAATCAACTAAATCGGAGTTGAATTGGATTTGTTATGGATTATAGAAGTTTAAGTGTTATTTGAGAATAAGGGGCAAAACGGTAATTTTCACCAAAAATCTGGGATAACCCAGATTTTTCTGGTTTTTCCGGCAGATTTGGCCGAAGGAGAGAGAGAGAGGGGGGAGGAGAGAGAGAGAGAGAAGAAGTTGTTCGTTTGTGGTCCGATCGGAGCAAGTAAGGTGTCAAATCGAAGCTCGTGAAGAGAGGAGCAAAACCCAAGTAGAATCACCACCATCGGACCACCGTAGACGGCGGAATCGGCCGGAGAAGTTTCGGTTTTTCAAAATTTCAAAGCTCGATCCCGGTCGATTCAGTAGGAATTTTGGAACGAGACAGGTACCATTAGATTTCTGTTGTGGGCTTCGTTTTGATGTAGGAGTGACCGGAAAATTCGCCTGAAAAATGGATTCCGGCGACCGGCCGGCCGAGTTGACTCAGCTCCGGCGAGTTGACTCGGGTTTGACCGAGTTGACCCGTTGACTCGGGTTTGACCCGTTTTGATTGGGTTGACCCGGTTTGACTATTTGACCCGGTTTGACCGTGGATTATTTGACCCGGTTTGACTGCTGACTTTTGGTTGACTTTTCCGTATTTTGACTGTCGTGTATACGTATCCGTATTTCGATGCAAGAAGTTGATTTGAGGATTTCGGATTGGGATTTTGGACGTACTACGGATTAGCGTAGTCGACATTTCAGGTAGGGATTCTGCCCTAGTTCTTATTTGGGGTTCCGGGGTTCCGTATTCGACGGACTCCTATTTGTCTATTGGTGTGAAATTCCCGGAGGTTGAGAATTTCTCTGTTTATACTCTTATTTGATTTATTTCCGCAATTGCAATATGTTATGATTATATGTGGTTTGTTTGGAGGTATATGTACGACAGACAATATTTTTGTGCATCGTGTCTGTCGCGGGGCCACTATCCTGGTGGGGCCCACTATCCTCGTGGGGCCCACTATCCTGGTGGGGCTCACTATCCTGGTGGGGCCCACTTATCCTTTTGTGGGGTCCACAGCCATTGGTGGAGCCCACCTCCTGATGTTTGGTTTTATCCTCGAGAGTCCGGATAGGACTTCATTATGATGATCTTCTATGATTTCTGAGCTTATGGAGGGATGATTTGTAGAGCGTGGGACCCACATCGGGCAACCCAGCTTACTGGATGATTTATCGATGGTTTTGATCGGGTACGTACCTGGAGATCGGATTGAGGTGAGGTACATCCTAGGGGACGCTCTTCGATGTAGGCGATGCTATCGAGTACCTGATGTAGGCTCGATCCTCGTCCAATCTGGGGAGTACCTGGACTGGGAGACACCTTGCGGGGATCAGGGTGGGTCCAGGGGAGGATTTTCTGTTGTTATGTGGATATGAGTTGATACGGATTTGTGTTGATACGGATTTGAGTTGATATGGATTTGAGTTGGATTATGGTTGAGTACTGATTTGAGAGTTGTACTTGAGGATGGTAGTGGTGGAACCTACTCGGTATCTATCCTACGGATTGACTGATTGTGATGAGATGTGATGTGTATCACTTATGGTTTCTCTGTATGTATT
This sequence comes from Euonymus europaeus, assembly GCA_963580455.1. Lineage (NCBI taxonomy): Eukaryota > Viridiplantae > Streptophyta > Magnoliopsida > Celastrales > Celastraceae > Euonymus > Euonymus europaeus. The sequence goes on along the minus strand of OY756963.1, from coordinate 9,266,893 downwards.
CTATATCTTACAGACTTTGTTACTTTATCTCTGATTTACTGGAGTTCGGTGGTACGGGAGTGTATCACTATTTGTGTTTCCTGTTCATTTCACATACATCTTGAGTTCTACTTTCCGTTTATTCTGATGATCGATATTTCTCCATATCCCTACTGAGCTTTGTAGCTCATCCCTTTCATTCACATGTTTTCAGATGAGATAGCCGGAGTGGATGATTTGTCTGTCTGTAGTATCTGTGTTTCGTATCTTTGATGTTTTGGATTTTCCGCTGTAGACTCTAGTTTGCTTGTTACAGTATGTTGGGTTTGTGTTGGAGATTTTTACATATATGTGAGGTTTTCCTTGACATTTATATATACATGTGACACTATTTATGTAGTGTTAGGGTAGATATTGGGTTTAAATCCGGTTGGGGGAACGGAGGAGTTCCCTGCCGGTCACGCCTTTGGGATTCGTGGGTGCTCATTTGCACCTATCTGGGAGAGGGGCGTGACATTGTAAGTGTTCTCGGTTAGCCTTAAACCGTGGGTGTACGAGTGAGCTTGACTCCATTCAAACAAGCAAGTGAAGTAGTGGAACCTAAGGGGCTACCTTAGAGAGTGGACGTAGGCCAACTTGGGCCGAACCACTATAAAATTTCTTGTTCCTATCTTTTTTTTTTTTTTTGCACTTTAATTTAGCATTTCATTTACATATTATTTCTTGTGGTGATAATCTAGTCGATCTTAAGTTATTGTGAGATTATTCTATTTATTTTGTTATCTTGATATTGCATTTTATATTGTTAAGTGATTCTGCTTAGGGTGAGTAATCGAGAAATTAAAGAAAGGTCACATAGTTAATATTTGTGAAAAAAATATAATTCACCCCCCCCCCTATATTGCCATTAGGTCCAACAAGTGGTATCGGAGCTAGGTTACGTGCATATAGAATTAACACTCTAAGTGCATATCCTTTTTTTTTAAATGGCATCTAGGCATGATCAAGTTTTAGAGGGATAATCTAGGGGTAGGCCTCCATATTTTGATGGTGAAGATTATGATCATTGGAAAATGCGCATGAAATTATATTTTATGTCTTTGGATATTGATTTGTGGAATGTAATTGAAGATGGTCCGTTTGTTCCAACAATGACCACCAAGATTGGCGAAGTTGAAAAATGTGTGCCCAAACCTAAGGATAAATGGGATGACATCGATAAAAAGAAATTATCTTTAAATGCAAAGGCTATGTCTATTCTTTTTAATGCTCTAAATAAAGTGGAAGCCAAGCACATCTCTATATGTGTTTCTGCCAAAGATATGTGGGAAAGGCTTGAGATGAAACATGAGGGAACAAATCAAGTAAAAGAGTCAAAAATAAATATGCTCATGCATTCATATGAATTATTTGCTATGAATTCAAATGAATCTATTTGTGATATGGATATTCGACTAACTTCTATTTTTAACTCTCTTGAATCTTTAGGTAAAACATTCTCCAATCAAGAAAAGGTACAAAAGTACTTAAGGAGTCTTCCCGAGACTTGGGATGCGAAGGTTACTGCTATTCAAGAGGCCAAAGACCTTAAAGTGCTAAAGTTGGATGAATTAGTTGGCTCACTCATGGTGTACGAGTCTAATCTTAAGGCTAGAGAAGCTCAAAAGGAGGATACCAAGAAGAAGAACTTGGCATTCCCATTAAAGGAGGAGTCCAATGATGATATGAGCGATGAGGAGATAAGCTTACTAGCAAGGAAGTTCAAGAGGTTCCTAAGGAACAAAAAGAAGAATGGATCATCTCCATTCGGGCAGAACAAAAGATTCACGTCCAAGGGTGATCGAAGTGAGTCTAACAAGGAGATGAGATGTTATGAGTGTGGCAAGAAGGGCCACTTAAAATTCGAGTGTCCTAAGAAGAAGGAGAAGAATCAAGATCAATCAAATAAAGCTTTTAAGGCAGCTTGGAGTGACTCAGATTCAGAGGACACCTCAAGCGATGGAGATGATGAAATAGCTCGTCTATGCTTCATGGCAAAAGGAGACTCATTCAATTCAGAAGCGGAGGTAAATTCTTTAAGTCATGATGATGATTTCACAATTGATGAACTATTTGCACTGCTTGATGATATGAACACTAAAAATAGAAAATTACATAAAGAAAAGAAAATGCTTAAGAATGAAAATGCATATTTGGTTGAGAAAGTTGAATTGCATGAAAAAACAATAAATGAGTTGAATGTGAAACTCAATGCAAAATCTGTTATGCTTGATCCTATTGTTGAAAATGATATAACTGATTGTGAACATGAGCATATCATTGAGGATTTGAAATGTAGACTTGGAAAACTACAAGATGAGTATGACGATTTAAAATTGAATGCACATGTACTTAATGAGAATCTAGAGTTCCCTTTTGACTTTAGTATTCAAAAAGAATTTGATACATTAAAAGTAAAATATGATAAGCTTGAGAATACTTTCTCTAGGTTTTGTGTTGGGTCATCCAGTCTTGATTCTATGCTTGCTTGCCTTAGACAATCAATTGACAAATCTGGTATAGGATATATTGAGGGTGAAACTAATATAAGAAAGCATGATTTGAATGACATTTCTAAATCATTTGTATCACATGGTTATATGAACTCATTGAATGATATGCATTCTAATTCATCTTCTATACATCATGAACATACTAAATTTGTCCAACCCATAGGATGTGGCATTAGGAGGAATGTGTCAATTGAACCTATAAAGAACATGAATGGCCTGAGTCATATGAGACCCATAGGGAAGCAAGTAGGGCAACCAATTTCCAAGTTTAGGACACCTGGGATTTCTTATGGTCAATTTCATGCTAGTATATCATCTCATACATCACATGGTGCATACATACTTAATAGAAGTGCTAAAATTCATCCTGAATTCAAATATATATTTGGCAAGAGAATTGCACAAAAGTGGGTTCCAAAAGGAACCATGATTGCTTATGCTAATCCCCTTAGGACCCAAAAGAAATTGGGTACCTGAATTGAGTTGATTTTGTATAGGTATGCTTGAAAATAAAGAATTCAAGTGCATCTAAGTGGTACTTGGACAGCGGATGTTCTAGACACATGACTGGAAATGCTAGTATGTTTACTTCATTCAAGAAAATACCAAATGGAGGAAATGTCACATTTGGTGATAACAAGAAAGGAAGGATCCTTGGTAAGGGATCCATAGGTAATGGTTCTTTCTCTATTTCAAATGTATCATTTTATCTTATTAGTATATCTCAACTATGTGATAGTGGTTTGATAATACGTTTTGATGATACTAAGTGTGAAATCACAAATGTCATGAATGAATGCTTAATCGTAGGAAAAAGAGATGAAAATGTGTATTCTTTAGATATAAATGATTTGAATGAATGTAAAGTGAAATGTCTGATTTCAAATAATGGTGATGTGAATATGTGGCATAGAAGATTAGGTCATATAGGAATCTCTACAATTGAAAAGTTAATAGCAAAGAATCTTGTTAGAGGTATTCCATGTTTAAATTTTGATTCATATGATGTTTGTGAACCATGCATTAAGGGAAAGCATGCTAGAGAATCTTTCAAGTCTAAAAACCAGATTTCATCATCTAGAATTTTAGAATTGTTGCATCATGATTTATTTGGTCCTAGTAGGGTTAAAAGTCTAGGTGGTAGATCATATGCATTTGTGATTGTAGATGACTACTCTAGATACACTTGGGTGATCTTCCTTGTACATAAGCATGAAACCATACATGAATTTTCAAAATTAATCAAGAGGCTTCAAAATGAAAAGAACATGAGCATTAGCAAAATTAGAAGTGATCATGGTGGCGAATTTGACAATCATACATTTATTGATCTATGTGATGATTTAGGAATAAGACATGATTTCTCTTCACCTAGGACACCCCAACAAAATGGAGTAGTAGAAAGAAAAAATAGAACCTTACAAGAAATTGGTAGAACTATGCTAGTTGAACATGACTTGCCTAAATTCTTGTGGGCTGAGGCCATAAATTGTGCATGCTATGTGGTAAATAGATTATCCATTAGAAAGAAAATAAACAAGACACCCTATGAAATTTGGAATGATAGAAAACCTAGGGTGGATTATTTTAAAGTCTTTGGATGTAAATATTATGTTTTAAACACAAAAGATAACTTAGATAAATTTGATGCTAAATCAGTTTCATGTGTATTTGTGGGATATTCTTTAACTTCTAAAGCTTATAGAGTGTACAATCCAAAATTTAGGAGAATAGAAGAGTCTATACATGTTAAATTTATTGAAACTCTTCCATTTGACCCTTTGTTTGAGTGTGATGATTATGAGATAGGTTTGGAGAAACTATATGTGAATAAGGATGAAAATTGCTCTCCAACACCTTTTGTCATTAAATCAATCAAAGAAGGAGTAAATGAACAAAAGGAGGCATCAAATGAGGAGGCACCAAATGAGGATGCACCCATTGGTTTAGATGAGAATCAAGAAGAACCCATGGAGTCCAATGGTGAAAATGCAACTTCTACCTCATGGCTTCAAGTGAAAGATAAGCACAAGCACCCTAAGGAGCTCATCATTGGTGAGTTACACCAAGGGGTAAGAACTCATAGATCTCAATCATTATCTAATAATAATAACGTGCATGGAAATATAGTCAATAGTTTGAATAATGTTGTGAATGATGCTCTAATTGCTGTTGAAAATGAAATATTTGATGTGTGTGCATTGATCTCTCATATAGAACCTAGAAATGTTGATGATGCTTTAAATGATGAGAATTGGATTAATGCTATGCAAGATGAACTAAATGAATTCACTAGGAATGAGGTGTGGCATTTAGTTCCTACGCCTAAAGATCAAACGGTAATAGGAACAAAATGGGTGTTCAAAAATAAAATGAACGAAAATGGTGAAGTAGTTAGAAACAAAGCTAGGTTGGTAGCTCAAGGGTATAATCAAGAAGAAGGAATAGATTATGAAGAGACATTTGCACCTGTAGCTAGATTAGAAGCTATTAGACTACTTATGGCATTCGCATGTTTTAAGGGGTTCAAACTTTATCAAATGGATGTCAAAAGTGCTTTCTTAAATGGTTTTACAAATGAAAATGTGTATGTGAAACAACCTCCTGGTTTTGAAGACCCAAAATTTCCAAACCATGTTTACAAATTGACTAAAGCCTTGTATGGTTTGAAACAAGCACCTAGGGCATGGTATGATAGACTATCATCATTTTTTACTCAAAATGGTTTCAAAAGAGGTAGAATTGATAGCACATTATTTTTAAAACAAAATAGTCAAGATATGCTTCTTGTTCAAATCTATGTAGATGACATTATTTTTGGTGCTACCAATGATACTATGTGTAAAGACTTTGAGTCATGCATGCAAAGTGAATTTGAAATGTCAATGATGGGAGAATTAAATTACTTTCTAGGATTGCAAGTTAAACAAACTAAAGAAGGTATACATATTAGTCAAACCAAATACATAAATGATATGCTTAAGAAATTTGGTTTTGATAACTTAAATCCCTCCCCTACTCCCATGTGTGTGTCTACAAAATTGGATAAAGATGAAAATGGTGAACCATTTGATTCTAAAATGTATAGGTCCATGATCGGGTCTCTTTTATACTTAACTTCTAGTAGACCGGATATTATGTTTAGCGTATGCATGTGTGCACGTTTTCAAAGTCAACCTATGAATTCTCATTTTTTAGCAATTAAGAGGATATTTAGATACCTTAAACATACATCTAATCTTGGGATTTGGTATGATCAAAATTCATTGTTTCAATTACATGCTTTCAGTGATGCTGATTTTGCGAGTAGTAGGGTAGATAGGAAGAGTACCTCGGGTACATGTCAATTCCTAGGAAATATGCTCATTTCTTGGTTCTCTAAGAAACAAGCTAGTGTTGCCCTATCTACCACCGAGGCCGAATACATGGCCATTGGGAGTTGTTGTGCTCAAATTTTATGGATTAGACAACAATTATATGATTTTGGTTTAATCTTGAATGATATTCCTATTTATTGTGACAATACAAGTGCTATTAGTCTTTCAAAAAATCATGTACATCATTCTAAGGCTAAGCATATAGATATTAGACATCACTTTATTAGAGATCATGTGAACCAAGGCACAATCAAAGTTGAGTATGTGAATACAATGAATCAATTAGCTGATATACTCACTAAACCTCTAAATCAAGATCGTTTTGAATTTCTAAGAGGAAATCTTGGTATGCGTCTTACTCCTTGATTTACTCAATGTTTCAATATGTTTTTCAGTTTTTTTCCTTCTTTAGGATACATTTCTAAAATAAAGGGGGAGAAAATGAATGCAACTTTGAACTAAAATGCATAGATTAAGGGGGAGCAATGCATGCTAAGTGAAACTATATTTTAGGGGTAGTATCTTCATGAAATAAATCAAAGTTACATAGGTTATTTTGAAATCATCAAAAGGGGGAGAATGTTGAATTCATGTTTTGAATGTTTCAAAAATACATGTTTATTTATCTTTGATTTATTACATTTATTTGAATCATGTGATTACTAATGAGTACTAACAAAAGCATGAAGCCTAAAAGGTTTACAAAGCTTTCCTTTAGTGTTTTAATGGTTGTAGGGAAGATTGGAGCTATTTATGGGAAGACTCTATACATGTAAAATTTCGAAGTAACATGGAGAATTCTATTTATGGATATAGTTAAGATGACATGGCAGCTGAGTTGGCATGTGACATGGCATGGTGGGACAAAGATGGTAATAAAAATCAAAGCAATCAAGTCACACCAAAAAGGGCCAAAGACTCCAATCAACAAAGAAGGAAAGAGGAGGAGATCCTTGTGCATAAAAGGAAGTAAAGTTCCAAGAAAATGGAGGAGAAATTCGTGCATTTAAATGAAGGCTTGAAAATGTCAAGTTTCCAATCAAATAAGGAAGGAAAGAAGGGGAGATTTTCAACCAAATCAAAGCTGGAAACATAATAACTCAAATCAAGCCTTCTCAAACCTATTTCTCATCCTAAAAACGTGTGAGCATATTCTCTCTATCAATTTGATTATCTTTCCTATTCTATCACTCTAATCCAATGGACCAGATGCATGCCTTAATCTCCACACATATCCAATGGTCCAAATTATTCTTCCTTCACTATAAATACACCTCTAGCTCTCTCATCTTTCACCTTGGCTAATTTATTTTTCACTCTCTCAAGCATTGCTCTTCCAATTTCCAGCAATCTCCATTCTCATCATACTCATTTTTCTTGAGAGCCTTTTTATCACTTTAAGCCAAGCCAAGTTTTTCTTGAGCAACCTAAATATTCATACATATTTTTCTCAAGCAATATCCAGAATTTCATCTTATATAATCCGCAATTCTAGAGTCTCTCTTTGTGCCTAAACACTTTTCAATCTAGCTACTACAAAGAGCCTAAATCCTTGAGCCAAAACAATTCCCTATTAAGCTATTTGAGAGCTACTGAAAAGAGGGTTTTTATTAATATTGTAAGGGGTTGGTGGTTAGCCAAAACCACGTGTTGTAAGTGTTCTCGGTTAGCCTTAAACCGTGGGTGTACGAGTGAGCTTGACTCCATTCAAACAAGCAAGTGAAGTAGTGGAACCTAAGGGGCTGCCTTAGAGAGTGGACGTAGGCCAACTTGGGCCGAACCACTATAAAATTTCTTGTTCCTATCTTTTTATTTTTTTTCTGCACTTTAATTTAGCATTTCATTTACATATTATTTCTTGTGGTGATAATCTAGTCGATCTTAAGTTATTGTGAGATTATTCTATTTATTTTGTTATCTTGATATTGCATTTTATATTGTTAAGTGATTCTGCTTAGGGTGAGTAATCGAGAAATTAAAGAAAGGTCACATAGTTAATATTTGTGAAAAAAATATAATTCACCCCCCCTCTTATATTGCCATTAGGTCCAACACTTTATACGTATATAATTAACAAATTCCATTTTATTGTTTCTAGCCATGAATAGTGCATAAATAAAATCAGTTTAATTAAATTAACATATATTAACAAGTTAAAATATATTTAAAATTATGACATATTAATTAATATCCAAATTAAAATGAATGTAATTGAGGGTAAAATTGACTTTTCTGACCCCATTCCATGTGGAATGGTATAAACCCAGTTGAAAATGTGGGAATGAGAATTCGTGAAAGAGAGAGAGAGGAGGGAATGGAAATGAGCATTTCATATTCCCTCTCTAATCTCAACATCCAACGACGCCTAAAAGATTTAAAAATAGTTGGAACTTATCCTTATTAGTTGAAGTTACAGGCCATGATTTTCAAAATCTTATGAATCGCATTTTTAAAAATTAAATTTGAGTTGGTTGAGTTTTAACAAATCTTGAAACAAATGAAAATAATAATTATTTTGCATTATTGAATTGTGGCTGTGCCACGTGGCACTTCCATGAACAATATAAATGTGCCACATGACAGAGTTTTATTTTATTTTAAATTGTTTGGTTAAGTTTTATACTTTAAATGTCTGATTTTTTGAGTTTTATAAATGAATTGTTTGATTGTTTGAATTTGAAATTATTTCAATTGGTTTGGACCTTATCAAGCAAAGATAAACAAATTGAATTTAAAAAATTTTAAATTTAAATTGTTTACTTATCTCCAAAAATTGTAATACTATAAATAAAGTGTTGCATAATAACAAAATTGAGGAATGTCTATCACGAGTGCGTACTTAACCCTTTCTATCATTTTTATATTTGGTTTTTTATCTTCATTCATTGATATTTTCAACTCATTTGAGCCGGTTTGATGTTGTTGCAGGATAAAAAAGTTATTCAAGATGGGTGTGCATCAACAATTCAACATTGTCGTGGCATGCTCAATTATTTTTATGGGTTTTGATGTGATTTCCTTTTCCCATTTTATTCTAAGCGATTATCATATCAAACTTTGACTCCAATTCCATGCATATCATTATCCTGCATAAAAGGGAAATAAATTCAGTCAAACCCAAACCATTGTACTAGTGCATCGCATCACCAAGCTGTGCATCCAACACCTTCTGTACTAGTGCTGGACAGCTCACCAAACTGCTCAAAAAACACCTATCACCACTGTCACTAACATCTAATCGGTACTGCCCAATGGTGTCCACCAACTCAAACTCCCGCAGTGACAGTCGTGCCACTGCCAACTTCCTACTCAAGGCGTCAGCCACCACATTGGCCTTGCCTGGATGACATTGCAATGAGAAATCATAATCTCCAAGGTACTCCATCAATCTCCGCTGCCTCTAATTCAGATCCTTCTGTGTAAATAAGTGTCGTAAACTCCTGTGATCTGAAAACACCTCAAACTGCTCCCCATAAAGGTAATGTCTCCACTGCTTAAGTGCGAACACTATAGCAGCCAACTCCAAATCATGTACGGGATAATTCTTCTCATGTGGCTTCAACAGTCGTGAAGCATACTCCACCACCCTATCCTGCTGCATAAGCACACAACCTAAACCAATCCCTGAAGCATCACAATATACATGGTAACCACTACCACTATCTGGAATGGTCAGGACTGGAGGTGATGTGAGTCGGGTCTTCAACTCCCGAAAAGCCTGCTCACATCTATCAGTCCACACGAAAGGAACACCCTTCCGCGTCAACTCAGTCATCGGTGCAGCAATCCGTGAAAATCCCTCTATAAACCTCATGTAGTAACCTGCTAATTCTAGGAAACTACGAATCTCTCCCACTGTCCTCGGAGTCCTCCAATCCAACACAGCCTCCACTTTGGCAGGATCCACTGCCACTCCATCTCTGGATATCACATGCCCCAAGAATCTCACCTGAGTCGCCCAAAACTCGCACTTACTCAGCTTGGCATATAACTGATGCTCTCTGAGTGTCTGCAGAACAATCTCCAAATGCCCCCTATGCTCCTCCTCTGTGGCCGAATACACCAATATATCATCGACGAAGACTATAACAAACTGGTCAAGATACTGTCTGAACACTCTATGCATCAAATCTATAAAAGCTGCTGGGGCATTGGTCAGCCCAAACGGCATGACCAAAAACTCATAATGACCATATCGAGTATGAAATGCCGTCTTCGATATGTCCTCCTCCCGAATCCTCAACTGGTGATAACCTGACCTGAGATCAATCTTGGAGTAATAGTGACTATCCCTCAATTGATCAAACAAATCATTTATCATCGGTAACGGGTACTTATTCTTCACAGTCACCCTATTCAACTTCCTGTAGTCCGCACACATCCTCATCGATCCGTCCTTCTTCTTCACGAAGAGAACTGGAGCACCCCATGGTGAAGTACTGGGTCTGATAAATCCTAGACCTTGCAACTCCCGCAACTGCCTATCCAACTCCCTCAACTCTGCTGGAGCCATCCTATACGGTGGAATAGAAATCGGGTCTGTACCCGGATATAACTCAATCACAAAATCAATCTCTCGCTGTGGTGATAATCCTGGTAACTCATCAGGAAATACATCCAAATACTCCTCTACCATTGGCACAGCCGTACTAGCCTCAATCTCCGATGTAGAAGTCAAGCTCGCCACTAGACAGTCAGTATATCGTGGGTTGTCAAGAAAGTGTGAACATGTAACAACCAGATGGTGACGTTAGCGTGACCCTACGCTCTGTACAGTCTATCACAACATCGTAGTCAGTTAACCAGTCCAATCCAAGTATCACATCGTAGTCAGTGAACTCCATAATATATAAGTCCGCTCAGAACTCGTGATCAGCAAATCGAAAGATACAACCCCTACAAATGCCCCTCACCACAGTACCTGACCCCAACGGAGAATCCACTACCAATCTCCTATCCAAATCTGAAATCTCTAAACGCAATGCCTCAACGAACGAGGTAGAAATAAACGAATGTGTAGCACCGGTATCAAATAAAACACGAGCCCAATAACTGAAAAGTAAAACTCGACCTCCAATGAAATCACGATTTGGTGCTGGCTCGGGTGCAACTGCATAAACTCCAACTCTCTGGCCCTGCCTCTGCTGCTGCTGTCTCACTGGTGGTGCTGGAGGTCTGGCTCCTCTGCCTGCTGGAGCTCTAGGTGCTGGTGCTGCAAGTGTTGGGGCTCCCTGTCCTCTGCCTGATAGTGCTGCACGTCTCCTCGGGCAATCCCTCTGGACATGTTCTGGTAGTCCACAGTAAAAACACAATTGGCTATCCGCCCTGGGACAGTCCGATATCCTGTGTCCAGTATGACCACACGCATAACAATACAATCCTGATATGGACCCATGTCCTTATTCTGCCCTACTTCTTATTTGGGGTTCCGGGGTTTCCGTAGTCGACGAACTCCTATTTGTCTGTTGGTGTGAAATTTCCGGAGGTTGAGAATTTCTCTGTTTCTACTCTTATCTGATTTATTTCCGCAATTGCAGTTTATTATGGTTATATGTTGTTTGTTTGGAGGTATATGTACGATCGACGACACTTTTGTGCATCGTGTCTCTTGCGGGGCCCACTATCCTGGTGGGGCCCACTTATCCTCTTGTGGGGCCCACTTCCATTGGTGGGGCCCACATCCCGATGTTTGGTTTTCATCTCGAGAGTCCGGATAGGACTTCATTATGATGATCTCCTGTGATTTGTAAGATTATGGAGGGATGATTTGTAGAGTGTGGGACCCACATCGAGCGACCCAGCCTACTAGATGATTTATCGATGGTTTTGATTGGGTACGTACCTGGAGACCGGATTGAGGTGAGGTACATCCTAGGGGACGCTCTTCGATGTAGGCGATGCTATCGAGTACCTGATGTAGGCTCGATCCTCATCCAATCCGGGGAGTACCTGGACTGGGAGACACCTTGCGGGGATCAGGGTGGGTTCAGGGGAGGATTTTCTGTTGTTATGTGGATATGAGTTGATACGGATTTGAGTTGATATGGATTTGAGTTGGATTATGATTGAGTACTGATTTGAGAGTTGTACTTGAGGATGGTAGTGGTGGAGCCTACTCGGTATCTACCCTACGGATTGACTGATTGTGATTAGATGTGATGTGTATCACTTATGGTTTCTCTGTATGTGTTCTATATCTTATAGACTTTCTTACTTTATCTCTGATTTACTGGAGTTCGGTGATATGGGAGTGTATCACTATTTGAGTTTCCTGTTCATTTCACATACATCTTGAGTTCTACTTTCCGTTTATTCTGATGATCGATATTTCTCCATATCCCTACTGAGCTTTGTAGCTCACCCCTTTCATTCACATGTTTTCAGGTGAGATGGCCGGAGTGGATGATCAGCGTGGGGATGCGTGAGATGTGATGTGTGGCTGCTGGGTGGATATTTGTGTCTTTTTATTTACATTCGATATTCAATATCTATGGATTTTCCGCTGTAGACTCTGGTTTGTATGGTACATTTCATTATGGCAATATTTGGGATTTTGTTGAGATATATATATGTGAGACTATTTATGTAGTGTTGTGGTAGATGTTTAGTTTAAATCCGGTTCGGGGAACGGAGGAGTTCCCTGCCGGTCACGCCTCCGGGTTTCATGGGTGCTCATCCGCACCCATCTGGGAGAGGGGCGTGACATATCCATTGCCGAGAGTCGTTTAGTATGTGATACAAACGACGACGCATCCCCCCGCGACACCGTTTCCGGGACGAGGGGAGCGCACATCTTTCTTTGGTTCCTTGGCGCTGTCCGCGCCGGGGTTTGTTGTTTGTGCGCTGGGCGCAGTGGCTGTGGCTTCCCACATCCCTGCTCCCGGGCTACGAGCGACCAGCCCGGAGGCTCGCCGCGCGTGGTTTTCTTGAC
>OY756963.1:9234054-9244054 GCA_963580455.1 Euonymus europaeus | reverse complement strand
AGCGCACATCGTTCTTTTGTTCATTGGCGCTGTCCACGCCGGGGTTCGTTATTTGTGCCCTGGACGCAGTGGCTGTGGCTTCGCACATCCCTGCTCCCGGGCTACGAGCGACCAGCCCGAGGCTCGCCGCACGTGGTTTTCTTGACTTGTTCGCGGGTCGTTATGCTTTGCAGGTTTCGACAATGATCCTTCGGCAGGTTCACCTACGGAAACCTTGTTACGACTTCTCCTTCCTCTAAATGATAAGGTTCAGTGGACTTATCGCGACGTCGCCAGCGGCGAACCGCCCACATCGCCGCGATCCGAACACTTTACCGGACCATTCAATCGATAGGAGCGACGGGCAGTGTGTACAAAGGGCAGAGACGTAGTCAACGCGAGCTAATGACTCGCGCTTGCTAGGAATTCCTCGTTCAAGATCAACAATTGCAATGATCTATCCCCATCACGATGAAATTTCAAAGATTACTCGGGCCTGTCGGCCAAGGCTATAGACTCGTTGAATACATCAGTGTAGCGCTTGCGGCCCAGAACATCCAAGGGCATCGCAGACCTGTTATTGCCTCAAACTTCCTCGGCCTAAGCGGTCGTAGTCCCTTTAAGAAGCTGGCCGCAGAGGCATTCCTTCGCGTAGCTTGTTAGCAGGCTGAGGTCTCGTTCGTTAACGGAATTAACCAGACAAATCGCTCCACCAACTAAGAACGGCCATGCACCACCACCCATAGAATCAAGAAAGAGCTCTCAGTCAAGACAAGGTGAGAGAAAATAGAGAGAGAAGCTCTCGTTTCCCCTTCTGGGAAATCTTTCCCACTCGTGTCTAGGGCTCTTTGCTGGTCATGGATTTCAGTTGTTTTGGCATGGATTTAACCTTGAGAAGACGAGACTGATCGTAAATTTAGTTCTCGGGATAGTGGATTTTAGGTTTCGCTTATCCGGGGAGAAATCATTCTGGTTCTCGATATTCATTTGGTTTCCGTAACTCCTGCTTTCCGTATCCTCTGTTCTCACTTAATCGAGTACTTGGGCTTTTCGATTCGTGTACTCTGGTTGTAGGGTTCATCTAGTTTCCGTTCCGCTTCCGTCTACCCCTGTCTTCTGCCACTTTCGTCTAACGGGGCCGCTGTTGCTGGTGTTCCGAGTAGTGCGTGAGTGGAGTTCGGGGTAACTGGGTTGTGCGTTCCATTTCTGGGTTTACCAAGAGTTCTCTGGGTTCGGGTTTTCTAGTGTTGGGGTGGTTGGGTCCAGTCCATGCGATGGGCTAGGTCGGGTTTCGTGGTTTTGGTACCTGACTTCTTCGATCGGGTTCTGGTGGGTGATTCGGGGTTCAAAAGGTGAACAATCGGGCTCAATTACTGCTGTGGCCAACACGGAAGCTGGATTGAGGGCTGAAACCAGGCGCTTCCGGGTTGCTTCAGGGAGCTGGTCAGGTTCAGTTTCATCAATTTCATTTAACGTAATTGATTTGTGTTAAAACTGGTTGATTATTTCTGGGTTGGGGGCTGGTTGATCATCTGCTGGGAGGGCTTCGAAATTGAACTGCTTGGGTGGCTGTGTTGGACTGTTTGTTGCTGCGGGCTCATTGATTCTTGGACAGTTCTGAGTGTTTGATTGGAGTATCTCTGCTGCTTGAAACTTCTGGGTTGTTAGCTGTGTTTTCATGGGGAAGACTAAGAGACCAAACAAGTCATATGAGAAGGTCACAAGGGCAAAAGCACGTGCTGATTGCATGCAGGACATAGTGGTGAAAGCCGCTGTCCAGAATCGGAGTAGGGTGGAAGAGGCATTAAAACCAACAGTGGTGGGACTTCAAGCGGATAATCTGAGTGGGGATTTGGGATGGAGCAAGAGGATGTGTCGGATGTTGGAGATGATCTTCAAGAGCAGGTAGACTACTCTGGCTCGGAAGAGGATGATCTGTGGACTTGCTCCCCACCTATCAATTTAGAGCAGCAAAATTCTCCTGATCCCGGTACATATGAGAAGAGACCAGGCCTGCTTCCAAGCATTATTGTGGGAGGGGATGCTGCTGTGAACAACAAGGATGGGCCGAGCCAAGTTCCAGCTAATGTTCTAGAACGAGGAGGCACTTCATCAGCCACTGGAGTTGTTCAAGGAGCTGCCCAGCAGTCTCCGCAAGGTAAGGTCTCTTCCTGGAGAAATTTATTTGCTGAAAATAGAAAAGATGAACACCATAGACTGGCATATCATACTAAGTTAACTAATAAATCAACTTGTGCGTTTTTGGATGAGGATATGGAAGGAGATGCTGGTTGGAAATTATGTTTGGTAGGGTATGTGGCGGGTAGATTTCCAGGACTGAGAGCGATTAATGAAATGGTTAAAAATCAATGGAATGGCACTGCTGCCTTAACCATGCATGCTAGTGGCTGGCTTGTCTTTACTTTTCTGAATGAAGAACATAAACAGGCTGCTTTGGATGGAGGCCCCTACCTTGTGTATGGGAGACCTCTAATGTTAAAAGCCATGTCAGAGTACTTTAATTTTGATGCTGCAGAAATGACTAGAGTTCCAGTTTGGATTAAATTCCCAAATTTGCCTTTCAAATGTTGGACTTCTGGATGTTTAGGTAAGCTTGCTAGCTGCCTTGGTAAGCCTCTATATGCTGACAAATTTACTACTTCCAAATCTAGACTATCCTTTGCTAGGGTGTTGGTGGAGGTGGACTTGCTGGGTCCACTTCAAAATACGGTAGAAATCCTTCTGCCAAATGGTTCTATATTGAAGCAAATGGTTCAATATGAATCCTTGCCAAAATTCTGCAAATTTTGCAAAGTCATGGGACACACTACTGGAATCTGTTCTAGAGTACCAGACCCTGGGGTTAAAGTTAAAAATGTTAACCCTGCTGTGCAAGCTGGGGATGGGGCTGACAAATCCTTAAAAAAAGTGGTTGATAGAATTGGTGAAAGTGAAAATGCTGGACCTCCAGTGCTTGCCAAAGGGGTGGTGAGTAAACATGTAGAGGGTTGGACAAAAGTTGTGGGGGAAAATAGAGTAGGTAATAATGTGGGAGTGATCACTAGGCAAGGTAGGCAGACGGGGGGGGATAAGGTTGTGGGACAGGAACTGCCAATTAGTACCGGGGGGCAAGAGGGAAGAGTTAGGGGTGATGTAGGACATGATTTGGCTTCTTTAAGTGCTCAGGGGAGTAATGTCCAGGTATCTCGAAAAGGAAAGGAACCAATGGGAAATATTAGTGGCAATAACCCTGTTCAGATTGCACAACATAAGAAGATTCAGGGTAATACTCTAGGGAAAGGTGGCAGGGATGGGGGTGGACCTCACATCCCTTCAACCAAATGTTAGTGGGCTGCTGGAATATTAGAGGGCTCAACAGCCCTCTAAAACAGCATGGAGTGGCTAACTTCATGCGGACTCATAGGCTGGATGTTATGTGTTTGATTGAGACTAAGTTGTCAGATACCAAATTAAGTTTTATGCATAGGCGTAAATTTCAGGGGTGGGATTTTATATCCAATCTTTCCATTGCGCGCAGTGCTAGAATTTTAGTTCTATGGAACAATAAAATTCTGAGAGTTGAACTTTTATCCATGTCTTCCCAAATGGTTCATACTAGAATTACATCGTTGATAGACTTTTCTGTTATTGAAGTTACATTTGTGTATGGCTTTAATACCATTTCAAGTAGAAAACCACTCTGGGAGGACTTGGGTAGGATTGATGTTAGGGATCCGTGGATGCTTGTTGGAGATTTTAATTCCATGTTAAGCTCTCATGATAAGCATAATGGAGGTGTTGTATCTTCGTATGATGTGACCGATTTTAGGGATTGTTGTTCATCCTTAGGAATTCAAGATCTTAACTACTTGGGATGCCATTACACTTGGACTAATGGGAGGGTGTGGTGCAAACTTGATAGAGTCCTAGTTAACTCTTCTTGGCTAGCTTCTAATCGTATGACACAAGTGGAGTTCCTCCAATCAGGAGCTCATTCTGATCATTCTCCCATAAAAATTCAGATTGACTTTGTTGTGCAAAAGAAAAGGCCTTTTAAATTTTTTAACATGTGGGCTGATCATTGCAGTTTTTTGGAAGTTGTAGGGGAAAATTGGAATGAGGTTCAGGGCTGTCCGATGTATAGGTTGTGTGCTAAGTTGAAAAGGCTGAAAATACACCTCAAGAAGCTTAATAATAAGCATTATAGTCATATATCCTCTAGGGTTACTAGAGCTGCTTCTGAACTTGATTCCCTTCAACACCTTCTTCAGAATGACATGGATAATGGACAATTAATTAGACAGGTGAGTGAAAAGAAGGCTGGTTTAGTTACCATTCAAGAAGCTGAGAGGAAATTTTTTAGCCAAAAATTGAAGCTTACTTTCCTAAAGGGGAGTGATCAAGGCTCAAAATTTTTCCACAATTTAATGAGTCAAAAACATGGTAGGAACTTTATTGCATCTATCTATAAGGATGATGGTAGTTTAACTTCATCGAGTGAAGAGGTTGGTCAAGTATTTGTGAAGTACTACCAAGAATTACTAGGGGTTTCATCCATGTGTGATCCGATTTGTCAGGAGGTGATTCATAGTGGCCCTCGGGTCGACCAGAATCATTTTCCTAACTTACTAGCTGATGTTTCTGATATTGAGGTGAAAACTGCAGTGTTTAGTATAGGGGATGATAAAGCTCCTGGTCCGGATGGTTACTCCTCTGTTTTTTTCAAAAAAGCTTGGCCTATTGTGGGTGAGGATGTTTGTATTGCTGTTAGGGATTTTTTTGTCTCAGGAAAGATTCTTAAACAAATTAACCATGCCATTATTGCTTTGGTGCCTAAGTCTCAAAATTCCTCTCATGTGGGGGATTTCCGACCCATTTCCTGTTGTAATGTGACATACAAGATCATAGCAAAAATCCTGGCTAATAGGTTGGCCAATGTCCTCCCTACTATAATCGGGCCGTCTCAGAATGCTTTCTTAGGTGGGAGGAGTATGGTGGAGAATATTCACTTACTTCAGGAACTTCTTAGACAATATGGCAGGAAGCGTGCATCTCCTAGATGTATGCTGAAGATTGATTTTAGGAAGGCTTATGATTCTGTCCAATGGTGCTTCTTAGAAAAATTGTTGGAGCAAATAGGATTCCCTACTCGATTTGTGGGATGGGTAATGAAATGTGTGACCTCAACTTCTTATTCAGTGGCTGTGAATGGGGAGTGGCATGGATTCTTTGAAGGTAGTAGTGGCTTGAGGCAAGGTGACCCCATGTCTCCTTATCTCTTTCTCCTGTGTATGGAGTATTTTGGTAGACAATTGTCATGTGCCACGACCAACCCAAACTTTAATTTTCATCCTCTATGCAGTCACTTAAGGATATCTCACCTAGCTTTTGCAGATGATATTATTCTTCTTTCCAAGGGTGGGAGTAGGTCAGTTGGAATTTTATTCCAGGAGCTTGTGAAATTTGGTAAAGTCTCAGGTTTAAAAATTAATGTTTCAAAATCTGCGATCTATTTTGGAGGGGTAAATGAACACACAAAGCGATCTATCCTAACAATTACTGCTCAAGCCATGTGCTGTTTGATGTGAATGATTAATGGAGAAGCTGTCATGATTTGCTACTGCCATGAGCTGTTGTTCTTGCCATTTCATGATGCTGGAGCTGCTGGTTATCCCACTGGATGTGAGCTGCTGGTTGTGGTGACTGGTGGCTTACCTAGGGTTAGTGGAGCAAAGTGTGTGAGGATGAGGATAAAACACGAGTGAGAGTGTACCTTATATGTAATGTTCATGGGTGGGAAACACGAGTGACTGTGAGGTTATGAGATACAATACGAAGCACAAGGTATGGGTGTGAGGTCCTTTATGCTAACCTCTGTTTGTTTTGCAGGTAAGGGAAAGAAAGAAGGAAAAAAAAAAATGCTGTCTGCAATGTATTCTTGCAGGGGCTGCTGCTGTACTTCTCCATACAAGGAGGTTCGGGTGGGAGATGCAAGGATTACTGCTGCCTTGGTGAAACAATAGCGGCTGGAGTTAAGAAGGGCTAGTCATGCTTGGGGTTCAAGTTACTGCTGCTGCTGTTATTAACCTCTGCTGTTTTGCTGCTGGTGGTCAATGTTTCTTTGGGAGCTGCAGGTTGCTGTCTGCAGGATAGTGCTCGGGAACTCTGGCTGCTGTGGCTCTCCTCTGACTAGTTGCTCTTTGCTGAAATATGGTGCGATGCATTGATGGAATGTGGCATTGGAATAGTATTTCTTACTAGGAATGCTTGGTGCAGCATAATTGAAGCTGCTGGTAAATGGATTAGGCTATTGTGATATGGATTAATAACTTGAGGCTCTGTGACACCACATTTATTTTTCGGTTTGTAAATCAGCATTTAATTTTGGGTGCTAAGTTGTTATCTTGGCTTGTTGTTAAGTATTTGGCTGGTAGTATCACTGGAGAAGTAATATTGTGGGCTTAAACTTGTCATGGAGTTTTAATTACATGGTAAGTAGGCTTGTTACGGTGCCACAATGGTGGGATTTATTAATACTTCTAGGGGCATGTCCCTTGAGGTTAGTTAAACTGGACTTGTCCAGGGTGTATCATTTTTGAACATGAAATATACTTACATATTATGATCAAAAAAAAAAAGAAAGAGCTCTCTGTCTGTATCCTTACTATGTCTGGACCTAGTAAGTTTCCCCGTGTTGAGTCAAATTAAGCCGCAGGCTCCACTCCTGGCGGTGCCCTTCCGTCAATTCCTTTAAGTTTAAGCCTTGCGACCATACTCCCCCCGGGACTTGTTTCTAAAGAAAGGTCAAGGTATTGTGGGGGGGGGGAAGGGAAGCAGGGTAAGGGGTGGATCCCTACTCCCTTTAAACCGATGATAGGGGATGTTGGAATATAAGAGGGCTTAATAGCCCTCTAAAACACCATGAGGTTGCTAACTTCATGCAGATTCATAGTGTTAATGGTATGGGATTGATTGAAACCAAGTTGACAGAAAATAAATTAGGTTTTATGCAGAGGCGTAAATTTAAGGGGTGGGACTTCATATCGAACCTTTCTATTGTGAATACTACTAGAATCTTGGTTTTATGGAACAGTAAAGTGCTGAGAGTTGAGCTGCTATCCATGTCTACTCAATTCATACATACTAGAATTACTTCTTTGTTACACAACTCTGTTACTGAGGTTACATTTGTGTATGGCCTAAATACCATTTTGAATAGGAGACCGCTTTGGGAGGACTTGGGTAGGATTGATGTTAGGCATCCATGGATGTTAGTCGGAGATTTTAATGCCATGTTATATCCTCAGGATAAGCATAATGGTGGTGTTGTATCTTCTTATGATGTTTCTGACTTTAGGGATTGTTGTTCATCCTTAGGAATCCAAGATATTAATTATCTGGGATGCCACTTCACTTGGACTAATGGGAGGATTTGGTGCAAGTTTGATAGAGTGCTAGCCAACTCTCTATGGCTAGCCTCCAATCGCATTGCTCAAGTGGAATTCCTTCAATCGGGTGCTCATTCTGACCACTCTCCTATAAAAATCCAGATTGGCTATTTTGTGCAAAGAAAAAAACCGTTCAAATTCTTTAATATGTGGGCTGATCATTGCAGTTTTTTGGATATTGTTGGGGAAAATTGGAATGATGTTCATGGTAGTCCGATGTATCGGGTGTGTGTGAAATTGAAAAAGCTAAAAATCCACCTTAGGAGGCTGAATAGTAAACATTATAGCCATATTTCCTCCAGGGTGACTAAAGCCTCTGCTGAACTTGAGTCCCAACAGACCCTGCTACAGAATGACATGGATAATGATCAATTAGTTACTCAGGTGAGTGAGAAGAAGGCTGAATTAATTTCCCTCCAAGAGGCGGAAAGGTAATATTTTGGCCAAAAATTAAAGCTTGCTTTCCTCAAGGGTAGTGATCAAGGCTCGAAATTTTTCCATAGTTTACTAAGCCAAAAGCAAGGTCGGAACTTTATTGCATCTATTTATAAGGAGGATGGTAGCTTAACCTCTTCGAGTGAAGAGGTTGGCCAAGTTTTGGTTAATTACCATCAAGGGTTACTAGGGGTTTCATCCCCGTGTGACCCAATTTGCCATGAGGTGCTTCATTGTGGCCCTAGGATACACCAAGACCTTTTTCCTACACTGTTAGCTGAGGTTACTGATATTGAGGTGAGAAATGTTGTGTTTAGTATTGGGGATGATAAAGCCCCTGGTCCGGATGGGTACTCCTCTATGTTTTTCAAAAAAGCTTGGTCTATTGTGGGTGTGGATGTTTGTCTTGCTGTTAAGGATTTCTTTGTTTCAGGGAAGATTCTTAAGCAAATTAATCATGCCATTATTGCTTTGGTGCCTAAGTCTCAAAATGCCTCCCAAGTGGGGGATTTCAGACCCATCTCCTGTTGTAATGTGATATATAAGATTATAGCAAAAATTTTGGCTAATAGGTTAGCTAATGTTCTTCCTACTATAATTAGCCCGTCTCAGAATGCTTTCTTAGGTGGGAGGAGTATGGTAGATAATATTCATTTACTTCAGGAGCTCCTTAGACAGTATTGCAGGAAGCGTGCATCTCCTAGATGTATGTTGAAGGTTGATTTTAGGAAGGCTTATGATTCTATACAATGGTGTTTTCTTGAGAACTTGTTGACACACATAGGGTTCCCTCCTAGGTTTGTGGGTTGGGTGATGCAATGTGTGAGTTCTACTTCTTACTCGGTGGCTATCAATGGGGAGTGGCATGGTTTCTTTAAAGGTAGTTGTGGTTTGAGGCAAGGGGACCCCATGTCTCCTTATCTCTTCCTCGTATGTATGGAATACTTTAGTAGACAATTGACGCATGCTTCGCTAAACCCAAATTTTAATTTCCATCCTTTGTGCCGAGATTTAAGGATATCTCATCTTGCTTTTTCGGATGATATTATCCTCCTTTCCAAGGGTGGGAGTAAGTCGGTTGGAATTTTATTTTAGGAACTTGTTAAATTTGGGAAAGTGTCGGGGTTGAAAATTAATGCTTCAAAATCTGCAATCTATTTTGGTGGGGTAGATGACCACACAAAGATGACCATTCTAACCATCACTGGTTTTGTTGAAGGAAATTTACCGTTCACTTGTCTAGGAGTTCCACTCAATCCTCACCGGTTGCTTGTTAGTAATTTTCATCCTCTCTTTCAGAAGGTTGAGAATGTTATTCAGAGTTGGGCAGGGAAAAACCTATCATATGCAGGGAGGTTAGAACTGTTGAGGTCAGTGGTCCAGGGTATTATTACTTTTTGGCTAACTATATTTCCAATGTCTTGCCAAGCCTTGGAAAAATTGAAAAAAATGTGCAGGAATTTCCTATGGTCTGGGAATATCAATAGGTCCAAATCAGCTTCGGTGTCCTGGAAAATGTTTGTAGGCCTAAATCTGAGGGAGGGTTAGGCTTAGTGGATTTAGAACCTTGGAATAGGAGCTTGCTTTGCAAGACTCTCTGGAATGTCCACAACAAAACGGATACTCTGTGGATCCAATGGGTGAATCACCACTACCTACATGGTCAAACAATGTGGGGGGCAGTGGGTCTACGTACTTCCTCCCCGCTTTGGAAATATTTGATTTCGATTAAGAACCATATAGTGCAAGTGCTGGGAGGAGAACTTCCAGCAATTGAAATGGTCAAGAGTTGGGTCAGTGATACTAAATGATTCACAAGTGGAGCATATAAGTTTCTATGATGTACCGGACCCAAAGTTTTTTGGGATAAGGTGGTTTGGGAAACTTGGTCTCTCCCTAAGGTTGCTTTTGTGACTTGGTTAGCTATGTTGAAAAAACTCAAGACAAAAGATAGGATGACATTTCTTGACATTGACAAATCATGTAATCTTTGTAATCAACATAATGAATCCCATGATCATCTGTTTTTTGAATGTACATGGACTGCTGGTTTCTGGAAAAAAAAATAAAGGAATGGTTGCACCTTACTAAAAGAATGTCAACTCTAAACTCTGTTATGCGTGGGGTAAATAGCAAAA
>OY756963.1:9211554-9226554 GCA_963580455.1 Euonymus europaeus | reverse complement strand
CCTCCAATTAATATCCTCTAAGAATACTACCGTAAATTCTATACTTCTCGTTCGGGTTTTCCGAGTCTACATTTATTACTATACATCAAAGCTATTAATTATAAGTGCATAAATAAATGAAAAGCTTAATTGATCAATCTTCTATGAAAACTAACTCCCGTCACATGAGCATCTTCTTCATGAATCTACGGCGACACCATCAACTCCTCGCTCGGCATAATCATCTAAGAATTCAATACCTGCATCACGGAACATAGTGAGCCGAGGCTCAGCAAGTAATACTTATGCATGAATGCACATGAACGTCATCATTAGAAGACAATTAGCCATTTAAATCATTTTTCCAGTACTTGGGCCCTTAACCTAGATACACTGCTACAGAGCAACCGGTCGGGATTTTCCTTATATTAAGTATTCTACCAAAGAACACTTTTCAGTCAGAATACATTTCCATTTTCATTTCCGGTACCAATTTCCTTTCATATAAACCTCGACGTTAACCTTTCCATATACCCTCCCTGTAGCAGTAGTACCCGGTTCGTAAAAACATTTTCCTTTCATTTTTCTTAAATGCATGTGTCATGTATGCCATGATATGTTATGTTTCATGCAGTACAACCATTAACTGTCATATCTTAATAACATCACATAACAGTTCACCATTCTCAAATAACTCATCATCGTCAGTTCAGCCTCATATTAATATATATATATATATATATACACATTTCATGTCATGACAGTTCACAAGCAACCAGTACCAAAATCACCGCAATTAAGTTGATGTCTATAATCAACAGAGTCCATACAATTATTATTATAACAATATCAATCTCATTACCACAAATAAATCATACTAACATATATACATATATATATACATACCTTATAAATACACATACACATACAACTACAGAAATTGTAAACTTAACAATTATTCAGCATGCAATTTCGTGACACAGGTGAGTATTACTTACCTATTGTGTTTTCCTTAAATCCTGGTAATTCGATTAGTGAAATTTTTCCCTGAAATCCACAATGATGTACCAATTTATTATAATTTTAGTTATAAAGTTATCCCAATTGAATTTGGGTCAAATAAAACATTCTAGGTCAAAAAGAAGGGTCTGGGCCGGGTCTGTCATACCCATCCGGGTCGGGTCGACGTGTTCCTACCACATGCGGGTCTAATAGACCCGCGGAGCATTCTTAGCAGATCTCCGCCGGAAGAGGAGCGGTCGCATCCACAGGCACCAGAAACTGAGAGAGAACAACGCGGAGGTTACTCCGCCGTTCTGACCTACCTGAGCGACAGTCGGAGATCGAAGGAATCGACGTTCAAAGGCCGCGGTGTCTCCCCTTTCTCGTCCTCCGTTGGCGGCCATGGTCAGCTCCATTCCGTCCGAAACTGATTTATTTGGACTCCTCTCTCTAAGATCGTCATTCCGGTGTCGGTCCGATCGCCGTTAGCCACCATTTTAATGATCGCCGTTTCCCGTCTCCGCCCGTCACCTTGGTTGCCCGGTCTAGGGTTGCCTCGTGATGCGTGCAGGTCCTTTTATTTATTTCTTTTCTTTCCTAATTAATCCTTCACTTGCTTTCTCCTTTCTACCCTCGGTTTATCTTTGCGTTTCCTCATTTACCCCTTTATTCCCTATTTTTTTTAGTCACCTCTGGCCCCGTCTTAATTTCAAATTGACCCTAATGTTGTTTACTTAATTCCTTCATAATTTTAAACTAACTTTAAAAAATACCTAATTAATTTGTCTGCATCTTAATCTCGTTGATTATTGTGTCAGTAGTATTTAAATTCTTACATAACACATATTGTTTTACACATTGGAAATCGTATTTAATTACCATGTACGATACATTATTCTACCTTACTAGATTTTCACTGTTTCGGGTGTTACACATGCTTTTGTTGAGTATTATAAAGGGTTACTAAGGGTTTCTTCTCCTTGTGAAGAAATAGACCATGAGGTGCTACAATGTGGACCTCTGGTTCATCAGGATCATTTTGATAATCTATTAGCTGAGGTGTCTAATACTGAGGTCAGAAAAGCTATGTTTAGTATTGGGGATGATAAGGCCCCTAGGCCTGATGGATATTCATCTCTCCTTTTCAAAAAAGCTTGGTCTGTTGTGGGGTAAGATGTGTGTCTAGCTGTTAAGGACTTCTTTGTTTCAGGGAAGATTCTTAAGCAAATTAATCATGTCATTATTGCTCTGGTGCCTATGTCACAAAATACCTCACAGGTGGGTGAGTTTAGACGCATCTCTTGTTGTAATGTGATATATAAGATTATTGCCAAAATTTTGGCGGATAGGCTTGCCAATGTTCTCCGTTCTATAATTAGCCCTGCCCAGAATGCTTTCCTAGGTGGAAGGAGTATGATAGAGAACATTCACTTAGTTCAGGAACTCCTTAGACAATATGGAAGAAAGCGTGCATCTCCTAGATGTATGCTGAAGATTGATTTTCATAAGGCCTATGATTCTGTTCAATGGTTCTTTCTTGAGAACTTGCTGACTCGCATAGGGTTTCCTGATAGATTTGTGGGATGGGTTATGCAATGTGTGAGCTCTACTGCGTACTCGGTGGCAGTGAATGGGGTGTGGCATGGGTTTTTCAAAGGTCGTTGTGGGTTAAGGCAGGGTGACCCTATGTCTCCTTATCTTTTCTTACTATGTATGGAGTACTTTGGTCGACAGTTGACACTTGCTACGCGTAACCCCAACTTCAATTTTCATCCGATGTGCAATCACTTGAGGATTTCTCATCTTGCTTTTGTAGATGATATTATCCTCCTTTCTAGGGGAGAGAGTAGGTCAGTGGGAATAATATATCAGGAACTAGTGAAATTTGGGAAAAATTCAGGGTTAAAAATTAATGCTTCAAAATCTGCAATATATTTTGGGGGGGTTGATGATAACACAAGGAGGTCTATCATAACCATCACTGGTCTTGTTGAAGGGAGTTTCCCACTCACTTATCTTGGGGTTCCAATGAATCCCAATCGGTTGCTTGTTAATAATCTCCACCCCTTTTTCCAAAAGGTAGAGAATGTCATTCAGAGTTGGGCAGGGAAGAACTTATCCTATGCAGGCAGGTTAGAATTACTGAGGTCGGTGGTTCAGGGTACTATAACCTTCTGGCTTGCTGTATTTCCAATGTCTTGCCAAGCTCTGGCAAAATTAAAGAAAATGTGTAGGAACTTTCTATGGGGTGGGAACATTAATAGATCAAAGTCTGCTATGGTGCCCTGGAAACTTGTGTGTAGGCCAAAAACTGAGGGTGGTTTAGGATTACTGGAATTGGAAGCATGGAATAGGAGCTTGCTTTGTAAAACTTTGTGGAATATCCAACATAAATCTGATACTTTGTGGATACAATGGGTGAATCATCAATTCTTACATGGTCAAACTATTTGGGGAGCGGCGGCTGTCCGCACATCTTCCCCTCTGTGGAAATTTCTAATTGGGACTAAGAACCATATCTTGCAATTGACAGGAGGTGAACTCCTAGCAATTGAAATGGTTAATAGCTGGGTTGTTGATAGTAAGTCATTCACAAGTGGAGCATATTCTTTTTTCAGGACTCCGAGTCCTAAAGTCTTTTGGGTTAATGTGGTCTTGGAACCTTGGTCACTTCCTAAGGTTTCCTTTGTGGTTTGGTTGGCCATGATGCGAAAACTAAAGACTAAGGACAAGATGTCATTCCTCGACATTGAAAAAACATGCAATCTATGTAATCAACAGGATGAATCTCATGAACATTTGTTTTTCGAATGTATTTGGACTGCTGGTTTCTGGGGAGAAATAAAAAAAAGGCTGGGGTTTACTAGGAGAATGTTAACCCTTAACTCTGCTATCCGTGGGGTAGATAATAAGCGAAAGGGAGCTAATTTCAGAATGAAAAAAGTTGCTATTGGGCTGGTCATATACCTAATATGGCAAGAGCGAAATAAGAGATTGTTTGAAAATGCATCTAGGAGCATACAGAGTCTTGTACGTAGATTCCAGATCCTATTTTTTTCAATTTTGTATTTCAATATGGAAAATATTGAAAGGTTACCACCTTGGCTATTGAACCTCATGGAGGTAAGGGGTTGAAACATGGGGACATGGTGATGTCTTGTACAATGAGGTTGTTTGAGCAAAGTTTGACTGCTTACTGTTATTATTAATGTGTTGGCTATCCTTGCAGATGATTTTTGTTCTCCTTACACGTTCAAGGGTACTTTGGTTGAAGTATGGAGTTAAAAATGTGGGAAATACGAGTGATGTGAGGGGAGGGGGAATGCATTAGCTGTTGCTGGAAGATTGATGCAAGACAAGTGAAAATTATATTTTTTTGCACTTTTAAATGGGAAATACGAACTATGGAAGGCAATGACAAGGATGATGAGGGGGTTTACCTTCCTATAATACTAATGTGATGGCTCTCACTGCAGATATTGGTTTTCTTCTCATTTTGCAGGTTCTTAATGGAGTACACAAAGATGGGAAATACAAATGATGTAAGGGGAGGGGGATGTGAAGAAGCTGCTGAAAGACTAGTGCAATATGAGTGAAAATTATTTTTCTCTATTTTCTGGGAAACACAAGTGTCATGTGAGGGGGGGGTGGGTTCATATATATGTATAGGTTTGTAATTTAAGAAAAATAGAAAAAAGGAAAAAAATGAGAAGAAAGAAAAACAGAGGAAAAAAAAAAGAACTGAACTCCTCTACTACTGTATTACGTGTTGAGTGCTTGGAGGGGGTGAAATACCTACTACTGAGAATTCTAGTTCTATTAAATGACTTGACTCTGCAGATCTTGTACTGGTTGGTGCTGCTGGAGTGCATGACATGGAGATGGCAGGGAGTCAGTGCTATGGAGCTGCTGTGTTTATTTGCAGGGATTGATAAGTGTGGGGCGATGCCCGTAGCACCCTCACAAGCTGGAGCTGGATGCTGTAACTGGTGTAATGCAAGGGCTGCTATTCTACTTCAGTACAGATGCAACTCTTGTAGGGTGCTATGGGTACAGTGAAGTGAGGATGTGGGTAAAACACGAGTGAGAGTGTACGTTAAGTATCATATTCATGGGCGGGAAACACGGGAAACACGAGTGTTTTAGAGGGTATGGGATACAAAGGGAAACACAGGGTGCGGGTGGGAGGTCTATTTTGCTAACCTCTTCTTGTTTTGCAGGTTTGGTTGGGGAAAAAAAACCCCCTCCTTGATGAAACTGGAGCTGCTAGATTTATGAGGAAATGGCCATGCTTGGGGTTCAAGTAACTGTTGGTGGTGCTGCTGTTATGTACTAACGGATGCTCAGTACTTCATGAACTATGGAGAACTTGAGCTGCTAGGGAAAACAGTGCTGCTGTGATTCTTGTTCTTGTGGTAGCTACTGCAAAAATTCAAGATGTTACTGAATTAACCTCTACTGACCAGCTGCTTCGTGTCTCTTGTGGTAGCTACTGCAATCTTCTTGCAGGTGGTAACGGCTGCTGTCTAAGGTTCTTCTCCATTGCATTCTAAGGAGGTTCAGTTGGGAGCTGCTACTACCAAAAGACTGATACATATTTTGACTATGGAGCGCTGCTACTACCTCTGTTAACCATCGGGTTCTATGGCTATTCATGGGCTAGAATTATTGAGATGTTGATTTAATGTTGGGGAGTAACAGGTTACTAGTTTTTAATTGGAGCTGCTGTCCTTTTGCTACAAATGATGTAATGCATGGATGGAATCTGTTCAGGGGGTGCGGACTGAGTTTGCAAGCAGGTTTGGTGGAGGGAACTGTTGGTTGCTGTTATTAACCTCTGTTGGTCTGCTGCTGGTGGTTAATGTTTCTTTGGGAGCTGCTGGTATGAAACAGCATTGATGGCTGTTATATTGTTGCTGTATGGCTCTGTCTGCAAAGACTGCTTTCTTGCAGGAATTAATTCTGGAAAATTTGTGATATATGGAGACAAGGGGCTGTTGTGTTGGTTCTATTTAGGTGCTGCAGGTGGCTCTTGGAGTGGTTCTATTTTGGTGCAATTCTAGTCTTGTGTTGCTGCTGTCTTTTCTGTATGTATTATTAGGAAGATTCTTATGCTGATGCTGGATCGACAGGACTGATTATACTGATGCTTGTATGTTGGATCAGTTGTTGGTTTATGTAGCTCGTGATATATGAGGCTGCTTAAATAAATAGTTGGTTATTGTATAATTAGTCAAATATTTTGTAGCCTTGATGTTATCATTAAACTTAATAATTTGGCCTATTTATTGGGCCGGCTACTAGGTTTTCTGTTATGGGTTTCGGGGGATGTCCTCCAGAGCTTGTTTTACTGGATCTATCCAGATTGTAATTTTTTGAACAGTAAATATACTTACATCTTCTGATCAAAAAAAGAAAGAGCTCTCAGTCAAAGCTCTCAGTCAAAGCTCTCAGTCAGTCGGGTCAGTCAGGTGAGAGAAATTAGAGAGGGAAGCTCTTGTTTCCCTTGTGGAAATATTTCCCACCCGTGCGCTTCTCCCCTTTTGATTTCCATGGATCTGTCTGGATCTTCCATGGATTAATTCTTGGGAAGCCAAGATGGCTTGAACCTTTCTTCGTTTCAGTGCAAGGGGGTCTTGATTCTCTTAGTTGGAATGGGTACTGGTCAAAACTGGGCTCTTGAGTAAATCGGGTTCTCTAGTTCTTCCCGTAAATCACCTTTGTTTTTTTAAGACATAGCCTTGATTCTGCTGGGTTATCGATCGGGTCTTTAGTGGGTTAGCGCCATCGGATCCATTGGTGGGCTCTTCCATCGGTGCTCAGGGTAGTCGCTGGGTTCGATCTTGTGGGCTAGGTCGGGCTTTGATTGTGCTTCTACTTTCAGGTCTGGATATCTTTGACTGGGTCTGTGTTTCACGGTAGTCGCTGGGTTTGATCTTGGTTGTGGTCGGGCCTTGTTTGTGCCACTGCTTTCCGGTCTGGATTTCTTTGACTGGGTCTGTGCTTTGAGACTCAACGTGGTGGTTTACATCGGGCTGGAGGGGCATTGCTGCTGTTGCGAGTGCTGGGTAATTGGTCTGAATTGTTGTGCTGGGTAATTCGGAATGTGTCTGGATTCTGCAGGCTTCTGGGTTTGAGACACAACTGGGTTTAAAAAAAAATCTGGGTGTTCTTCTTGGGGGCTGGTTCCTGCTTGAAGACTTGTGGCTATGATGAGGTTACCTGGTGAACAATTCTGGGTTTAAAATTACCACTCGAGTACTTGGATCACTGTCTTGGCTTGCTAGTTGTTACAAATTAATTTCTTGGCTTCGATGGGTAAAAAGGCAAGAAGTAAAGGTTCAAATGACAAGCACAAGAATCAGACTGTGCTGCAAACTATTCCAGATAGTTCACGGGCAAAGGATTATTTGCAGGAGACAGGGGCAGAGATGGGGAAATATGAAGCTTCTAGGAGCTGTAATAGGGTCCAGGTGGATGAAGCCTTGCTTCAGATGGTAGTCAGGCTAGAGGCTGAGACAAGGACAGTGGAATTGGGGCTGCATGATGCTGACGATCAAGTTGATTTTTCTGGCTCAGAGGAAGATGAGTTGGAGGGGGCAGGTCTGGATTGTTCCCCATCTCTATTAATGGATCATGCCAACAGCTTGGATGGGTTTAATAAAATCAATGAAGGCACATATGAGAAAAGACCAGGTCTCCTATCCAGCATTGTTGTTGGGGAAATTGTAATTGAAGGCATCGGTGATCACTTGAGTGCTTCTCAGGCCAAATCCAACTATGAACTAGGAGCAACCTCGGCTAATCCAGGAGTGCAGCTACAGGAAAATGGTAAGCAACCTGAGGTAATCAAAGGTAATGCTCCACCCTGGAGGAATTTATTTGCTGAAAATAGAAAAGATGATCATAATAGACTAAATTACCATGAAAAACTAAATGATAAAAAAACGTGTGTTTTCTGGATGATGATATGGATGGAGATGAGGAGTGGAAAGTGTGCTTAGTTGGGTATGTTGCTGGTAGATTTCCAGGGGTGAGGGCTATAAATGAAATGATTAAAAATAATTGGAAACCCCCTGTTAAATTAATAATGCATGAAAGTGGTTGGCTTGTCTTTCGATTCCTCAAAGAAGACCAAAAATGTGCTGTCGTGGATGCGGGTCCCTACCTTGTGTATGGGAGTCCCCTCATGCTTAGGCAATGCCTGAATACTTTAATTTTGATGCGAAGGAAATGACAAAAGTCCCCGTGTGGACTAAGTTTCCAAATCTTCCTATTAAATGTTGGTCAACTGGATGCTTATCTAAGCTAGCTAGCTGCATTGGGAAGCCTTTATATGCTGACAAATTTACAGAGTCTAAGTCTAGGTTATCCTTTGCTAAAGTCTTAGTGGAGGTGGATCTTTTAGGTCCCCTCCTAACCTCGGTTGAAATTTTGTTGCCAAACGGAAGTATATTAACTCAATCTGTGGTATATGAGACCCTACCAAAAATTTGCAAGTATTGTAAAGTCCTGGGCCACACTACAGGCCCTTGCTCTAGGGCCCCTAGGCCTGGTTTCCAAGAGGCAAAGGTCGTCCTGGGTAGTAATGATGAGATCCCTACGGAGGGTATCCCAAAGAAGGGGAGTGTGCTAGATAGGCTTGAAAAGGAAAAACTAGTGTGGCGCAAAAAATTCAAATCCCAAAGAAAGGGGTAATTCCTATGGCTGAGGATGGTTGGACTAAGGTGGCTGGAAAGAATAAAGTGGGTAGTGCTCAACAGCCTGTGGGAGGTGGGGGTACTACTAGAAGTGGGAGGAGATTTGACATAAGTGAAACAAAGGGAACAAGGAGCATAGACAAGGTTAGTGTCCAGATCATAGGTGCTGGGGTCAAGCCTGTGGGTGGTTTTACAGTCTCTAGAGGAGATGGGAGAAACGAAAATGTGAAAAAAGGCTACTGGCCATGGGAGAATAGTGGTCATGGTGGACATGCGGGTGGTCATGGTGACAGGGGAGGTAAGATGGGTCGGGTTATGGGTGAATCCCCGATCCCCTCAACCCAATGATTGTGGGATGTTGGAACATAAGAGGGCTGAATAGCCCTCTTAAACAGCATGAGGTTGCTAACCTTATGCGGTGTCATAAAATGGATCTTATGGGGTTGCTTGAAACTAAGTTGACTGTAAATAAGCTGTCTTTCATGCATAGGCGAAAGTTCAAAAATTGGAGTCATCTTTCCAATCTTTCAATTGCGGGTACAGCAAGAATTTTGATCTTATGGAATAGTGCTGCTTTAAAGGTTGACCTCATTTACGCTTCTGCTCAAATATTGTTTGTTAAAATCACTTCTCTTGTGGATCATTCAGTCTTTAATGCCAGTTTCATTTATGGGTTCAATACCATTAAGGACAGAAGGCCTTTATGGGATGATTTGGCTAGAATTAATTCTACTGATCCGTGGATTTTGATGGGAGACTATAATGCTATGCTATCCCCCTCGGATAAGCATAATGGTGGGGTGGTGTCTTCCTATGATACCTCAGATTTTAGGACATGTTGTTCCTCTTTAGGGATTCAGGACCTAAACTACGCTGGTTGTCACTATACATGGTCAAATGGTAGAGTCTGGTGCAAGTTAGATAGTCCAAGTAAACCTACAGTGGCTTTCTTCTAATCTTCAAGGTAGGGTGGAGTTTCTCCAACCTAGGGCACACTCAGACCATTCGCACATTAAAGTTCAGATTGGTCCTCCTACTGTCTGTACGCATAAACCCTTTAAGTTCTTTAATATGTGGACAGATAACTGTAATTTCCTTGACACTGTTAGGGAGAATTGGAATGAGGGCCAAGGGACTGCAATGTATAGTCTTTGTGTGAAATTAAAAAAAGCTTAAATTCCATCTCAGGAAGTTGAATAGCAAACACTATAGTTATATTTCTTCTAGAGTAGAAAGAGCTGCGAATGAATTAGAGACTTGTCGAGCCATTCTTCAAAAATCAAAATGATAGAGATAATGTTCTTTTGGTTAGACAACTGGGGGAAATGAAGGCAGACTTAGTTTCTTTTCAAGAAGCGGAGATAAAATTCTTTAGCCAAAAATTAAAGATGGCTTTTCTCAAAGGGAGTGATAAAGGGTCGAAGTTCTTTCATGCCCTCATAAACCAAAAGCATGGAAGGAATTTTATTGCTTCTGTTATTAATGAGGAAGGCTGCCTTACCTCTTCTCCTGAGGAGGTGGACCAGGTCTTTGTTAAGTATTACCAGGAACTTTTGGGGGCTACTTCTCCCTGTGAGCCACTATGTCCTCTTGTGATCCAAAATGGACACAATGTTCAGCCTTGCAATTATGATTCTCTTCTAGCCGAGGTCTCTGATAATGAGGTAAAATCTGCTGTCTTTAGCATTGGTGATGATAAAGCCCCTGGTCCAGATGGATTCTCTTCGGCTTTCTTTAAGAAAGCCTGGTCTATTGTGGGTAGGGATACTTGTTCTGCTGTGAAGGACTTCTTTGCCTCAGGCAAAATCCTTAAACAAATTAATCATGCAGTTATTACCTTGGTGCCAAAAACTCAGAATATGTCACAGGTGGGGGATTATAGACCAATATCTTGCTGCAATGTCATATATAAGGCTATAGCTAAAATCCTGGCTAATAGGCTTGCTAGTATCCTTCCTACCATTATTAATCAATCTCAGAGTGCCTTTTTGGTGGTAGAAACATGGTGGATAATATCCACTTGATGCAGGAATTGTTGAGACAATATGGGAGGAAACGATTATCTCCAAGATGCTTGATAAAAATTGATTTCCGCAAAGCCTATGATTCTGTCCAATGGTGTTTTTTGGAGCAGTTGATGACAGCTTTAGGCTTCCTTTCTAGGTTTGTGGGCTAGATAATGCAGTGTGTGAGCACCACCTCCTACTCTGTGGCGGTGAATGGAACCTGCATGGATTCTTTAAAGGCCAGTGTGGGCTGAGGCAAGGAGACCCGTTGTCTCCATACCTGTTCCTTTTGTGTATGGAATACTTTGGTAGACAATTAACCCAGGCAACTACAAACCCTAACTTCCATCATCATCCCAAGTGTTGCAATCCTAGAATTTCTCATCTTGCCTTTGCTGATGATGTGATTCTTTTATCCAGAGGTGGGAGTAGATCGGTTGGTATCATGTTCCGGGAGCTCTGTAAGTTTGGTAGGGTATCGGGCCTGCAAATAAATGCTTCTAAATCTGCGATTTACTTTGCAGGTGTTGATAATGTGACCAAGGCTACCATCCTGTCCATAACTGGATTTGAGGAAGGGAATTTGCCTTTTAACTATCTAGGAGCCCCCTTGAACCCGCATAGAATGCTGGTGAATCACTTCCATCCTCTGTTTCAGAAGGTGGAGGGGATTATTCAGAGTTGGATGGGGAGAAAACTTTCATATGCTGGTAGGCTAGAGCTGTTGAGGTCTGTAATCCTTGGAATAGAAACATTCTGGTTGAGCATTTTTCCTATGTCTGTACAAGCTATAGAAAAGCTGACTAAAATGTGTAGGAATTTCCTTTGGAGTGGGTGCATTGAAGGCTCTAAAGCTGCTCTTGTGGCTTGGGAGAGGGTACTCCGAAAAATGAGGGTGGTTTGGGCTTAGTGGACTTGAGTTCCTGGAATAGAAGTTTGTTAAGCAAGATTCTGTGGAACATCCACAAGAAAGCAGATACCTTGTGGATTCAATGGGTTAGCCATCATTATTTGCAGCACCAACCAATTTGGGGAGCAGTGGCTTTACATAACTCCTCCCCCCTTTGGAAGTTCTTAATTCAGACAAAGGACCAAATCATGCAAATTGCTGGTGGAGAAGGACAAGCAATTGAAATCCTAAAGAAATAGGGGAATGGGCAGAATTCCTTTTCTAGGGATGCCTATGATTTCTTCAGAATTGACAGGGCGAAGGTTTATTGGCATGATGTGGTCTGGGAATCTTGGAACCTTCCTAAGGTTTCTTTTGTAATGTGGCTAGCCTCGATGAAAAAATTAAAGACGAAGGACAGACTGCCTTTTATTGATATGGATAGAAGGTGTGACCTATGTAAGCTCTATGACGAATCACATGAACACCTTTTCTTTGATTGTGTCTGGGTCTCTGCATTCTGGACACAAGTCAAACAATGGCTGAAATTCTCTAGGAGAATGTCAACTTTGAATGCTGCTGTATGGGCTGTTAGGAGTAAGAGGAAGGGGACAGATTTTAGAATGAAAAAGTGGCAGTTGGGTTAGTTGTTTACCTGATATGGCAAGAGAGAAATAAAATGCTGGGTTTCAATATCTCATACACAGCGGAAGTTTAAAATTTTATTGAAACCCTCCAGAGAATCCATGTGAAAGGGCATAAATCGGTGATTAGAAGTTACCTCTTGAAGTGCAGAAAACGACCGATTGCTTGGCTTGAATGATCCGAATCAATCCGCGCTATCCAACCGAACAGCACGCCTCTAGGTATCCACACGAACAAGCCAAAGATCACCTCTTTCACGTTCTACTAGTAACTGGGAGAAGAAGCTCCCAATTAGTTTTTCTCTCAACTCACCAAGAAGTGCGGCACCCCAAAAAGGTTGTATCTTCTCCTAGGGTTACTCTAACCCTAGATATTCCGTGAGTCAAGTAAAACTGAAAAGGCCCAAATCTCCTTGAAGAAAGAAAGCCCACGTTTTTTGGCTCTTGACCATGTTCAATTAATCTTATTAATTAAACCGGTAATGGACCTTGCATAAAGCCCTAAGCCCAAACGTAATATGTTATTCTTAAATAACATAATCTTTGACTTATTCTATGTGTGTGACCCTATAGGTTCTCGTTATGTTAGCCGTGAAACTAAAATCATATTCTAGCATCACAAACAATGAGAGGTATCTAGCAACACATCATTGTTACCCAAATAACGAGAATGTCAATGATTCGACATAACCTTAATTTGTGACCAATTTATATATAGTCCCTTTATCCTTAATATCTTGATTAACATCAAGGCATGGAATGTGTCATCCTCGTATATGTTAATCTATGTATTTCTTGATTCCGAGTAGACTATTAAAAAACAAACGAAATCAATATCACATATTGATTCATTTGAGCACGGCCATGCATTTCTAAGTCTCACTCAATCAAGGGGCCCACGGATATTACTCCTGTTATATAGAAGGGACAAAAACCATCTAGGTCACTCACATCCCTCCACATGATTCGTGATATACCCAATCACTGACTTTATAGCCAACCCTTTTACAAGTGATGTTAGACAGTATCAAAGTATATAACTCCTCATGTTGGGAACCGTAGTGATTTCAGGTTAAAGGAAAACATATATCATTGTCACTATGAGAATAGCTTATGACATTCATATAACAATCCATGCAGTATTCTCATGTTGGGTCTGTCCAGTACTTCCCGTTCTCTAACAAGTACCTATGTATTGATTTGATATCTCATATCCATGACTCGCAAGATTTAGTCATCAATCAACCTACATACTAGTCTCAACGTATTAATGTTATCCCATTTAACAATAATACTCGACTAGGGACGTTTAGGAATAGTGTTCTATATACATCTATGATGATCTCACGTTCAAGTCACACACTTGAAGTCTCATAGCATCGAACCAACTATTCTAGGGATATTTATCATAATCATTTATATAGTGCAGATAAATAATTCATAACAAATAAAGTACCTCAATATAACATAATAAATGTATGCTAATACAATCATCCCATGATTGGCTCCTAGAGCATACACCAACATAAAAGGCTTTTTGAAAAAGCTTCTAGGAATATAGAAAGCTTGGTGCGTAGGTTCCAGATCCTATTCTTCTCCATTCTATACTTCAACATCAAGGACACTCAGAGTCTTCCCCGCTGGATCTCTGAGCTTATGGCTTAGCTCATGGTTTTTGTGAGGTCTAGGAGTGGTTCTGTTCTGGAATTCATGGAACTTGGGTCCATATTATCTGGAACAATTTTCTTCTTTTTCTCCTCTGACCTTGGTTTTGCAGGGGGTTTCCTACACAGGGAGCTGTTGTTCTTGAAGCAACTAATACACAGGTAAGTGAAAAAAGAGAAAGCTTTACATATACTCTTTTCTTTTTTTTCTCAGGGATTGATCGGGTAGCTACTTGGGATAGGAATGATTCCTGTTCCTTAATGAGGTCTGTTGAGGTACAAGCAAATATTGGGAAACAAGAGTCTGCTCTGTTTTTTTCTCTTGAGTCTGCAGGTTGAAGATCTGTGACTATTGTGTTGATGATCATGGAATGATACTGCAAATGGAGTTTGAAGTGGAAGCCTCTAACATTGGGAAACAGGAGTGATGTGAGGGGGGGGGGAAATGCTGTATCTATGTATATATATATATATATACTCAAATATGTATCCAAAAAAAAAGAAAAAAAAGAAAAAAAAAGTGGTGATCTGGAATTTTACTTGTGTTACTGTGTTGATTTGCATGAATTCATGGGCTGGAAAAATCGTGCTGTTAGAAAATGGTGGTTTCTTGGTGCCTTGGTCTTGAAGGTGCTGCAGCGGATCATGAGTTTATGACCTGTTGATGGCTAATGATGCTCTGATTGTGCTGTCTCAAACCATGCGGCAGGAGGAGTCCTATATGCTGGCCTAGTATAGGAGGAAAATATGTTATGTTATATATATATGCCATGTATATATATGTACCTACATATTTCTCAAAAATGATGATATGCATGAGTTCTTACTGAGAGAATGCTGCTGATCAATGTTGTGATGTTGCATAACTGCAGGATGAGCCATGCTGCCCTGTATTTGTGGAAAAAGAGAAAAATAAGGGGCGGGGGCAGTATGGTTATATTAGAGTGAATGAGGGTGGAAACAAAATTTTTCCAGACCTTTTATCTCCTTTGTTTTGCAGACATTATTTTGAAGTGGAAATATAACAATATGGGGAATTCTCGAGTGATGAGAGGGGATGGGGAATTGTTCCTCCACTCTGGTGGATTTTGGTGCCTTGCTGTTAAAGGTGCTGCA
>OY756963.1:9191554-9206554 GCA_963580455.1 Euonymus europaeus | reverse complement strand
AACATTCGGAGCTCATTTCGGTGGTCAACCCACTTTGCGCTCGTCGGGTGCCCCGAATCGGACTTTTGAAACAAAGCTCGACCCAAGTTCAAAATCTCCCGCACAATGACCTAAAAAATAGTCTTCTTATGACATTTTATAGCTCCACGTGAAGTTTCGGGTCATTCGGAGTTGGCGGGGTACTTGGTTGTGCAAACCATGGGCTCCCGGCACCCCGAAGTGGCCTCCATGTGGTGTGTGGAACAACACCTCCATCCGAGTTCAGAATTTTCCAAACCTATGAGAACAAAAAACGTTCCCCATGATGTTTTATGCTTCCATGAGAAATTTCAGCCCATTCCTCACAGTACTTGTTCGCTATCGGTCTCTCGCCCGTATTTAGTTTTGGACGGAATTTACCGCCTGATTTGGGCTGCATTCCCAAACAACCCAACTCGCCGACAGCGCCTCGTGGTGCGATAGGGTCCGGGCACGACGGGGCTCCCACCCTCTTCGGCGCCCCCTTCCAGGGGACTTGGGCCCGGTCCGCCGCTGAGGAGGCTTCTCCAGACAACAATTCGAACGCCGGGGGCGACCGATTCTCAAGCTGGGCTCTTCCCGGTTCGCTCGCCATTACTAGGGGAATCCTTGTAAGTTTCTTTTCCTCCGCTTATTGATATGCTTAAACTCAGTGGGTGTTCCCGCCTAACCTCCACGCGACGAGGCTCACCACGGTGGTTTCCGAGTAGCTAGTGCTTTCGACCACCGCGTGCCGGGGCTGCGTCGCCAAGGGGGGTTTTAGGCCAACCGAGAGCGGGAGTGCACGGGAGGCCAATATCCGCCATCTCACGCCTTCCCCGTGGGGGGGTGGGGGTGGCGACGTTGCGTGACAACTAGGCAGGCGTGCCCTCGGCCTGACGGCTTCGGGCGCAACTTGCGTTCAAAAACTCGATGATTCGCAGGATTCTGCAACTCACACCAAGTGTCGCATTTCGCTACGTTCTTCATCGATGCGAGAGCCAAGATATCCGTTGCCGAGAGTCTTTTAGTATGTGATACAAACGACGATGCATCCCCCCGCGACACCGTTTCCGGGACGAGGGGAGCGCACATCTTTCTTTGGTTCCTTGGCGCTGTCCGCGCCGGGGTTCGTTGTTTGTGCCCTGGGCGCAGTGGTTGTGGCTTCCCAAATCCCTGCTCTCGAGCTACGAGCGACCATCCCGGAGGCTCGCCGCGCGTGGTTTTCTTGACTTGTTCACAGGTCATTCTGCTTTGCAGGTTTCGACAATGATCCTTCCATAGGTTCACCTACGAAAACCTTGTTACGACTTCTCCTTCCTCTAAATGATAAGGTTCAATGGACTTCTCGCGACGTCGCCGCTATCCGAACACTTTACCGGACCATTCAATCGGTAGAAGCGACGGGAGGTGTGTACAAAGGGCAGGGATGTAGTCAGCGCGAGCTGATGACTCGCGCTTACTAGGAATTCCTCGTTCAAGATCAACAATTGCAATGATCCATCCCCATCACGATGAAATTTCAAAGATTACCCGGGCCTGACGGCCAGGGCTGTAGACTCGTTCAATACATCAGTGTAGCGCGCGTGAGGCCCAGAACATCTATGGGCATCACAGACCTGTTATTGCCTCAAACTTCCTATGCCTAAGCGGCCGTAGTCCCTCTAAGAAGCTGGTTGTGGAGGCATTCCTTCGCGTAGCTAGTTAGCAGGCTGAAGTCTCGTTCGTTAACGGAATTAACTAGACAAATCGCTCCACCAACTAAGAACGACCATGCACCACGACCCATAGTTGGAATGAGTACTGGTCAAAACTGGGCTCTTGAGTAAATCGGGTTCTCTAGTTCTTCCCATAGATCACCTTTGTTTTATTAAGGCATAGCCTTGATTCTGCTGGGTTATCGATCGGGTCTTTAATGGGTTAGCGCCATCGGATCCATTGGTAGGCTCTTCCATCGGTGCTCAGGGTAGTCGTTGGGTTCAATCTTGTGGGCTAGGTCGGGCTTTGATTGTGCTTCTGCTTTCAGGTCTGGATATCTTTGACCGGGTCTATGCTTCAGGGTAGTCGCTGGGTTTGATATTGGTTGTGGTCGGGCCTTGTTTGTGCCACTACTTTCCGGTCTGGATTTCTTTGACTGGCTCTGTGCTTTGATACTCAACGTGGTGGTTTACATCGGGCTGGAGGGGCGTTGCTGCTGTTGCGAGTGCTGGGTAATTGGTCTTAATTGTTGTGCTGGGTAATTCGGAGTGTGTCTGGATTTTGCAGGCTTCTGGGTTAAGGACACAACTGGGTTTAAAAAAAAAATCTGGGTGTTCTTCTTGGGGGCTGGTTCCTGCTTGAAGACTTGTGGCTATGATGAGGTTACCTGGTGAACAATTCTGGGTTTAAAATTACCACTCGAGTACTTGGATCACTGTCTTGGCTTGCTAGTTGTTACAAATTAATTTCTTGGCTTCGATGGGTAAAAAGGCAAGAAGTAAAGGTTCAAATGACAAGCACAAGAATCGGACTGTGCTGCAAACTATTCCAGATAGTTCACAGGCAAAGGATTATTTGCAGGAGACAGGGGCAGAGATGGGGAAATATGAATCTTCTGGGATCTGTAATAAGGTCCAGGTAGATGAAGCCTTGCTTCAGATGGTAGTCGGGCTAGAGGCTGATACAAGGACAGCGGAATTGGGGCTGCATGATGCTGACGATCAAGTTGATTTTTTTGGCTCAGAGGAAGATGAGTTGGAGGGGGCAGGTCTGGATTGTTCTGCATCTCTATTAATGGATCATGCCAACAGCTTGGATGGGTTTAATAAAATCAATGAAGGCATGTATGAGAAAAGACCAGGTCTCCTATCCAGCATTGTTGTTGGGGAAATTGTAATTGAAGGCAGCGGTGATCACTTGAGTGCTTCTCAGGCCAAATCCAACTATGAACTAGGAGCAACCTCAGCTAATCTAGGAGTGCAGCTACAGGAAAATGGTAAGCAACCTGAGGTAATCAAAGGTAATGCTCTACCCTGGAGGAATTTATTTGCTGAAAATAGAAAGGATGATCATAATAGACTAAATTACCATGAAAAACTAACTGATAAAAAAACGTGTGTTTTTCTGGATGATGATATGGATGGAGATGAGGAGTGGAAAGTGTGCTTAGTTGGGTATGTTGCTGGTAGATTTCCAGGGGTGAGGGCTATAAATGAAATGATTAAAAATAATTGGAAACCCCCAGTTAAATTAATAATGCATGAAAGTGGTTGGCTTGTCTTTCGATTCCTCAAAGAAGACCAAAAATGTGTAGTCCTGGATGTGGGTCCCTACCTTGTGTATGGGAGTCCCCTCATGCTTAAGGAAATGCCTGAATACTTTAATTTTGATGAGAAGGAAATGAAAAAAGTCCCCTTGTGGACTAAGTTTCCAAATCTTCCTATTAAATGTTGGTCAATTGGATGCTTATCTAAGCTAGCTAGTTGCATTGGGAAGCCTTTATATGCTGACAAATTTACAGAGTCTAAGTCTAGGTTATCCTTTGCTAGAGTCTTAGTGGAGGTGGATCTTTTAGGTCCCCTCCTAACCTCGGTTGAAATTTTGTTGCCAAACGGAAGTATATTAACTCAATCTGTGGTATATGAGACTCTACCAAAATTTTGCAAGTATTGTAAAGTCATGGGCCACACTACAGGCCTTTGCTCTAGGGCCCTTGGCCTGGTTTCCAAGAGGCAAAGGTCGTCCTGGGTAGTAATGATGAGATCCCTACGGAGGGTATCCCAAAGAAGGGGAGTGTGCTAGATAGGCTTGAAAAGGAAAAAACTAGTGTGGCGCAAAAAATTCAAATCCCAAAGAAAGGGGTAATTCCTGTGGCTGAGGATGGTTGGACTAAGGTGACTGGAAAGAATAAAGTGGGTAGTGCTCAACAGCCTGTGAGAGGTGGGGGTACTACTAGAAGTGGTAGGAGATTTGACATAAGTGAAGCAAAGGGAACAGGGAGCATAGACAAGGTTAGTGTCCAGATCATAAGTACTGGGGTCAAGCCTGTGGGTGGTTTTACAGTCTCTGGAGGAGATGCGAGAAACGAAAATGTGAAAAAAAGGCTACTGGCCAGGGGGAGAATAGTGGTCATGGTGGAAATGCGGGTGGTCATGGTGACAGGGGAGGTAAG
This sequence comes from Euonymus europaeus, assembly GCA_963580455.1. NCBI lineage: Eukaryota > Viridiplantae > Streptophyta > Magnoliopsida > Celastrales > Celastraceae > Euonymus > Euonymus europaeus. The sequence goes on along the minus strand of OY756963.1, from coordinate 9,202,407 downwards.
GTGGGTCGGGTTAGGAGTGAATCCCCAATCCCCTCAACCCAATGATTGTGGGATGTTGGAACATAAGAGGGCTGAATAGCCCTCTTAAACAGCATGAGGTTGCTAACCTTATGCGGTGTCATAAAATGGATCTTATGGGGTTTCTTGAAACTAAGTTGACTGTAAATAAGCTGTCTTTCATGCATAGGCGAAAGTTCAAAAATTGGAGTCATCTTTCCAATCTTTCAATTGCAGGTATAGCCAGAATTTTGATCTTATGGAATAGTGCTGCTTTAAAGAATGACCTCATTTACGCTTCTGCTCAAATAATGTTTGTTAAAATCACTTCTCTTGTGGATCATTCAGTCGTTAATGCCAGTTTCATTTATGGGTTCAATACCATTATGGATAGAAGGCCTTTATGGGATGATTTGGCTAGAATTAATTCTACTGATCCGTGGATTTTGATGGGAGACTATAATGCTACGCTATCCCCCTCGAATAAGCATAATGGTGGGGTGGTGTCTTCCTATGATACCTAAGATTTTAGGAGATGTTGTTCCTCTTTAGGGATTCAGGACCTAAACTACGCTGGTTGTCACTATACATGGTCAAATGGTAGAGTTTGGTGCAAGTTAGATAGAGTCCAAGTAAACCTACAGTGGCTTTCTTCTAATCTGCAAGGTAGGGTGGAGTTTCTCCAACCTGGGGCACACTCAGACCATTCGCCCATTAAGGTTCATATTGGTCCTCCAACTGTCTGTACGCATAAACCCTTTAAGTTCTTTAATATGTGGACAGATAACTGTAATTTCCTTGACACTGTTAGGGAGAATTGGAATGAGGGCCAAGGGACTGCAATGTATAGTCTTTGTGTGAAATTAAAAAAGCTTAAAATTCCATCTCAGGAAGTTGAATAGCAAACACTATAGTTATATTTCTTCTAGAGTGGAAAGAGCTGCGAATGATTTAGAGACTTGTCAGGCCATTCTTCAAAATGATAGAGATAATGTTCTTTTGGTTAGACAAGTGGGGGAAATGAAGGCAGACTTAGTTTCTTTTCAAGAAGCGGAGAGAAAATTCTTTAGCCAAAAATTAAAGATGGCTTTTCTCAAAGGGAGTGATAAAGGGTCGAAGTTCTTTCATCCCTCATAAACCAAAAGCATGGAAGGAATTTTATTGCTTCTGTTATTAATGAGGAAGGCTGCCTTACCTCTTCTCCTGAGGAGGTGGGCCAGGTCTTTGTTAAGTATTACCAGGAACTTTTGGGGGCTACTTCTCCCTATGAGCCACTATGTCCTCTTGTGATCCAAAATGGACACAATGTCCAGCCTTGCAATTATGATTCTCTTCTAGCCGAGGTCTCTGATAATGAGTTAAAATCTGCTGTCTTTAGCATTGGTGATGATAAAGCCCCTGGTCCAGATGGATTCTCTTCGGCTTTCTTTAAGAAAGCCTGGTCTATTGTGGGTAGGGATACTTGTTCTGCTGTGAAGGACTTCTTTGCCTCAGGCAAAATCCTTAAACAAATTAATCATGCAGTTATTACCTTCGTGCCAAAAACTCAAAATATGTCACAGGTGGGGGATTATAGACCAATATCTTGCTGCAATGTCATATATAAGGCTATAGCTAAAATCCTGACTAATAGGCTTGCTAGTATATCCTTCCTACCATTATTAATCAATCTCAGAGTGCCTTTTTAGTGGTAGAAACATGGTGGATAATATCCACTTGATGCAGAAATTGTTAAGACAATATGGGAGGAAACGAGTATCTCCAAGATGCTTGATAAAAATTGATTTCCGCAAAGCCTATGATTATGTCCAATGGTGTTTTTTTGGAGCAGTTGATGACAGCTTTAGGCTTCCCTTCTAGGTTTGTGGGCTGGATAATGCAGTGTGTGAGCACCACCTCCTACTCTGTGGCGGTGAATGGAACCTGGCATGGATTCTTTAAAGGCCAGTGTGGGCTGAGGCAAGGAGACCCGTTGTCTCCATACCTGTTCCTTTTGTGTATGGAATACTTTGGTAGACAATTAACCCGGGCAACTACAAACCCTAACTTTCGTCATCATCCCAAATGTTGCAATCCTAGAATTTCTCATCTTGCCTTTGCTGATGATGTTATTCTTTTATCCAGAGGTGGGAGTAGATCGCTTGGTATCATATTCCGGGAGCTCTGTAAGTTTGGTAGGGTATCGGGCCTGCAAATAAATGCTTCTAAATCTGCGATTTACTTTGCAGGTGTTGATAATGTGACCAAGGCTACCATCCTGTCCATAAACTGGATTTGAGGAAGGGAATTTACCTTTTAACTATCCAGGAGCCCCCTTGAACCCGCATAGAATGCTGGTGAATCACTTCCATCCTCTGTTTCAGAAGGTGGAGGGGATTATTCAGAGTTGGGTGGGGAGAAAACTTTCATATGCCGGTAGGCTAGAGATGTTGAGGTCTGTAATCCTTGGAATAGAAACATTTTGGTTGAGCATTTTTCCTATGTATGTACAAGCTATAGAAAAGCTGACTAAAATGTGTAGGAATTTCCTTTGGAGTGGGTGCATTGAAGTCTCTAAAGCTGTTCTTGTGGCTTGGGAGAGGGTCTGTACTCCGAAAAATGAGGGTGGTTTAGGCTTAGTGGACTTGAGTTCCTGGAATAGAAGTTTGTTAAGCAAGATTTTGTGGAACATCCACAAGAAAGCAGATACCTTGTGGATTCAATGGGTTAACCATCATTATTTGCAGCACCAACCAATTTGGGGAGCAATGGCTTTACATAACTCCTCTCCGCTTTGGAAGTTCTTAATTCAGACAAAGGACCAAATCATGCAAATTAATTGCTGGTGGAGAAGGACAAACAATTGAAATCCTAAAGAAATGGGGGAATGGGCAGAATTCCTTCTCTAGGGATGCCTATGATTTCTTCAGGATTGACAGGGCGAAGGTTTATTGGCATGATGTGGTCTGGGAATCTTGGAACCTTCCTAAGGTTTCTTTTGTAATGTGGCTAGCCTCGATGAAAAAATTAAAGACCAAGGACAAACTATCTTTTATTGATATGGATAGAAGGTGTGACCTATGTAAGCTCTATGACGAATCACATGAACACCTTTTTTTTGATTGTGTCTGGGTCTCTGCATTCTGGACACAAGTCAAACAATGGCTGAAATTCTCTAGGAGAATGTCAACTTTGAATGATGTTGTACGGGCTATTAGGAGTAAGAGGAAGGGGGCAGATTTTAGAATGAAAAAAGTGGCAGTTGGGTTAGTTGTTTACCTGATATGGCAAGAGAGAAATAAAAGGCTTTTTGAAAAATCTTCTAGAAATATAGAAAGCTTGGTGCGTAGGTTCCAGATCCTATTCTTCTCCATTCTATACTACAACATCAAGGACACTCAGAGTCTTCCCCCTGGATCTCTGAGCTTATGGCTTAGCTCATGGTTTTTGTGAGGTGTAGGAGTGGTTCTGTTCTGGAATTCATGGAACTTGGGTCCATATTATCTGGAACAAATTCTTCTTTTTCTCCTCTGACCTTGGTTTTGCAGGGGGTTTCCCACACAGGGAGCTGTTGTTCTTGAAGCAACTAATACACAGGTAAGTGAAAAAAGAGAAAGCTTTACGTATACTCTTTTCTTTTTTCTCAGGGATTGATCGGTTGGCTACTTGGGATAGGAATGATTCCTGTTCCTTAATGAGGTCTGTTGAGGTACAAGAAAATATGGGGAAACAAGAGTCTGTTCTGTTTTTTTCTCTTGAGTCTGCATGTTGAAGATCTGTGATTATTATGTTGATGATCATGGAATGATACTGCAAATGGAGTTTGAATTGGAAGCCTCTAACATTGGGAAACAGGAGTGATGTGTGGGGGGGGGGGGGGGAATGCTATATCTATGTATATATATATACTCAAATATCTATCAAAAAAAAAAACGAAAAAAAAAATTGTGCTGTCTCAAACCATGCGGCAGGAGGAGTATAGACCCTAAACCCTAAACCCTAAACCCTAAACGCTAAACCCTATATGCTGGCCTAGTATAGGAGGAAAATATGTTATGTTATATACATATGCCATGTATATATATGTACCTACATATTTCTCAAAAATGCTGATATGCATGAGTTCTTACTGAGAGAATGCTGCTGATCAATGTTGTGATGTTGCATAAGAGCAACTACAATAAGGCTTATTTGTTGGGCCATCAAATTCAAAAAATGGGACCCACTTCTATCTCACAAAAATACAATTTTCAATACAATCAAATCAACAAAACTCATATTTCAATACATTTACATCACCAAAACACACCTCCCGGTACTATCACATCAGCAAAACACATCCCCCAATACAAAACCATTATCCAACCATCTACTCTTCCATTCTCTCATCCATTCTCAAACAAAATTATACCAAAATTCATAATGGGCCCTACATCTTTTACAAAAAGTCAAGCCACATCATCGTCCATATTACCAAAACACATCTCCCAATACAGCCACATCAGCAAAACACATTTTCCAATATAGCCACATCAGCAAAAACACACATTCTCATACATTTTCCCTTCCCCATTAGAAATGCCTTATTGGATTTGCTCTAACTGCAGGATGAGCCATGCTGCCCTGTATTTGTGGAAAAAGAAAGAAAAAAAGGGGGGGGGGGGGTAGTATGGTTATATTAGAGTGAATGAGGGTGGAAACAAAATTTTTCCAGGCCTTTTATCTCCTTTGTTTTGCAGACATTATTTTGAAGTGGGAATATAACAATATGGGGAATTCTCGAGTGATGAGAGGGGATGGGAAATTGTTCCTCCACTCTGGTGGATTTTGGTGCCTTGTTGTTAAAGGTGCTGCAGAAAATTGGTGTTCTGGTTGTGCTGGTCCTCAGCAGCCCTTGCTGGGATTATACCAGCTTAAGGATGAGCTCCTCCAATTGGTGTTATCTGATGTCCCTTGGTTTGGGTGCCTTTGATTTGTAGCTGCTGCAGTTTGAGGTTATGGTTGTGCTGGTCTTTAGCATAACCGCTGGAAAGGGGAGACTTCTGCCCTGTTTTTATGCTGGAAAAAGAAGAAAAAATTTAATTTAAAAAATTAATAATACTCCTGGCAACACAGGTGGGGCTAATGCTTGCTACTTTCTGTGTTACCCTTGCCCCATGAATGGCATTATTGCTATTGCAGTGGATGAGAGTGAAACATGAGTGTGAGTGCATGCAATAAAACAAGGGAAACACGAGTGATTGTGAGGTTGTGAAACATAGAGGTAAATTAACGGGACGGGTGGGAGAACTTTTCTACTAACCTCTTCTTGTTTTGCAGGTCTTTGACACTTAATAAGTCTGGAGCTGCTGGTTGCTACTGCAATTAACTGATGCATGCTGGAAGTAATTGCTACCTAAGGCTTATTGCCGGCTAACCTCTGGATGGATATGGATTTGTTGCCATTTTGATGATGTTGGAGCTGCTGGTTTCTAAAAGTTTATTGATGCCAACTTATCATGTCATGATAGCTGCTGGTGGTTAATGGTGGAGCTCTTCGAACATAGGGAATGCTTCTCCTGCTGTTGGAAATTGTTACGGATCCAGACTTATTTACATACAGTGATTAAACATTGTATTGTAAACTTGTAAAATACTATTATGTGCTACTGCCTAGCTTGATAAATGCTTGCTTCAAGAGGACTTAGTTGGTCCGGCGTCCACACAAGTGCTACTTGGGCTTATGAGGATTCTGGACTTTGCTTAATTCCTGCATGGAATTTAGTTGGGCTTGCAGATCAAGTGAGATTCGGTTGGGCTTAAGGGATTTTTGGGCTGAAGTACCTAGCCTACTCATTGTTGTACGGTAGTGATATGTAGGACTAAAATGGGGTTCTAAAATTCTGGTTGTGTATATTTATGTTAACCCATGATGACTACGTGAGTTGGTATTATTGGGCTAGCCCAGTTTGTCTCTTTTTGAACAGTAAATATACTTACATCTTCTGATAAAAAAAAAGAAAAAAAGAGCTCTCAGTCTGTCAATCATAAGATGCCAGCGGAGTCCTAAAAGCAACATCCTCTGATCCCTAGTCGGCATCGTTTATGGTTGAGACTAGGATGGTATCTGATCATCTTCGAGCCCCCAACTTTCGTTCTTGATTAATGAAAACATCCTTGGCAAATGCTTTCGCAGTTGTTCGTCTTTCATAAATCCAAGAATTTCAACTCTGACTAAGAAATACGAATGCCCCCGACTATCCCTGTTAATCATTACTCCGATCCCGAAGGCCAACAGAATAGGACCGAAAACCTATAATGTTATCCCATGCTAATGTATCCAGAGCGTAGGCTTTCTTTGAGCACTCTAATTTCTTCAAGGTAACAGCGCCGGAGGAACGACCCGGTCAGTTAATACCAAGAGCGCATCGCCGACCAAAGGGACGAGAGGAAAGGTGCACACCAAAAGGCGGACCGCTCGACCCAACCCTAGATCCAACTACGAACTTTTAAACTGCAACAACTTAAATATACGCTATTGGAGCTGGAATTACCGCGGCTGCTGGCACCAGACTTGCCCTCTAATGGATCCTCGTTAAGGGATTTAGATTGTACTCATTCCAAATACCAGACTCATTGAGCCCAGTATTGTTATTTATTGTCACTACCTCCCCGTGTCAGGATTGGGTAATTTGCACGCCTGCTGCCTTCCTTGGATGTGGTAGCCGTTTCTCAGGCTCCCTCTCCGGAATCGAACCCTAATTCTCCGTTACCCGTCAATACCATGGTAGGCCTCTATCCTACCATCAAAAGTTGATAGGGTCAAAATTTGAATGATGCGTCGCCGGCACGATGGCCGTGCGATCCGTCAAGTTATCATGAATCAACAGAGCAACGGGCAGAGCCCGCGTTGACCTTTTATCCAATAAATGCATCCCTTCCAGAAGTCGGGGTTTGTTGCACGTATTAGCTCTAGAATTACTATGGTTATCCGAGTAGTAGATACCATCAAACAAACTATAACTGATTTAATGAGCCATTCGCAGTTTCACAGTCTGAATTAGTTCATACTTAGACATGCATGGCTTAGTCTTTGAGACAAGCATATGACTACTCGCAGGATCAACCAGGTAACTTTCCTCGAGACGATGGCACGACGTATGGCCATTACAAGAACCGAAGGCTCAGTAAGGCCAAGGCGAGGAGCAACGTCTTTCGGTTTGAGCGACGAGCGCTGTTATTGGGCTTGTGATGAAGGCGTTCGAACCCTATGCCTACATAATTTTCAGCATCCGAGAGTACCAGCTACTGAGCATGGGCCGATGCATAAGCCAACGGCTCACGAAGGAACACGCAAGGCACCAACTAGTTCATCTCACTCCCCAAGAGAGCGCCAGATGAAAACGAGCAACGCGGCCAATGAATACCTTCGAGACAGGTATGCAACACGTGAACAATGGACTTGCCACAAGACGCGAATGCTTGGGCCATGACCGAAGAGGGTTGAGCGTTGACAGTTCGGTCCACAAGAACGGAGCCTGCCAACCAACACAACCCAAACACACAACAGCTCTTCTAGACCATCCGCGACAAGTATCACCGAATAACCCCGAGAGCCACGCATGCGACGATAGTCACGATTGTTTACCACATGTGGGCGCTCGACAAAGGCATCCTCGTAGAGCACCCACGACTTCGATTCCCGCATCCCGATCCGACATGGAGTAATCCTCGAAGGCACTTCCTAGCACCCACGAGCGGCTTATGAAGGTGGACGATTTGGCCATGAGAGCCATGTCGATGCCCACCCATCATCCGAGCTCGACGTGCATGGCACCACCCATTGACGAAAACTTCCGAGGCAACGTGTGGGGCTCGACAAGGGCGGGCATCCTTGTCGAGCACCCATGAATTCGATTCCCACATTCCGACGAGGGGGAGTGATTCCCCTTGGTGCTGAGCTTAGTCCTCGCACAGCACCCCAACCGACGCCCACACATAGGAGGGGGAGGTCTCTCAACCCACCGGACTACCCCCCTATATATATGCCTTAAGAGTGAAACCCAAACTGGAAGTAGGAGACATGAATTCCTAAAAAAGTGTAGTCCCCCTCCATCCTTCCTTCCATGGGCGCGACGCCTCACCCTAGCGCGCGGGGGACTTTTATGAGCGATGGACCTATCCCCCCTTATATGTCTTAAGAGTGAAACCCAAAGTGGCAGTAGGAGACATCAAATTCGTAAAAAGTGTAGTCCCCCTGCCTCATTTCTTCCATCAGCAAGAAGCCCACCCCTAGCGCGCACGGGGGAGTTTCATGAGCGATGGACCTGTCCCCCCTTATATATGTCTTAAGAGCGTTTCTGAAACCGCCAGTAGGAGACATCAAAATCAGAAAAAGCGTAGTCCCCCCATTCTTGAAGAAGGGCTCGAAATTTGCCAAACGTCCGAGAACAAAAAATGTTCCTTATGACATTTTATGCTTCTAAATCAAATTTCGGCTCATTTCGAGCAGTTTTGAAATTTCCCTCGCACCTTGCCCTCGTCGGGGGCGCTGGATATGGTCTTCCCGGAAAACCCTCCATCCAAGTTCGGAATTTGCCAAAAGTCCGAGAATGAAAAATGTTTCCCATGACTTTTTATGCTTGCATGTTAAATTTCAGCCCATTCGAAGCTCATTTGGGGGGTCACACGCACTTTGCGCTCGTTTGGCGCCTGGATTCGGACTTCTGTAAAAACCTCGACTCAAGTTCACAATGGTTGACGAAATAGGCTTTTTATGACATTTTTTAGCCCCCCTCCATCCTTTCTTCCATCAGTGCGACGCCCACCCCTAGCGCACGCGGGGGACTTTCATGAGCGATGGACCTGTCCCCCCTTATATATGTCTTAAGAGTGTTTCTGAAACCGCCAACATGAGTATATACGTTGAAATGAAATTCAGGGAAGGGATGGGAGGACTAATCTTTTTGTTTGATTTGCAGGTTCTTGCTTTCATGCTCATTTCTGTTTCTGCCTGGTCCTTCATGATATCATCTGCAGTTTTTATCTTGTTCTCCTGGAGTTGCTGGATAGTTGTAGCCTCTATTGATGAACTGCTGAGGGTTTGCATGGCTGGTTCCTTATTGCGGTTTAACTCAGTTGGAGGAAGCTTGTGGAGTTTCTGCTTTCTGAATGAATATGTGGCAGCTCTGCTCTTCAAACCTGGTTCATCAACAACTCTTTACTGCTGGTTTTTGCAAAAACTGTTATAATTGGTTTTCAGATGGCTAGCGTATGTGCTATAAAATTCTTTCATGCTGATTTGGATGGTATTAAAGTCTGTCGATACATTTGAGCTGCTGGTTGTCTTTTTTGCTGCTGGTTTGCATATTTATCCCTGGTGCAATCTTTGCTGTCTTAGAAGAAGCTTGTGGAATGGTTGTATTATGTCCAGGGCTGCTGTTTCGTTGGAAGAAGCTTGTGGATGCATGTACAAGATTAGATCTGGTGAATGAGGATCTCAACTTTGCTCAACAACTCTGGATCTTTGCTCATTAAATTCTCCAGTTAGTGGGACTAAAATGGGCTCAATTTGTGCTTTACTATGTTAATTTTAGCATTTCATGGCTGGATCAGTGCTGCTGGGTTTGTAAAATCTGATATAATGTGGAATGTACTGCTCTAATGTGGTAGTCTTTGCTTCAATTCTGGAATTCAACCAATCCAGATGCAAAATGGTTAACTCTGCTCCTTGGTTTCTCTTCAATGGTGAGGGATGCATGTGCTGCATGGTTAGCTATGATGTTTGATCAATGAAATCCTCCAGCAAAATGGCTATCATCTCAAAGGGTTATTGAATCGGTGGGATTAAAATTGTGTGCTTGCAGGGTTATTTTTAACATGTAATATGTTAATGGCTGGAAATGGTTGTTAAGTGGTAGGTTTACTAGTTAGGCTTTGGCTTTGCTAATTTTGTTAACCCTGGCCTGTCAGGGTATTGTTGCTTGTACATATATTACTCTTCTAGCTATAGCCAGTGTTGGGACTTTTTTGCTCAGTCTATAATACTTACATTTCTGATCAAAAAAAAAATAGAAAAAGCGTAGTCCCACCCATTCTTCGAGCAGAGCTCAAAATTTGCAAAACGTCCGAGAATAAAAAATGTTCCTTATGCTTCCACGTCAAATGCCAGCCCATTCGGAGCAGATTTGGGGGGGCACTCGCACCTTGCCCTCATCGGGGGTGCTGGATATGGTCTTCTTGGAAAACCCTCCATCGAAGTTCGGAATTTGCCAAAAGTCTGAGAATGAAAAATGTTCCCCATGACTTTTTATGCTTTCATGTCAAATTTCAGCCTCTTCAGAGCTCATTTGGGGGGTCACACGCATTTTGCGCTCGTCTGACGTCCGGATTCGGACTTTTGAAAGCACCTCGACTCAAGTTCACAATGGTCGACCAAATAGGCTTCTTATGACATTTTGTAGCCCCCCTCCATCCTTTCTTCCATCAGCGCGACGCCCAACCCTAGCGCGCACGGGGGACTTTTATGAGCGATGGACCTGTCTCCCCTTATATGTCTTAAGAGCGTTTCTGAAACCGCCAGTAGGAGACGTCAAAATCAGAAAAAGCGTAGTCCCCACCATTCTTCGAGCAGAGATCAAAATTTGCTAAAGGTCCGAGAACAAAAAATGTTCCTTATGACATTTTATGCTTCCACGTCAAATTTCAGCCCATTCCGAGCAGATTTGGGGGGGGGGGGGGGGGGGGGCACTCGCACCTTGCCCTCGTCGGGGGCGCTGGATATGGACTTCTTGGAAAAACCTCCATCGGAGTTTGGAATGTGCCAAACGTCCGAGAACGAAAAACATTCCCCATGACAGTTTATGCTCGTATGTGAAATTTCAGACCATTCGGAGCTC
>OY756963.1:9119054-9186554 GCA_963580455.1 Euonymus europaeus | reverse complement strand
ATTTAATACAAACGACGACGCATCTCCTCTCGACACCGTTTCCGGGATGAGGGGAGCACACATCTTTCTTTGGTTCCTTGGCGCTGTCCGCGTCGGGGTTCGTTGTTTTTGCTTTGGGCACAGTGACTCTGGCTTCCCACATCCCTGCTCATGGGCTCGCCGCGCGTGGTTTTCTTGACTTGTTCGCGGGTCCTTCTGCTTCCACAGGTTCACCTACGGAAACCTTTTTACGACTTATCCTTCCTCTAAATGATAAGGTTCAGTGGGCTTCTCGCGACGTCGCCAGCGACAAACCTCCCACGTCACCGCGATCCGAACACTTCACTGGACCATTCAATCGGTAGGAGCGACGGGCGGTGCGTACAAAGGGCAGGGACGTAGTCAACGTGAGCTGATGACTCGCGCTTACTAGGAATTCCTTGTTCATGATCAACAATTTCAATGATCAACACATCACTGTAGCACGCGTGCAGCCCAGAACGTCTAAGGGCATCACAGACCTGTTATTGCCTCAAACTTTCTCGGCCTAAGCGGCCGTATTCCCTCTAAGAAGCTGGCAGCGGAGGCATTCCTTCGCGAAGCTAGTTAGCAGGCTGAGGTCTCGTTCGTTAACGGAATTAACCAGACAAATCGCTCCACCAACTAAGAATGGCCATGCACCAGGAGGGTAGATCAGTTGGGATTTTATATCAAGAGTTTATTAGATTTGGCAATGTCTCGGGATTGAGAATTAATCCTTCCAAATCTGCAATCTACTTTGGAGGAGTGGATGATGTGACGAAGATGACCATACTGAATATCACTGGCTTTGTTGAAGAGAACCTACCCTTTACTTACCTCGGGGTACCCCTAACCCCACATGGAATGTTGGTTAATCACTTTCACCCACTGTTCCAAAAGGTGGAAGGTTTAATCCAAAATTGGATGGGGAAAAACCTCTCTCATGCTGGAAGATTGGAAATATTGAGGTCTGTAGTCCAAGGGGTTGAAACTTTCTGGTTGAGTGTCTTTCCAATGTCTGTCCAAGCTATGGAAAAACTGACACAAATGTGTAGAAACATTCTATAGAGTGGGAAACTGGATAACTCTAAGTCGGCTATGGTGGCTTGGATAAATGTTTGTAGGCCTAAATCCGAGGGAGGCCTCGGATTGGTGGACCTTAGTTCGTGGAATAGAAGTTTACTAAGCAAGACCCTTTGGAATATCCATAATAAAGCTGATACTTTGTGGATTCAGTGGGTTAATCACAATTACCTAAAGCACCAAACATTCTGCGGAGTAGTGGCCATGCGCAACTCCTCCCCTCTCTAGAAGTTCTTGGTTTCAACCAAGGATGAGATCATGAATATTGCTGGCGGTGAAAATCAAGCTGTGGAAAAAATTAAGAAATGGAGTCTTGGCAAAAATTCTTTCACCAAAAATGCATATGATTTCTTTAGGGCTTCAAGACCCATAACCTATTGGTATGATCTGGTGTGGGAACCGTGGGCCTTGCCTAAGGTGTCATTTGTATTTTGGTTGGCGGTTCAGAAAAAGCTAAAAACAAAAGACATACTGGGTTTCATTGACATGGATAGAAGGTGTCACTTATGTAAATTGCATGATGAATCCCATGAACACTTGTTCTTTGAGTGTACATGGACTCTGGAATTCTGGGGAAAAATTAAAGGGTGGTTGAGGCTTTCTAGAAGAATGTCAACCTTGAATGCTGTTGTAAGAGGGGTTAATAGTAAGAGGAAGGATGCAGATTTTAGATTGAAAAAAGTTTCCCTAGGATTTGTAATCTACCTCATTTGGCAAGAGAGAAACAAAAGAATTTTTGAAAAATGCTCCAGGAGTGTGGATAGCCTGGTGCGTAGATTTCAGATCCTATTCTTCTTTATCATATATTTTAATATCAACGACCTTAACGGCCTTTCCCCCTGGCTTTCTGAGCTGATTCAGTAGCAAAAATGGGTGGGATATGAGTGAGATATGTAGGAGAAATTATCTGGAGCAATTCTCTTTCTTTTTCTCCACTGAACTTGTTTTGCAGGTGTTTTTGTTCACAAAGGGAGCTGGTGTCCTTCTGGGAACTACTGCACAGGTAAGAGAAAATTAAGAGAGTTGGTTATTTAACTGGTTCCTTCTTGCAGGGAGAACTCGGGTGGCTAATTGGGATGGGAGTGGTCCATGGTATTTAATGAAGGCTGCTGAGCTCAAACCACAGATTTGGAAACAAGAACCTGCTTTAGTTTCCCATTTGTGTTTGCAGGATTGAAGATGAAATACAGGAGTGGTAGGGCATGAGGGATCCACCCCAATTCCCCTTCCCTCTACTTCTTTTGTCTATTACAGGACATGACGAATGGAGCTATTGAATTAAAATGGTCTAGACACTAGTCTGGAAAAAAAAATAAAAATAAAAAAATTTGAGTGACGTGCATATTTTCTGCATTGCTTCTCACATACATTTGGGGGTTGTGCTTGTTAAAGTTGCTGGTTGGATTGATGTGGGAGTGAAAAGTGAGCTCCAGTGAGATTTATTTGGGGTTAAAAATGGGAAACAAGAGTGTGGTGTGAGGTCACTCAAAGGGGATACACGAGAGGTAGTGAGTTTATTGTGGAATGAGCTTGTATTTCTGTGTGAGGGTGTGTCCTGTGTTAGGTACTCAAATTTGGTGGGGAAAAGGGTATCTTACAATGTATGCATTAATCTTGAGATGCTAGTTTGAAGGTGCCAGGTTTCACTTGATGAAGCTGCTGTAAGCTTCGTGCTGGTAGCAGTTGACTAAGCTGGTGCTATATATACATATATATATATATGTATGTATATAAAGAGAAAAATGCTGATATGTAATCTGTGATTACTGTGCTGATATGTAAGCTGGGATTATTGTGCTGATGATCATGGAATGATGCTGCAAATGGAGTTTGAAGTGGAAGGCTTTATAATTGGGAAACAGGAGTGATGTGAGGGTGGGGGGGATTTTGATTTTGATGTGGAAATTTGGGCAGAATGGTAGGCTGCTAATAGGGGGCAGCGTTGCTATAATAGAGGGGGTGAGGGGGGAGAAATGTGTGGGAGTGGATGCTGTGTTACTGTGAGAATTGAATAGGAAGTGTTTCTTAATACACTTCTATATGGAAAATATGAGTGGCATGTGAGTATGTAAGTTGTTGGGGGGGGGGGGGGGAGGGGGAGATGCTTTATATATATATATATGTACCTCTGAAAGAAAAAAAAACTGATCTGTTACTTTGCTTGTGCTACTGTGCTTATTGCATGAGTTCATGGTGTGAGAGAATGCTCCTTCACTCTAGTGGATTTTGGTGCCTTGCTGTTAAAGGTGCTGCAGAAGAATGTTCTGGTTGTGCTGGTCCGCAGCACCCTTGCTGGGATTAAACCAGCTCAAGGAGGAGCTCCTCCAAATTGGTGTTGCTGCTGATGTGCCTTATTTTGTAAGTGCTACAATTTGAGGTTCCGGTTGTGCTGGTCCTCAGTATAACTGCTGCAAGGGGGAGTTTTCTGCCTGCCCTGTTTTTATGCTGCTGAGGGAAAAAAAATTATAAAAAAAATTATATTTACTGCTGGCAGCACAGGTGGGGCTAATAGCGGCATGCTTGCTTCTTCCTGTGATACCCTTGCTCCATGAATGGCATTGTTGCTATTATAGTGGATGAGAGTGAAACACGAGTGTGAGTGTATGCAATAACATAAGGGAAACACGAGGGATTGTGAGGTTGTGAAACACAGATGTAAATTAAGGGAGGGGTGGGAGAATTTTTCTACTAACCTCTTCTGTTTTTACAGGCTTCCAGCTAACCTCTGGAGGGATATGGTCAGAGTTGTCTATGATGCTGACAGGTTATGCACTGGATAATGCCAAAGCTGCTGGTTGTTTATGTTGTGCTTGCTGGTTGTCTATGATGCTGACAGGTTATCCGGTGCTGACTGACGCCAATGATTCATGGACGAGCTGCCTAGGATTGTTGCCACTTTGATAATGCTGGAACTGCTGATTGATACCAAAGCTTAATGGACGAGCATGATTCTGCAAAAATAGACTGTGAAGGTCCATTGGGGCAACTGGAATGCGGGGTGTATGGAAATATGTGGGCCTTAACCCACATGATGTATTCTGGTTTTGTATTCTATAAATGGCTATTAGTTGGGCTTTGCTTAATTCCTACATGGAATATAGTTGGACTTGCAAATCAAGTGAGATTCAGGTGAGCTGAATGGATCTTTGGGCTGTATTACTTAGTCTACTCATTGTTCTACGATAGTGCTATCTAGGACTGAAATTGGCTTATACTCTTGGGGGCATGTCCACATGAGTTGGTATTATTGGGCTTTCCCAGTTTGTAATTTTTTGAACAGTAAATATACTTACATCTTCTGATCAAAAAATAGAAAGAGCTCTCAGTCAGTCCTTAGTCGTGAGAGAATGTAGAGAGAGAAACTCTCGTTTCCCTTGTGGAAATATTTCCCACCGTGCGTTTTCCCTTTGATTTCCATGAATATCTCTGGATTGATTCTTGGGGAGCCAAACTGGCTTGAACGTTACTTCATTTCAGTGTAAGGGGGTCTCGATTCTCTTTTTTGGGATGGGTACTGGTCAAAACTGGGCTCTTATTATACTTGGGTTCTTGTGTTCTTCCCGTCAAATACCTTCGATTACCGTGGCATCGCCTTGATTCCTCTGGGTTTTAGGTTGGGTAGGGTTAACAAAGAACATATTTCTCATTTTCGTTGCAAGATTGTCTATTGTGCCGAGTGGGATAGTGCCGTCAGGCTCCTTTTCTGGGCTTTTCGGCCAATCTTGAGGGGCTTTACTGGGGTTGTTCTTTGTGGATCGAGCAGGTTTGAGTAGTGATGGACTAGATCGGGCTCTGGTAGGTTTATGTTCTTGCTCTTCAAGTGGATTCTGGAAACGGGTCAACCTAGGGTGGGGATCTACGACTCCGTCTGGGAACATGGGTTCATTCTCCTTATTCTTTAACAAATTCGAAACTTCGAGTTAAACTTGGTGCATCTTCTTGGTGGGGCAGACTGACTGCGGGGTATCGTTCACGATTGGTGGGTACTTGCGTCGGTTTCAGGGGAGACGCTGGTTCATCTTTCTTTGTTGGGCTGTAGGGGCTTCTTTGCTGTGGGTTGAATGGGTTCTCAGTCTCAACCGTGAGTCGTTCCTGGTACCGGTTTGACATAGGGAGGGGGTTGAGCAACATCACAGCGTGATCCAGGTAGTTTTCTTATAATTCATACGAGTTTGCTCTTGGTTAGTGCTGAATTGAAGCTGTGTTTGGGGCCTCGATTGGCTGCTGTATTAATTATGCTGAAATTAAACTTTGATTGAACTGGCTATTGGGTTGTGTCTGGTTTTCTTGTTGGGGGCTGCTTCTTTTGGTGGAATTGGGCTCCGGTGTAAAATAAGTAACTGGGTGGTGCTGAATTTAAACTGTGTTTGGGACTGTCTATTCCAGCTGGATTTTGGAACTGCTTATTTACTTGGCCGTTGGAATTGTGCTGAATTTAAACTTTGATTGATCTGGTTTATTCGGATTGTGCCTGGGTTGTGTTCATTTCCTGTTGGGGGCTGCTGCTTGACCTACCTTGATGGGGAAAAATAAGAAAAAAAGGGGTCTCATGAAAAGTCTGGAAAATACAAATCTAGGGATGATTATTTGCAAGAAAATGTTCCTGTGAAGAACAGAAATACCACTCGGGAAGAGGAACTTTTGATTAAACCAGTGGTTGGCCTTGAAGCTTTATTGGGTGACCCATTGGAGTCAGAGGAAGTGGAGGATGCTGAGGACCAAATTGATTTTTCTGGGTCTGATGAAGATGAGTTGGAGAGTACGGAATTGGGGGCTTCTTCTCCAGTTCAGGACCTAATAAATCAAATAGAGGAGCTTAACAAATCTGCAGCAGGAACATACAGAAAAAAGTGGGCCTGTCAAGCATTGTTGTGGGGGAAATTGCATTAGGCAGTGATGATAGTCCAGCCACCCAACAGCAGGCTGCCAAGCCCCTGTTTGAAATTGGAGGAACCTTAGCTAATCCAACTACAAACAACCAGGAACAAGGCACGCAACCAAAGGTAATACAAGGTAATGTTTCCTCTTGGAAAAATTTGTTTGCTGAAAATAGGAAAGATGATCATCCTAGGCTAGACTATCATATGCAACTAACCCATAAGGACACATGTACTTTTCTGGAAGAGGACATGGAGAGGGATGAGGATTGGAAACTATGCTTAGTTGGGTATATAGCTGGTAGATTCCCAGGAATGAGAGCCATTCATGATATGGTTAAAAATAACTGGAAATGTGTAGCTAACCTAACCATGCATGAGAGTGGATGGCTTGTTTTTAAATTCACTAAAGAGGAGCATAAATGTGCTGTTTTTGATGCTGGCCCCTACCTTGTGTATAGGAGACCCTTAATGTTGAGAACAATGCCTGAATACTTCAATTTTGATGTGTCAGAAATGACAAAAGTTCCTGTATGGGTCAAATTTCCTTGCTTGCCTCTTAAATGTTGGACTGCTGGATGTTTAGCTAAATTAGCTAGTTGTATTGGAAAGTCTTTATATTCTGATAAATTCACTGTGTCCAAAACTAGGCTATCCTTTGCTAGGGTTTTAGTGGAAGTTGACCTTCTAGGTCCTCTTCAAACTAGTGTAGACATAGTGCTACCTAATGGTGCTACCCTAGAGCAGTCAGTCCAATATGAGACCCTACCCAAATTTTGTAAAAAGTGTCGAGTAATGGGGCACACCACAGGTCTTTGTTCTAGAGTTCAAATGTCTGGACCTTATAGTAAGGGGGTGGATAAAGTTAACGAGGCAGGCAAGATACAAAGTGAAGTAGGTCCTACTAGTCCAAAAGGGAGTGTCACTGAAAAAGACACATATAATACTCTTCCTACGATGGCTAAGAACAAAGAGGTAGGCACTGTACTTGAGGGTGAGTGGACAAAGTTTGGGGGGAAAAAGAAATTGGGGAACACTCAACAAAGTGAGGGTGGTCGAATTACTACTAGGAGTAGGAGGATAGTGGAGGTTGGTGAGGCAAAGGCCAATTGTCATGGTAAAAACAATAATCTGGCGATAGGGGTAAAATTGGGAGTGATCTTACTATCCCTAGAGGAGAGAGGGGAAAGGTCAATCATGGGCCGAGTACCCAAGGGGGCTCTGAGGGTCACAATATTCAAAGGAGAGGACATGGAGATGTTGGAGGGAAAGGAGAGGGGGGAAAGGCTAACGCCAAAGACAAGGGCAAACAACTTGTAGTGTCGAGTACCCAAGGTGTCTCTAAGGAACAAAACACCTGGAAAATAGGGCTGGATGATGTTGGAAAAAATGTTGGTAGAGAAGGGGTGGGACCTCTTGTCCCTTCAACTTCATGATTGTAGGTTGTTGGAATATAAGAGGGCTCAATAGCCCTCTTAAACAACATGAGGTTGCTAACCTCATGAAGAGACATAGTATGGATGTGATGTGTTTGCTAGAGACGAAGTTGACAGTGGGAAAATTGTCTTTTATGCATAGTCAAAAATTTAGAAGCTGGAATTATTTATCTAACCTCTCTAGTGTGGGTACAGCTAGGATTTTGGTTCTCTAGAATAGTTGTGTGTTGAAGGTTGAACATATATCTACAACGGATCAAATGATCCACACTAGAATTACTTCACTAGTGGACCAGTCGGTCTTTGAGGCTAGTTTCATTTATGGTCTTAATATCATCTTGGCGAGAAGGCCTTGATGGGAGGATTTGGGTAGAATCTCTTCTAGTAATTCTTGGATCCCAATGGGAGATTTCAATGCTATGTTTTCCTCCTCTGATAAGCACAATGGTGGTTTGGTGTCCTCCTATGACACTTCTAACTTTAGGAACTGTTGTTCCTCATTAGGTATCCAGGACCTCAACTATGTAGGTTGTCATTACACATGGTCTAATGGTAGAGTGTGGTGTAAGTTAGATAGAGTGCTAGTCAACCTCAATTGGCTAGCTTGCAACCTAATTGGGCAAGTGGAGTTCCTACAGCCAGGAGCACACTCTGATCACTCTCCTACTAAGATCCATATTGGCCCTGCTATTGGCAATCAGGTTAGAAAACCCTTCAAGTTCTTTAACATGTGGGCTGATCATAGTTCCTTCTTGGAAATTGTTAGAGAAAATTGGGATGATGCTACGGGTTCCCCAATGTATAGACTTTGTGCCAAACTGAAAAATCTAAAAATCCATCTTAGGAACCTGAATAAGAAACACTACAGCCACATATCTTCTAGGGTAGAAAGAGCTGCTTCTGAACTTCACACACTACAAAACATATTGCAGAATGGCATGGATAATGCACAGTTAATAAGACAGGTGGGCAAAATGAAGGCTGACTTATTCTCTGTTCAAGAAGCAGAGAGAGTTTTTTAGCCAGAAGCTAAAGATGGCCTTCCTGAAAGGGAGCGATAAAGGTTCGAAATTCTTCCATTCTCTTTTGAATCAAAAACATGGTCAGAACTTTATTGCATCAGTTACTAATGATGAAGGTAACTGACATCTTCCAAGAAGGAGGTAGGTGAGGCTTTTGTAAAATACTACCAAGGATTGTTGGGGGCTTCAAAACCCTGTGGCCCAATTTCCCTGGAGGTTATACAACAAGGGCCGCTTATACAACAAGAGCAATTTGAGACCCTTATGGCTGAGGTTACTGATGAAGAAGTTAAAAATGTTGTATTTAGCATTGGGGATGACAAAGCTCCTGGCCCTGATGGATATTCATCTGTTTTCTTCAAGAAAGCATGGCCTGTGGTGGGTGGGGATATCTGTCTAGCTGTTAAGGATTTCTTTGTCTCGGGTCGGATTTTAAAGCAATAAATCATGCAATTATTACCTTGGTGCCTAAAACATATAACACATCCCAGGTGGGGGGGTTTAGACCTATTTCATGCTGTAATGTGACATATAAGGCTATTGCTAAAATCCTGGTAAATAGGCTTGTTAGAGTGTTACCTAGTGTCATAAGCCCCTCTCAGAATGCGTTCCTAGGTGGAAGGAATATGATAGACAATATCCACTTGCTTCAGGAATTGCTGAGGCAGTATGGGAGAAAGAGAGCATCCCCTAGGTGCTTGGTTAAGATCGACTTTAGGAAAGCCTATGACTCTGTTCAGTGGTGCTTCCTAGAGAATTTGATGCAACAAATAGGATTCCCCTCCCAGGTTTGTAGGCTGGATTATGCAATGTGTTAGCTCAACTTCTTACTCGGTTGCAGTGAATGGTAGTTGGCATGGATTCTTTAAAGGCCATTGTGGGTTGAGACAAGGAGACCCTATGTCCCCCTACCTTTTCCTCATATGCATGGAGTATTTTGGTAGACAATTGAAAGGGGCTACTTCAAACCCTAACTTCAATCACCACCTTATGTGTAATAATCCTAGAATTTCACATTTAGCTTTTGCGGATGATGTTATTCTGTTATCCAAAGGGGGGGGGGGGGGGTAGATCAGTTGGGATTTTATATCAAGAGCTTATTAGATTTGGTAATGTCTCGGGATTGAGAATTAATCCTTCTAAATCTGCAATCTACTTTGGAGGAGTGGATGATGTGACGAAAATGACCATACTGAATATCACTGGCTTTGTTGAAGGGAACCTACCCTTTACTTACCTCGGGGTACCCTAACCCCTCATAGAATGTTGGTTAATCACTTTCACCCACTGTTCCAAAAGGTGGAAGGCTTAATCCAAAATTGGGTGGGGAAGAACCTCTCTTATGCTGGAAGATTGGAACTATTGAGGTCTGTAGTCCAAGGGGTTGAAACTTTCTGGTTGAGTGTCTTTCCCATGTCTGTCCAAGCTATGGAAAAACTCACACAAATGTGTAGAAACTTTCTGTGGAGTGGGAAACTGAATAACTCTAAGTCGGCTATGGTGGCTTGGATAAATGTCTGTAGGCCTAAATCTGAGGGAGGCCTCGGATTGGTGGACCTTAGTTCATGGAATATAAGTTTACTAAGCAAGACCCTTTGGAATATTCATAATAAAGCTGATACTTTGTGGATTCAGTGGGTTAATCACAACTACCTACAGCACCAAACATTCTGGAGAGCAGTGGCCATGCGCAGTTCCTCCCCTCTCTGGAAGTTCTTGGTTTCAACCAAGGATGAGATCATGAATGCTGCTGGTGGTGAAAATCAAGCTGTGGAAGTAATTAAGAAATGGAGTCTTGGCAAAAATTCTTTCACCAAAAATGCATATGATTTCTTTAGGGCTTCAAGACCCACAACCTATTGGTATGATGTGGTGTGGGGACCGTGGGCCTTGCCTAAGGTATCATTTGTATTTTGGTTGGCGGTTCAGAAAAAGCTGAAAACAAAAGACAGACTGGGTTTCATTGACATGGATTGAAGGTGTCACTTATGTAAATTGCATGATGAATCCCATGAACACTTGTTCTTTGAGTGTACATGGACTCTGGAATTCTGTGGAAAAATTAAAAGGTGGTTGATGCTTTCTAGAAGAATGTCAACCTTGAATGCTGCTGTAAGAGGGGTTAATAGTAAGAGGAAGGGTGCAGATTTTAGATTGAAAAAAGTTTCCCTAGGATTAGTAATCTACCTCATTTGGCAAGAGAGAAACAAAAGAATTTTTCAAAAAGGCTCGAGGAGTGTGGATAGCCTGGTGCGTAGATTTCAGATCCTATTCTTCTCTATCATATATGTTAATATCAACGACCTTAACAGCCTTTCCCCTTGGCTTTCTGAGCTGATGCAATAGCAAAAATGGGTGGGATATGAGTGAGATATGTAGGAGAAATTATCTGGAACAATTCTCTTTCTTTTTCTCCATTGAACTTGTTTTGCAGGTGTTTTTGTTCACAAAGGGAGCTGGTGTCCTTCTGGGAGCTACTGCACAGGTAAGAGAAAATTAAGAGAGTTGGTTATTTAACTGGTTCCTTTTTGCAGGGAGAACTCGGGTGGCTGTTTGGGATGGGAGTGGTCCATGGTATTTAATGAAGGCTGCTGAGCTCCAACCACAGATTGGGAAACAAGAGCCTGCTTTATTTTTCCATTTGTGTTTGCAGGATTGAAGATGAAATCCAGGAGTGGTAGGGCATGAGGGTGATGTTTTCCACTCCAATTCCCCTCCCCTCTACTTCTTTTGGCTATTACAGGACATGGCGAATGGAGCTATTGAATTAAAATGGTCTAGACACAAGTCTGGGAAAAACAAAAGTGACGTGCATATTTTCTGCATTGCTTCTCACATACATTTGGGGGCTGTGCTTGTTAAAGTTGCTGGTTGGATTGATGTGGGAGTGAAAAGTGAGCTCCAGTTAGTTTTATTTGGGGTTAAAAATGGGAAACAAGAGTGTGGTGTGAGGTCACTCAAAGGGGATACACGAGAGGTAGTGAGTTTATTGTGGAATGAGCTTGTCTTTCTGTGTGAGGGTGTGTCCTGTGTTAGGTACTCAAATCTGGTGGGGAGGAGGGTATCTTACAATGTATGCATTAATCTTGAGTTGCTAGTTTGAAGGTGCCAGGAACCTGCCTAGGTTGCTGTGTGCAGGGTAGGGCTTGGAGACACTGATTTCTTTGGTTTTTGATGCAAATCCGGAGCTGCTGAAGCTGCTGATTGGCTGGTGTCGTGGAGGTTGAGGATTAACATGAGCTACTATTCATTGAGAATGTATCTGTTCATGAAAAAAAAAGTATAGCTACTGCAATATGATCCAGATAGTGTAGTGGCTGCTGGTATTCTAACCTCTATGGTACATAGTGCTGCTGTGATTGATGACTGCTTCCTTCACATGGGATTGGTGTCTCTTTGGTGGCTGCTGTATGGCTACGGCAATGCTGGTTGCTATTGATGCCAGTGATTAATGGAGGAGCAAAGAGTGGATGAGAGTGAAACACGAGTGAGAGTGTATGCAATAAAATAAGGGAAACACGAGTGTTTTGTGAGGTTACAAAACACAGAACTGAATTAAGGGAGGGGTGTGAAACTATTTTACTAACCTCTTGTTGTCTTGCAGGATAGGTTGCCACTTTGATTGGAGGTGTTGTAAAAATAGTTATAATGGTTGCATTCCAGGGCTGGATGGTATTAAAAAGACTCTGTTGATACATTTAAGCTGTTGGAAGAGTATGGTTTACCATGGATCTTTGCTCATTAAATCCTCCAGTTAGTGGGATTAAAATGGGCTCAATTTGTGCTTTACTGTGTTCATTTCAGCATTTCCTGTCTTGGGTTTTCATGGCTGGATAAATGCTGCTGGGTTTTGTAAAATTTGATATATTGTGGAATGTAGTGTTCTAATGTGGCAGTCTTTGCTTCAATTCTGGAATTTGTTCAATCAATCCGACTGCAAAATGGCTAACTCTGCTGCCTTGGTTTCTCTTCAATGGTGGGGGATGCATGCGAAATTTCGGTTTCTCTTGTTATGAGGATCTGAAATTTTGATCAATCAATCCTGGAATGTTAAGAGGATAGGTTGCCACTTTGACGAGGCTGGAACTGCTGCTTGCTAAATGATGTGTTATTGGTTATTGTAAAATTGGTACTACTATTTTGTAGCCTTGCTGTTATCTTGGCTTGTTCGGTTATGTTGTTCTCTAAAAAAAAATGCTATGTTGCTTTTAATGGTTAAAACATTAAACTTAGTAAATTGTCCTAATTATTGGGCAATATACTAGGTTTGTGCCAAAGGTTCTGGGGGGCATGTCCCCAAGAGCTGAGTTTGCTGGGTTATTCCGAATTGTATCTTTTTTGATTAGTTAATATATACTTACATCTTCTGATCAAAAAAAAGAAAGAGCTCTCAGTCTGTCAATCCTTACTATGTCTGGACCTGGTAATCCGATAATCTACTCTGGTAATCCGATAATCTATTCCAGTATCACCATACATCATCCAAACTTATATATACATTCATCCGTTGACAAAAAAACTAGCATAGGAGTTACCAAAAGATACATAACAAAATGACTTTTGTACTCATCAAATGAGTTTCCAACTAAGATTGCACACCTACAATACAAAACACAGAGGCTAGCAACTAGAAACCTCCTAGTCCTCGCTCAACACCTAACAAATAAAAATTACACAAACAAATTAGTAGGTACATACAAATAACAAAAAACCCTTTGCAAAACAACATTAAAAAAACCAATGAAACGTTTTTTGACATGTCTAACCTTCGTAAATCATTCACGCTTTAGAGTAGGGAGACCGAGGATGATAAATTGCTGACAACTAGCTGAACAACCTTGATCACTCACATTATTATATCGAGCTGCAATCCTGACTCGCCCAAAATAGGTAAGTGGATTAACACTTTCCCAAGTGTAGGTTTGTCAAAGTAAAAATAGGAGTGAATCCCAAATCGTCTCACAAAGACTTTTGGTTTCGGCTTGGGTCTATGGATTATTAACCTAATTACTTAATTAAATATGGTATTCACAATGTTAAGTGTGGCAAAATTGCACTAACCATTGGTTAGATTCGGTTTTCCCTCTTGGGGTGATTGATTGAACTAAACCCTAATATATGAAATGAGAATTAAATACTAAACTACTGCAGAAAATCAAAATGGAAATAAGCACAACATAATAAAATGTAAAACATAACATAAAACGTTCAAGCACAAACTAAATCGGAATGTAAATATTCAAGTAGATTAAACTAGAACTATGAATCCAAATGCGATAATAAAATGAAATAACAATAAGGAAGAGGAGTTTAGAGATCAAATCCAATGTCGAATGTTGAGGTGAATCGGCCTTCCAATCTACAAATAGAAGTTGAGGGTAATCCAACTTGGGCTCTTCTCAAGCTCTACAAGGAGGAAGAACTTCTTCTTCTAGTTGGTTGGGTCTCCAAGACTCCTAGCAATCTTCAATACACTTATTTTCGAACCCCAAGCAAGAATCAAAGATGAAGAACAAGGTAAGAGAACAAAAACCTTAGAGAATATGTATTTTCGGCCAAAATGAGTGTTGTTCAAAGAATGGGGTCTCCGAACCCATAAAACCCTCATACCTCTCTTAAAAGACCATCCTAACCTATTACAAATAAGTCTCATTGGTCAAATAAAGTAATTAGACAAGTTTGCCCTTCAAGAATGCAGTATCTTGTATTAATTCCACAGACTTCAATTCTCAATGGATTTATGCGTATGAGCACTCGTTGGAAAGATCTGGATGTCTACTTCAACTTTGTAGAAAGTTTCTTCAAATGAGATCATTTTCACCTTCAAAAGTTGACCCAAAAATTATTGCGCAGTGCTGTCCGGACAGATATGCTTGAAAACAGCACTGTCCGGCTTTCTTCTTCAACCGTCCGGACGGTGAACAGTACCGTCCGGACGGATATGCTTGAAAATGCCAATGTCCGCCTTTCTTCTTTGTCCGTCCGGACGGCTTCTGATACGCGTCCGGACGGTTGACAGTAAACTTCAATTTTGCAGCTCCTTTTATGCATTTTCTTCCATATTCAATCCCGATCAATCCGAAGCCTACAAAAATCATTCAAACAAGTCATAAATGACTGAAACATGCTTAAACAAGTGTCAAAACCATTTTTAGGTTGATAGAACAAAATTCGGCATATTAAAACTCAAATGCTTAAGAGATAGCATTTCCACAACTTCAACCATTTTGCCCAAAACTTGGATTTCCCATCTCTAAGCTACCAAACCAACTTGAACCACTAGAAAACACTTAAAATGACTATGTCAAAGTGTTGAATTATGCATTGGCTCATTAACATGGATTTCGGCAACTCAAACCTAAAATGTGGTATTTAAGCATTGAAACTCAACGTTTTACTTTCAAAACTCCACAAAAATATGCAAAATATCATCCCAATCACAACCCCCAACTAGCTTTTTGCTAGTCCTCAAGCAAAATAGTGAAAATAAATTGGGATGAATTCCGGGGAGGAAAATTTCCTTTGAACCAATTTGTCTGGAACGTGTGTGAGTGTAAGCATGCATTGACAAGTTCTTTCCTAAGTGTTTAACCCTCAGAATGAACACATGACAAAGATGCAAGAAAACACAAATCTCAACCAAGTCTTGATTTTAACTAAAAAGGTTGCTTCATTTTGAAACCAAACCATTCTCGTGTGTGTGTGTGCGTGACCACTTGGAACATCCTTGCCATCAATTTAGATTAGAAAATGCAAGAGTGATTCATCAAATGAATCTCAATCATAAAGTGCAAGCCGCCATATGCTCACTTTTCAAAACTTCTCTCCACTAATGAGCCCAACACAAAACCAATGATCCAATAGGACTTTTAAAGCATGTAAAGTAGGTTGAGGCTATTGGTATGTCAAAATGGAAATTTTAGGCTGAAACCACAACTCAAATATACATGTCAATGTAATAATGGTCATACATATGCATGCATGCACATATACCCCAAAGTAGTCCCAACTCACCTTTTTCACACTCACTTTGCTTTTTCTTTCTCTACTCTCATTTTTTTTTTTTTTTTTTTTTGCCACATTGATTTTATTGATGGCATGCAACCGTCTTACTCTATACATATATCCCAAACTTGGATATTTTCATTCAATGAACTAAGTTGTTGCCTTCATTTGCTATTTTTTTCTTCTTTTCTTTTTTTCACTTTTCTTTTTCTCTTTAAAGCAAGCAACACCTTACAAAATGTACCATCACAAAAATGCATCACTCAACCCATATGCATGATGATATGCACAAGCATCCCACAAAAACATGTATATCCAATTGCGCGGGTGATGCATGGGGAAAATTTTGTTCTAGCTAGGTACATATGTAGCTGCTGAAATAAAAAGGTTAACATTTGGCTAGGGAGGGACACCTAGGGATAAATTTAAAGTATGGTAGGCTAGAAATTAAGCTCAAACGACCAAAGAATGCCTTATGTCATCTCATCAGTCAAAATGTGGACTAGGATTTCGCCTCAAGAGTTTATCAAGTGAGTTCTAGTGCTTGTGAGATTCAAAAGACTAACACTAAGCAAAACTTCTCTAAATGTCCAACACTTCAAAACCTCATGGTCATGTGCTCAAGGGAAAAGAGAAATAGTCCAAACTTCAAAACAAGACAAACTAAAAAGTCAAGCACAATCCAAGGGATCTTATATGCCTCCCACTACAAGTCATAGTTCATATTTTTCATCATGGACAATCAAGGAATCACAGCAATGCAAAGCTTTTCACAACACACAGTTCCAGAATTTTTTCTTCCTTTTTTTTTAAAAAAAAAACTTTTATTTTTGAATTTCTTTTGAAAAACTAAACCAAACACAAACTGGGCACCCCCACCCCCAACTAGAGTAAGACATGGTCTCCATGGATGGAACGAACAAAATGGTGCACAGTAAGTAATTATTCAATGCAAATGCAAAACACTAAGTGGTTCTAAGACTACAATACTCCCAAAGTACCACAAACAAACGGAGTAATGTCACGGCACCAGCACCCCCATGACTAGGTATATGGATAATCAAATAACAGCAGGAGAAGTTGAGAGTACTCCCTGGACATCCTGTAGAAGGAGTGTCTCATCCTCGGGCGCGTAGGGAGCAAGGAATGGCTTGAGCCTTTGTCCATTCACAGTGAAGGTGGTCCCATTCTTTGGATTGGAAATATCCACAGCACCATGGGAATGAACCTTCTTGACAATGTAAGGGCCACTCCAACGACTCTTCAACTTTCCTGGAAAAATATGGAGCCTAGAATTGTAGAGAAGCACCTCTTGCTCAGGGAAGAATTTCTTGTCCAAGATCTTCTTGTCATGCAAGACTTTCATCCTCTCCTTGGACAGTTTGGCATTGTCATAAGCCTCCCTTCTTGCTTCTTCTAGCTCTGAAATCTGCAACTTTCTCAAGCCTTGGGCATCATCAAGTGAAGAATTAATCTTTTTAATAGCCCAGAAAGCATGATGTTGAATCTCAACAGGTAAATGACAAGCACGACCATAAACCAAACGATAAGGTGACATGCCAAGAGTGATTTTGAATGCAGTTCTATAAGCCCAAAGAGCATCAAGTAATTTATCAGACCAATCCTTCCTATTAGGATGAACTGTCTTTTCAAGAATGACCTTGATCTCTCTATTAGCCAACTCAGCTTGGCCATTAGTTTGGGGGTGATATGGAGTAGAGACCTTGTGAGTCACTCCATATTTCTTCATAACATTTTGAAAAGGTTTGTTACAAAAATGTGAACCCCCATCACTAATTATGGCCTTTGGCATGCCAAAACGTGCAAACAAGTCTTTTAAAAATTTAAGCACAACCTTATGATCATTGGTTCTACATGGTATTGCTTCTACTCACTTGGAAACATAATCAACAGCAAGCAAGATAGACATATAGCCATTAGAAACAGGAAAAGGCCCCATAAAGTCAATTCCCCAACAATCAAATATCTCAAGGGTCAATATGGGAGAAAGAGGCATCATGTTCCTAGCTGTGATTTTTCCAAGTTTTTGACAAGATTCACACGCTTTACACCACAACACAACATCTTTAAACATGGTAGGCCAATAAAGTCCACTTTGTAAAATTTTTGCAACAGTTTTCTGGGCTGCAAAGTGACCACCACAAGCCCCAGAATGACAAAACTCAACACAGAAGCAAACTCATCATTAGGAATACAACGTCTCACCAACTGATCAGCACAATATTTAAAAAGATAAGGTGAGTCAAAGTAATAGAATCAAACCTCAAAAAGGAACCTACGCTTGTCTTGAACATTCCAATGAGAAGGTAATTGCTCAGAGACAAGGTAATTCACAATATCCGCAAACCAAGGTGCACGTGACACAACAAAGAGATGCTCATCCGGAAAATCATCATGCAAAGGTGGAGAAGTATGAGACTCGGGTAGCTGCAATCTAGACAAATGGTTAGCTACCACATTCTCGACACCTTTCTTATCCTTGATAGTGATGTCAAACTCTTGAAGCAATAAAATCCAGTGTATCAACCTGGGTTTAGCATCTTTCTTTTGCAACAAATACTTCAAAGCAGAGTGGTCAGTAAAGATGGTGATAGGAGAACCAATGATATAAGAACGGAATTTATCTAAAGCAAACACAACAGCAAGCAATTCCTTTTCAGTGGTGGTGTAATTCTTCTGTGCATCATTCAATGTTTTACTTGCATAATAAATCACAGAAGGTTTACCATCAATTCTTTGACCTAAAACAGCACCTAGAGCAAAATCACTAGCATCAGTCATAAGTTCAAATGGTAAATCCCACCTAGGAGATTGCATGATAGGAGCAACTGTCAAGTGTTTCTTTAGAGTCTCAAAAGCATATTGACATTCATTAGACCAAACAAATTCAGTATCATTTTGCAATAAAGCACACAATGGTTTGGTGATAGCACTAAAGCCTTGAATAAAATGTCGGTAGAAGCCGGCATGACCAAGAAAAGAGCGAATATCCTTCACAGTCCTAGGAATAGGCAATTGAGAAATCAATTCTATCTTAGCCCTATCGACCTCTATACCACGTTATGACACTAAATGTCCAAGCACCAACCCATTAGTCACCATAAACTGACATTTTTCCCAATTAAGCAACAAATTCTTTTCTTCACATCTAGTCAACACAGCATTTAGATTTTTCAAGCACACATCAAAAGAGCATCCGAACACAAAAAAATCATCCATAAAAACTTCACACATGTCCTCAAGCATGTCAAAAAAAATGCTCATCATGCAACGTTGGAATGTGGCAGGGGCATTGCATAAACCAAATGGCATCCTCCTAAAGGCAAATGTGCCAAAAGGGCAAGTGAAGGTGGTTTTTTCTTGGTCCTCTAGAGATATGGCAATTTGATAATAACCAGAAAAACCATCTAAAAAGCAATAAAACTCATTTTCAGTAACTTTTTCCAAAATTTGGTCAAGAAAGGGCAATGGGAAATGGTCTTTGCGACTAACCGAATTTAGTTTTCGGTAGTCTATGCACATGCGCCATCCAGTCACTTTCCTAGTAGGAATTAAATCACCCAAAGCATTTTCAATGACAGTTAAACCAGATTTCTTAGGGACTACCTGTGTGGGACTCACCCACTTACTGTCGGAGATAGGATAAATGATTCCAACTGCTAACAGCTTCAAAACCTCCTTCTTCACAACTTCTTTCATGGCAGGGTTGAGTCTCCTCTGTGCATCTCTCACTGGTGTAGGATCTCCCTCCAAAAAAATGTTGTGAGTACAAATATTAGGGCCAATACCCTTGATGTCTGCAATGGTCTAGCCAATAGCTCCCTTGTGCTTTTGTAAAATCGCTACCAAGCTGGTTTCTTGCTCAGGAGTGAGCTGAGATGAAATGACAACAGGGAATGTACCCTTTTCTGGACCAAGGAAAATATATTTCAAATCTTCAGGAAGCTTTTTCAGCTCAAGAGTGAGAGTCTCCACAATGGATGGCTTCATTTCCTCGGGTGGATCAAGAATCTCAAAGTTTGGTCCCCGCCATCTACCAATGTGGCTCACATCCTCCAACTTAGCTGAATCATCAATATCACAAGGCTCATCCAATATGGTAGGATCAAGATCATCCAATCATCTTCTATATCATCAATTTGGCTAGATTTCTTAGGATATGCATCCTCATATACACTCTCAGAATCAAGAACAGAATATAAAACTGATGGGCTAAAACTCTGAACCAATCTATTGTTTGCAACTTTGAATCATCACAGTCACTAGGCATCTTGCAAGCAGTGAAGACATTCGTCTCAAATGTCATATTGCCAAAAGTGATCTTGAGCATTCCACTCTTGCAATTGATCAAAGCATTTGTAGTAGCAAGGAAAGGACGCCCAAGAATGATAGGAGCACTAGCAAGAAGTGAAGTAGGATGTGGCATCTCTAGGACTACAAAGTCCACAGGATAGTAAAATTTATTCACTTGCACTAAGACATCTTCCACAACTCCCTTGGGTTTCTTGACTGTTCTATCTGCCATCTACAAAAGCATGGGTGTCTGCTTCAATTCTCCAATATCGAGTTGTTCATAAACCCATAATGGCAACAAATTCACACTACTCCCCAACTTGGGCTCTTCTCAAGCTCTACAAGGAGGAAGAACTTCTTCTTCTAGTTGGTTGGGTCTCCAAGACTCCTAGCAATCTTCAATAGACTTATTTTCGAACCCCAAGCAAGAATCAAAGATGAAGAACAAGGTAAGAGAACAAAAACCTTAGAGAATATGTATTTTCGGCCAAAATGAGTGTTGTTCAAAGAATGGGGTCTCCAAACCCATAAAACCCTCATACCTCTCTTAAAAGACCATCCTAACCTATTACAAATAAGTCCCATTGGTCAAATAAAGTAATTAGACAAGTTTGCCCTTCAAGAATTGAGTAAAAATAATAAAACCCGAAATTATTGGAACTGTTCAAGGCAGTATCTTGTATTAATTCCACAGACTTCAATTCTCAATGGATTTATGCTTATGAGCACTCGTTGGAAAGATATGGATGTCTACTTCAACTTTGTAGAAGAACATTTCTTCAAATTCGATCATTTGAACCTTCAAAAGTTGACCCGAAATTATTGCGCAGTGCTGTCCGGACAGATATGCTTGAAAACAGCACTGTCCGGCTTTCTTCTTCAACCGTCCGGACGGTGAACAGTATCGTCCGGACGGATATGCTTGAAAATGCCACTGTCCGCCTTTCTTCTTTGTCCGTCCGGACGGCTTCTGATACGCGTCCGGATGGTTGACAGTAAACTTCAATTTTGCAGCTTCTTTTATGCATTTTCTTCCATATTCAATCCCGATCAATCCGAAGCCTACAAAAATCATTCAAACAAGTCATAAATAACTGAAACATACTTAAACAAGTGTCAAAACCATTTTTAGGTTGATAGAACAAAATTCGGCATATTAAAACTCAAATGCTTAAGAGATAGCATTTCCACAACTTCAGCCATTATGCCCAAAACTTGGATTTCCCATCTCTAAGCTACCAAACCAACTTGAACCACTAGAAAACACTTAAAATGACTATGTCAAAGTGTTGAATTATGCATTGGCTCATTAACATGGATTTCGGCAACTCAAACCTAAAATGTGGTATTTAAGCATTGAAACTCAACGTTTTACTTTCAAAACTCCACAAAAATATGCAAAATATCATCCCAATCAAATCCTAGGAGAAAATCGAAGATTGGGCCTGCTGACAAATGCGCTTGGCATACAGCCATCAACATTTTCCTCAGATTTTATCCTGACATTAACACCATCCGTACGATCCTCAGATAAAACATCATCAGCAGATACCTACAGTAAACAACAATAATACAAATAAGAGAAAATAAAGCAACAATAACATGAAAAACAACAACTATAAAATAAACATGAAAAAAAAAATACAACCTTAAAACCACAAGAAGAAGGGCCTTCAGCAGTTAGAATTCCAAGTAATCGTGCAATCTTGGAAACCAATGGGCCAGACTTAAGCCAATCAACATCCGCAAAACCAGCTCTTTGCTTGCTCTCAGGTACCACGAATTCAGCAACCTGTTAAACAAACAATATTTCAATGTTGATAAAGATCACCACAGTCCCAATATAATAAAAGAAATATACAAATACATACCGATGAGAATTTCCTGTGTGGGACATAAAAGATGGACTTATCATATAAATCCAGATATAGTCCATCCTCAGATCGGCGTAATAGCAATTCTTGCTATCCATTATATTGATGAAAAAACAGACACACAACACGAAACAAAACACAAGAAAGTATCATATATAAAAAACAATTAACAAAAAATTCCTCATACTCACAAAAGACCAACCACTATTGAAACTATCATTATCTCGAATATTAGAACAGGTATTAAGAAGAAGCCCGCGAAGTAGATCCACGTCTATAGACTCAGCATCATCATCATCCAAGCTCAAAACAACACCAACTTCATTACCATCATTCTCGGATGGTACATCCACAACAACCAAAGGATGGATAACATAAACATTCACAATTTGATTTAAATATCCAAGAATGCCAATCTTCATATAATCATCATGTCCTTTCACCCTAAAAAGCCCAGGCTTAAAAGCAATAGAGTTACAAACATAACAAAGAGACACCCAATCGAAGTTAATATCTAAAACCTCCATCAGCAGTAGCCCAAACAAATCTCCAAACCAACAATTAATATCCATATATTTGAAGATGCTAACCGTACCACCAAAATAGATACTGCAATCATCATTGAAA
The DNA here is from genome assembly GCA_963580455.1 of Euonymus europaeus. Lineage (NCBI taxonomy): Eukaryota > Viridiplantae > Streptophyta > Magnoliopsida > Celastrales > Celastraceae > Euonymus > Euonymus europaeus. The sequence continues at coordinate 9,164,316 of OY756963.1, read as the reverse complement.
AGCCCACCATGGTGAACAGCGACTTTAAATCCTTCCAGAGCAGACATCCTAACAAAAGGAAGACATAACCAAAAACATAATCCTCCTTAATTAACAAACCAACTATAACAATGGGAAAAAACCTAAAATAGAAAAAAATGAAACACATTTTCATACTAAAAAAAGGCAGATCTCAACCCCAGCAAAATTGAGAAACCAAGTTGAAACATGGGCAACCCATCACAAAGCCAGATAAAGGAAAAATGATTATGCAAATGATAAACAAGGGCAACTTCTGCGGAAATCGCACCAGTTGAACTGCACTCCTACAAAATGCCCTCAAGAAAACATTTGGGAAAAGCACATATCTTAACTGGAGTGATGCCGACACACAAGTAAAAAAAACTTGAGTAGGAAAACTGGAAATAAACACTACGCACCGACCTCCTAGAGCACCCAAAAAGATGCCATCTATCATATTAAAATATAAAATATAAAATAATAATAATATATCAATTAATGTTCTTAAAAATATATATGTAAGTTCAAAAAATAAATTAATTCATGTTTTTAACACCCATCTAGATAACTTACCAAAAAAGCAACCGGAAAAACATTAGAGCCAAAAGTCCAATTTTAGGGATTTATAATTGCCCCAATCAAGTAAGGATAAGTATTGTGACTCCTGCTGATATTGTCCCATATGCAACACTATTTTGATATGCGTGTTGATACAAAATAAAAGACAAAAACCCTGTATAGTTTTTTTGGGTAGGGCTCAAAGATGTATGTGCTTGCAAGATAAAACACTGAGAGCTTAGCAACACAAATAAATCTTTGAGCCCTACCCAAAAAAACCTCAAAACACAAAATGTTCAAATCCGTTTGTACATTTAGGCTACGTGCTAGCAACCTTTCTCCCCAAAAACAACAAAATGCTCTCAAGGATCTCGACTGGTTAATGATGCAGCTGGAAACAACAACAAATACTGCCATCAACCTCACCGAACATGAAGCTATCTGCCTGATTGAAGCAAAAGAGCGGTTGCAGAGTCGTTTTGAAGAAGTATCCGACTGGGCACAACAAAAAAACTAATGATTCCACCAGACAGGAACTATATAACGAACAAACAGAGGACAGCAACTCAAAAGAAGAAGTTCAAATAGGTAACTTAATGCAATCAATCATATTGGTTCATATGGCCATACTGTTATCAATTGCAAACAACAGGGACAACATATCTATCTACTTCAACATTAGAGGCCTATATGAAGAAGCTTGCAAGATCTATCAAATGATAGATGAGCAGCAGCAGCAGTACCATGGCAAAAAACAAATGCAAACACAGACACCAAAATATTACAACATCAACGAAGAAGAACGCAGACAACATCAATTACAAACCAATATCAAAAGATTGGATTGGTGTGGGCTACAAATACAGGCCATCACTCATCTTGCTGCAACAGAAATTCAGGACCAAGTGAACAACCACAACAAAAGCTCTGACAGACCAATGACGAAGCAAAGCGATGCAATGAAAGAGAGAGAAGCTCAAATCCAAGTGAGAGAACAGGAAAACAAAAGCAACTTCCAAAATATGTTATCTCAAATTGAACACCTAAACTGCCAGATTAAAAATATGGTGTTCAGGCTTCAAAATATCACCAAATAAATGCAATCAAGACTGCTATCTTGCAAATCACTGTTGATCAATAGTGTGTTTATGTACATATTATATATATTGAATATAAAAGTTCTTGATCAGTAAGCAGTTGTTATAATCTACCATGCTATTTGCCATATATAATCAACACAAGTACAAAAATATATACCAAAGATTACATTCCTCCTCCTCTAAAATATACACAAACAAAAAAAATACATAATTACTTTGCTGAGACAAAAAAAAATTCAGAAGCCAATTTTTCTACTGAAGATGAAATTTCATCTTCAAAATATTGGAAAACAAAGCATTTAGTATCCACTTTACTTGGAAACCGTGAAAAATTTATATCTTCTTATAAAAAACATATTTTGTACTAACATACTCAAATATCAGACCCAACAAAACTGAAAAATGATATTTCATTTGCAACAATGCTAACCAAAAACACATCCCATCAAAATTGCACAAAAAGTAAGCAATGGTTAACGTGTATGGATAAAAAAAACAACGGATAACACAAAATCAACTAAAAGATCTCAACACAGGTTTTGCAAATCCAAAACAACAAGTGTCAACAAACCAAACACACACAAAATATCTACAATTATTAAATAACATCTTCAAATTGTAAAACAAATACAACTCCAGAAAAACCTATCATCTAACAAAGCCCTGAGTAGCTCAGACAATGCCAATCTAATCATCGTCTTCATACACGGACAGCATCTCATACGACAATCCAGGTATGCAAACATCCAATATTTATGATCTCAACTCTTTGTACATAACACTTTGCTAAATAGCAATGTTTTCCTCTCATAATCGCAGGACAAAAAGATGAACAACACGCCATTATCACAACTCTAAGAAGGCCAAAAACAATGCCAAATCACAAGCAGGTTGGCAAGAATCTGGGAATCAACAAACCCTAATATGAATGACAGGCTGATAAGTGTAGACTTCATGCTAATCGATGAAGAGGTAAAAATAAAAACAAACTTTACATTCTTATATATTATCATTCACACGAACACAAATTAAACATTGCTACTGATCTCATACAAACTGTGAATCCAGGGCACTACAATGCAAGGCACAATGAGGAAACAAGATGCGCCTAGAATAACAGAGATATTCCAAGAAGGAAAAGCATATACTATAGCTAACTTCACTCTCTCACAGGCTCCCAACTTATTCAGAGTAACTCCCCATACCAACATGATCAGGCTGGGCACTTGGACAATCATTAAGGATTTCTCTGACACAGCAAATGCAATACCAATTAACGCATTCAATTTCATAACTGAGGAAGAGTTGGAAGACAGACTAGCTGATGATGTCTACCTCACAGGTAACAAAACATTAACCATAAACTTTAATACAACAGATTTTTATTTATATCTTCAAAAACCAACTTTCATTTACCTTAGCGTGCCTCTTCTTTTATTACGAGTTGTTATACAGATATAATAGGTGAACTGGTTAAAGTTGCACAAGTGAAACCAGTTAATACAAAGGGAGACAAGTTCCTAAGAGAAATCTTACGATACAGTTACCTAGGTATGTAAGTTACAAAATACAATAACACAACTGATGCAAAAACAAGACAATAGATACTGACATGTTTATTTCAATATCCAGCCTACGAAAACTTGCAATCACAATATGGGGCAAAAGAGCAGAGACTTTCCATCAAGATCATCCCTTGGAAGGCCTACAAAAAAATCCCATAATAATTGTGTTAACCTCAATATCCAGCCTGTCCCTTGCATGTCAATTGTTTGTCTTGTATATAGAATTCGTATGCATGTAACTTATACAGATATTCCAGGCTACTATTTCCAACTGAACTGATAATTGAAGCTGAGACATCACAAGCAACGCCAACCAAAGACATCATTACTGCTGACCATACAACAACCATTTCAACATTGCTTCACCTATATAGAATGTCAGACCTGGTATGAAACGTACGCCAAAAAAAAAAATTATTGTTCGGCTTATGCTAAAAAAAATTACCTATATACAGGACAAACAATTCACATGCAGAGGAGAGATAACAGGGGTCGATGGCTCTAACAGTTGGTGGTATAACGCATGCCATAAATGCAAAGCTGGAGTCACTAACAACGATGGAAACATATCTTGCACAAAATGTCTTGCTGTAGTGAACCAACCAATACTATGGTAAGAATACATTTCAAATAGATATCATTCAAATATATACAAATATAGCAACATATATGATTGATCAAAAAAATACAGATACAAAGTCCCTGTAAATATCAAGGACAAAACAGCAGAAGCAAAATTCTTAATGTTTGGAAACCATGTGGAAACACTCCTCAAAATACCAGCAATCCAGATGTCTCAGCTACCAGCATCAGATCAGAATGAAACTCCTCCATTGATGCAACAACTGATTGGGAAAAACCTCCTCTTCAATGCATCGATCAACGACAGAGATGCTAACCCAGAAACACTTAGCTTCAAGGTGACAAAGATCTCTCAAAAAAATATCAACAGGGAAAACATATCCATGGAATCAATCAATGAACAAGTTATGGGCCAGAACTATACAAGGTATACCCATTTTAATAGTCGTGTGATATGTTAGATACATATGTAACACATGTTATATATCTAACAATTTCCCTCCACCCTCTTTTGCATGAAACGAATAATATGGAAAATAGCACCTCAGCAATGGCACCCAACAAACAAATACTGGACAAAAATCCAAAAAGGAAACAAAACATTGAAGACAAGAAAAATGCAGGGATAAACATCTGGCGAACCACACAAGAGTAAAATCCAGGGCAACAGTAACCAATTTTTTTGAAAACTCTGCAGGTTCATTTAAACCAGTGGAATACCCCATTATCAAGACTTCGAGAGAGACAATGATCAGCCAATGAAAATAATTTTAGCATCCAATGCTTATGCGTTCTCCATTGCTAGCAGGTATTATGATTTCTTTCTTTGTTCATTTTATGACTTCCTTTTTATTTTAGTTAGCTCTCGGCATTCTTATAGCTGGTGCAAATTGGATAGTCTCACCTGCATCTCCTCATTTGTTTGTTGAGATTAAATTGCTCGATCATTGATATTGGTTCTAATCCACTAAATCTTAATTGTATGAAAAGTTTAGTGCCATGATAGAAGGGTTTATACAACCAGTGGAGTTTTGCACTATTAGTCTGCTCAACTTTAGATGCTTATATATATCTATTGATTACTTTCCATTGATACATTAGTTGTATGTTCACTAAAAGGAGTCTTCATTTGTTGCCAACCTGTAAACAAAAAACCAATTCTAAATCGAATTTTATAAAGGCAAGAAGCCAAACAACGCAAGACATCCATTTCATTCATTATCTTTTACATCTCGATTTTAATTGGGTCAAATATTTTCCTTGGGGTTTTATCTAAATTGTTGGTCAAGTTACTACGATTTGCAGAACTGCATGGGTTTTTAAATGTCCAAGCAGGATTAATATGCTCATACTTTATTTTTTAACTTTTTTTAGGAATTCTGAGTTTATATACCCTGTAAAAACTTGGCTTCTATGTCATTGTATTCATGTTCTAGCTTTCCATGCAGACATTGAGTTCCTGTTGCCACCGTATTCATCTTCAGCCAAGAGCTGAAATATTAAGGTGACTCTCCTCGCATTTACCATCTCTTGATACCTTAGATGGATTTTGCCTGATATGGTTTTCGTGGGAATTTCCCATCTGCATGTTTGTAGTTAGTATGTGTTTCTTCCCTTTCACTATCATCGTCACTCCAATCAGTAATGCTATTCTTTCACCTCAACCCGCAGCCCCACTTGGTTCGTAACTTAGGATGAGTAGAGTTCGTTGTACTAAATTTATATATTTTGATTTAAAAAAAATAAAAGTGTATTTTGATTGAGTTTATGAGTTCAATGATATATTTTAATTTTAAGCAAAAATTAAATTATATGTCAAAGAAATGAAAATATTAGACTGTTTAATAAAAACTCAAAAATATATGTTATTTCAAAACTTGTGTACAAAACCCATCTTGGAATTTTGGGCTTGTGATGAATATTTGAATTGTAAGGTAAATCTTCTTAACCAAAGCACAGACTAAGGCAAGAAAACTCAAACGGAAGATTAAAGATGTTGTAGGCGGGAAAAACCCTTGGATAGAAGTTTGTCTCCACTTCTCAGTTGAATTTTGTGTTTGTACTCCTACATAGGATGATAATTCCCTGTTGTTGATCAATTCCCTACCTGTTGTTGATAAAATTCCAAACCTCCCTTGTAATTATTTGTGCAAGCCATAGACTTTGCACCCAAACTAAATATATATATATATATATAAGCCATATGAAACAATTATGCTATACACACTGCTTAAACATGATTTATTTTATGAGCCATCATATGTATAACATTCATGTTTATATTTTTCCCGCCTTTCTATTAAGCCCCAAAGTTTCCTATCCATTGTAGAAGCTGCGTGATGGAAAGAAGAGAGATATGTAGAGATAATCGGCTGAGCAGAGTCAATATATTGAGGCAGAAAAGGAAATCTTGTGAGCAGATATCATTGCTTGTTCATACCTCAACATCGGGTGTATCAACTACACAAAAACGTCGTTGTGCTGAAGAAATAAGAACTAACAGCCCCACAGCTAAAGATAATAGATTGATTACAGCAGAAATTCTGAGGCAGAAAAGAAAAATATCCCATCAGCTCATGTCAGATGATGGCAACAGAACATCTGCCTCAGCTTCGCTTCATAAACGTAGTTGTACTGCATCAGCAAGAACTACCAGTGAGAACCAACTGCTAAACAGCAATACAGATTCAACAAATGATCCACATATGCTAGATATTGGAGCTCCTAAATATGTCTGCCAGTATTGCAAGGCAATATTTTGGTTTGCTGAAAGACTGAAATCACATAGTTCAAAGACACTTGTTTATTCTTCTTGCTGCAGACAGGGACGAATCAAGCTACCTTTGGCAACAGTTCCACCCAATCCATTACGATTGTTGATAGATTATGCTGGTGGAAAAAATTCAAGGTTATTCCGGGAAAATATCAGAATGTATAACTCTATGTTTGCATTCACTTCAATTGGAGGGAAAATAGATAGAACTATCAACAAGGGGCCTGGTCCATTTATTTTTAAGATAAGCGGCCAAAATCACCACATGATCGGGTCATTGCTCCCAGTAATAGGCGAGAGACGTCATTTTGCCCAGTTATATATCTATGATACAGACAATAAAGTCAAAAATAGAATGTCCGCCTTTCAATGCTATGACAAGAGTTGTGTAGGTCCTGACAAGACAGTTGTTGCTGAGTTGATCTCAATGTTTGACACATGTAATGTATTGGTTAAGATATTTAGGATGGCAAGAGATAGGTTCAAAAATGCAAAGCCTCATTGTCTGGCCCTGAAGTTATGTGGTGCTAGAGCTGGTGACAGTGTGCAGTACAATAACCCTACAAATGCTGAAATGGCTGGTCTTATTGTTGGAGATATTGGATAGACAAACCAATCAAGGGATAAACAATTGCAGAGAATTGATGATCTTCATCCCTCATTCATGGCAATGCAGTATCCTCTTCTATTCCCTAATGGAAAAGATGGGTATAGATTAAACATGAAATATGAAGTTGATACTAACAGAGTAGAGATCAAGCGGGGAAATGTTACTAGAAGAGAATATTACTCATATGTTCTTCATCAAAGAGATGTTGGTTTCCAGCTGTTGATTCGAGGGGGTAAACTTTTCCAGCAATATGTAGTTGATGCTTTCACAACCATTGAAGATGAACGGCTGCGATACATTAGATTCAAGCATCAACAAGAACATTATAGGTGCGACATATACAAAGGTGTCCAGGATGCATTTCTTCAAGGTGACGCTGCATCAAAAACAATTGGGCAGCGTGTCATATTGCCATCAAGTTTCACAGGAAGCCCAAGATATATGATTCAAAACTACCATGATGCTATGGCAATCTGCCGAGCTAGGGGTAATCCAGATTTATTTATTACATTCACTTGCAATGTGAAATGGAAGGAGATAGAAATGGCTATTGCATTGATACCTGGGCAAAAAGTGGAAGATCGACCATATATTGTTGCGCACGTCTTCAATATGAAACTTATCGAATTCATCAAGGACATCAAGTTTGGAAACTATTTTGGCAGGGTTGTAGGTGTTATATATACAGTTGAATTTCAAAAAAGAGGCTTGCCACATGTGCATATTGTTGTATGGTTGCAAACAGAAGACAAATTCCCAACACCTGAGGATATTGATAAGATTATTACTGCTGAAACTCCAGATCATCTGACAGAACCTGAATTGTATAGCATCATGTCAAAATTTATGATGCATGGTTCTTGTGGGTTGGCAAACTGCAAATCTCCCTGCATGAAGATATCAGGTGCATGAAACACTTCCCAAAAAAATTCCAATCAGAGACAATCATAGGGGAGGATGGATTCGCAGTTTATAGAAGGCGTGATGATGACAGATTTGTGGTAAAAAATGGTGTCAATCTTGACAACCGTTATGTAGTGCCATATAATAGAGGGTTGTTGTTAAAATATCAAGCACGTGTGAATATTGAATGGTGTAATCGCTCTAGATCAATCAAATACCTATTCAAATATGTAAATAAAGGCCCTGACAGGACACGTGCAGTTCTACAAGAAAGCAATCAGCCTCTAGAAAATAAAATTGTTGATGAAATCAAGATTTATTATGATTGCATATACTTGGCAGCATACGAATCCTGCTGGAGAATATTTGAGTTTCACATACACTCCAAATACCCTGCTGTAGAGAGGTTGACTATACATATGCCACTCATGAACAACATATTTTTCCAAGGTGATAGACAAGTCAGTGATGTGCTACGCCAACCTGGTATTGAGAAAACAATGTTGACAGAGTGGATGTACACCAACATCCTCTATGAAGATGCGAGAGAGTTAACATATACAGATTTTCCTACTTTCTGGAGGTGGGATAGCACAGACAAAATATGGTTTCGACGCAGAAGAGGCGTGAGTATAGAAAGAATCTCGTATGTTCATCCTACTACTGGTGACGCATATTATCTTCGATTGTTGCTAACCCATGTCAAAGCAGCAAAAAATTTCACAGATGTCAGAACAGTAGATGGAGTAGTGTATGATGATTTTAAACAGGCTTGCAACGCTATGGGATTGATTGGTGATGACCGTGAATGGCATGATGCAATAGGAGAAGCTGCAATCTGGGCCACTTCATATGAACTAAGAAATATTTTTGTAACATTAATACAATTTTGTGACGTCGCAGATGCTACCAGATTGTTCACGGTGCATGCAAGAGCTATGGCAGATGACATAGTACATAGAGGACATTTACAAGCCGAGACTCCGTGCAGCTCATTGTCAGAAGAAGAATTAAAGAACCTGGTCCTTGGGGAGCTGCAACACCTTCTGCCAAAAAAAGGTGCAACACTAACTGATTTTCACCTTCCATTACCAACTACAGCCAATTCAAATGATCTACGAAACACTACATTCATGGAAGAACTCAACTACAATACAAGATAGTTACGTGATCTGAACATGAGAAACATTGAAAATTTAAATGAGGAACAGAAACTCATCTATGAAGATGTCCTGGATTCAGTCAATGGTAGAAAAGGAAATTTGTTCTTTGTATATGGTCATGGTGGTACAGGCAAGACATTTGTTTATCAAACTTTGATAAATAAGCTTCGTGCGGAAGGCCGAATAGTCCTTGCAGTAGCTTCTTCAGGGATAGCATCCTTGCTGTTACCCGGTGGCAGGACAGCCCACTCCAGATTCAAAATACCAATAGACATCCATCAAGAGTCTACATGCTACATCAAAAAAGGATCACAAGCTGCAGAACTAATCAAATCAGCAGCTCTAATAGTCTGGGATGAAGCACTGATGGCGCATAGAAACTGTTTTGAAGCTTTAAATAGAACTATGAAGGATATTCTAGAAGTTAAAGGGAATACAAATCTCTCATCACTGCCTTTTGAAGGGAAAACTGTTGTTCTTGGAGGAGATTTTAGACAAATCTTGCCGGTGGTTCTAAAAGGTGTTAGGTGTTAAAAACACCTAATATTCTGGTGTTAAAAAGTGAGTTTTTGCCCAATATTTTGGTACAAATACTACCCTATGTGTGTGGTCATATTTCAGGAATGCTTATTGGAGGTTCAATGGAAAGGGTACCAGCTGGACGAAATCTGCGACCTTGGCAGCTGCAGGACGCGGGATTGTAATTCATATGCAATTTGGGATGCTGACTTGGCTAGCACTGGTTGGTTCTCTTATTCCTCATAAAAGGTCATTAACCCTAAAGAGAAGAGTATTGACGACTGGAAAGAGGAACCAAAGGCGATTTTAAGGAGAAGACTAGAACAACAGCAAGCATTATTGAAGATTTTGGCAGATTTTTCCTCCTTCTTGTGAAATCAAACATTGTGGTCAATTATTGTTATGAATTTCATTAATATTATGAGTAGCTAATTTATTTTCTAGCTAGGGTTGGTAAATTCTTATGCCAAAACCTTGTTCGCAGATTTAATTGATAAGCAGACTGAATTTAATTTATTGTTCTCTGGATTTAAAATTGATTGCCTATGATTATGTATGCCTGATCAACATCTTAATTGTAGGTATTGTTAGTTAAACATATTTGGCTGACCATGACCCGGTGTTTGACAAAGTAACAAGAACTTGCGTAAGATCCAGGTTTTGGGAACAATAGACATAACTGATTGGGTGATAGATTGTTACTCTAGGTTGTGCGTTTGTCGATTTCCTAGTGCTCATGCTTATTTTAGGATGTTCTTAGGAGAGACCAAGCCAAGACTCCTTGAATAAGAAAAGATCTTGCAACTGGACCAAAGTTAGAATTGTTGTTTAGGGAAATCTAGTTGATTGTAGCTGGACCAAGGCCTTTTGATTGACAGCGTTAAATTCTTAAAAATTGTGTGCTTGCGTATTAATTTGTGTGCATAGGAGGAGGTATTTGAAACACCATTCCCAAGCTAGGTTTTTTTTACATTGATTTACAAATATAATTTTTACTTTGTTCTAAGTTAATTTGCAGTGTTCAATTAGTAGTTAATACAGTCCTTGTGATTCGATCTCATTCACTAATTAGTGTCATCAACACGTACTCTTGCGTTTGGATAAACCAGTTGGTATTATTAATTGTGAATTTAATTTGTGATTGAAAATAGCGATCAAAAGGCTCAAGGCATGACACAGTGCAGGAATGCATAACATGAAAAGAAATATGGGAGAAGTGCAGACTATACAAACTGAAGACAAATATGAGGCTATTAGTGAATGGACTACATGATGTTGAACTATTTGAGATGAGTAAATTTGCTCAATGGTTGCTTGATATTGGTGAAGGAAAGGTCGAAGCTATTAAGATGAATGAAGAGGATGAAAACCCTGTATGGATCAGAATTCCAAATGAAATGCTATTAGTATCAACGAATCATTCCATTGGGAACCTAACAGCTGAGATTTACGATGATCTAATGATGATGTATAGCAATATAGAGTACTTGAAGGAGAGGGCAATTATTACAGGGACAAATGAGGCTGTAGACAAGATAAATTCTGAAGTTCTAGCTATGATCCCTTCACAGCAAAAAACCTATTTGAGCTTTGACTCCATATGCAAGGCAGCAGGAGGCACAGAAGAAGATGATATATTGTACCCACCAGATTTCTTAAATTCACTATCTTTCAGTGGTGTTCCTCATCATAATTTACCCCTGAAGATAGAAACTCCAATAATGCTGCTGAGGAATATAAAACCAGCTCATGGGTTATGCAATGGAACAAGATTGATTGTGAAAAAGTTGAGGGCAAGAGTAATAGAAGCTATCATTATGACAGGCAGTCATGTTGGAAGCAAAATCTTTATTCCAAGGATAGACATGACAGCAATTGAGAAAAGATGGCCTTTTACAATTAAACGAAGACAATTTCCTATCCGGCTATGCTATGCAATGACTATCAACAAAACTCAGGGCCAGACATTGGCAAAGGTAGGCTTATATCTCCCCAGACCTGTTTTTACACATGGGCAGTTATATGTTGGAATCTCAAGAGTTTCTACATACAAAGGTCTAAAAATCTTGCTAGGCGATGACAACGAAACAGAGCACCGTTATACTAAAAACATAGTTTACCAAGAGATATTTGAAGATCTCTAAAAAGGTATATGCTCCCTAATTTTGCAGGTACAGAATATCATATTTTCTTTTTGTGAACAATCTCCACTCCTACAACCATGGTTCCATCCTTCTGTCATCTTACCTATCTAGCTATTTCCAACTGGTAAAAAAAAATTGATAATCCATTTCGATTTGCCAGATGCATGTGCTAATTCACCTCCACTATCATCAAAATTTGGGGACCTTTAATCTATTAGTGTGCTCTCTTCTGATGTAAGAATCTATTGTCTGATGTGATCTCTTCTCACTCTAGGTTTGCCAGCAGCCTGTGGAACTCGCATGAGAAAGCGTTCTTTCTTCAACTGTCTTTGGTTCCATGCTTGCATTTTACAATAACACCTCACAAAGGTAACCGTTCTTCAGCTTATTTATTCTCTTTGCTGCATCATATATTTCTAACAAACTTTGTTGATCTTTCTATTCCTCCATCTTTCCTTTGCACTATCAGATTCTATTATCTCCAGAATTTGACCAATTAAATGTCACCCACATAGCGTAACAAACAAGGCAAGACATCCATTTCAATCATTATTTTTTACTTGGGTGAAATATTTTCCTTGGGGTTATTTACTTCATATGGCCTCAACAGGCAATGTTATTGTTATTACTATTTTCATTCCCATCGAAGATTAGGGACAAATTTGTGACCAAAGCAATGACAAAAGCCTGTAATTCACTTTCGCATATTCAGATTGAATTCTACTTTATTTTAAGCATGCATTCTTATTTCTGCTTCTCAGTTGTGAAGTGGCCTTTATTGTGTGTTTGTGTTTCTGATTAGATCAGTGCACTGCTTGAGTTTTCTTGCATGTGTTTCTTTCTGATTATATTCGCCCAGAGCATATTTGCAGCCTTGAACTTTCAGTTATTTACTCTACTTTCAGTTCATCAGTGATTTGTTTGGGTTTCCCCATCCAGTATGAGATTGTAACAAAGACTATAGGAAGAACAAGCTCCATTGGCAAAGATGCACGGGATCTTTTCTCTTTGCAAGCAAGACATAGCAGTACTGCGACGTCCCCAGTCTATTTCGATCTCTGTTTTGGTCATGATATTGTAACCAACATGTGAGATTTCATCTCAAGGAGAATCTAGAGATGACAATGTAAACATTTTTGTTCAAAGGAGATATTAGAAAGCTATTTGTTAAACTGCTCATCGCTTCTTTCAGGCATTCAAGCTTCAAGAGTCTTGTACAATCTAACCCTTCAGTCATGTGTTTAAAAGTTTTACTTCTATCCCTTTATAATGTAAATGCTGCAGATTATTGACTGCTCTTCTTCTTTGGTATATAGTTACCATTTCTTTTATAATTTTGCGTGTTTTGTTTAGTTTCTATTTGGATCTAATAATCCAAAATTACAAATCCTATATTAACGGAAATCATTATGTTGGAACAACTACAACACAATGCACCTGCAGATAGAATATTCATCTACAATCCGATAATCTACTCCACTATCATCATACATCATCCAAACTTATATATACATTCATCCATTGACATAAAAACTAGCATAGAAGTTACCAAAAGATACATAACAAAATGACTTCTGTACTCAACAAATGAGTTTCCAACTAAGATTGCACACCTACAATACAAAACACAGAGGCTACCAACTAGAAACCTCCAAGTCCTCGCACAACACCTAACAAATAAAAATTACACAAACAAATTAGTAGGTACATACAAATAACAAAACAACCCTTTGCAAAACAACATTAAAAAAAACCAATGGAACGTTTTATGACATGTCTAACCTTCGTAAATCATTCATGCTTTAGAGCAGGGAGACCGAGGACGATAAATTGCTGACAACTAGCTGAACAACCTTGATCACTCACATTATTATATCGAGCTGCAATCCTACGAGAAAATCGAAGATTGGGCCTGCTGACAAATGCGCTTGGCATACAGCCATCAACATTTTCCTCAGATTTTATCCTGACATTAACACAATCTGTACGATCCTCAGATAAAACATCATCAGCAGATACCTACAGTAAACAACAATAATACAAATAAGAGAAAATAAAGCAACAATAACATGAAAAACAACAACTATAAAATAAACACGAAAAAAAAATATACAACCTTAAAACCACAGCAATTAGAATTCCAAGTAATCGTGCAATCTTGGAAACCAATGGGCCAGACTTAAGCCAATCAACATCCGCAAAACCAGCTCTTTGCTTGCTCTCAGGTACCACTAATTCGGCAACCTGTTAAACAAAAAAAAATTCAATGTTGATAATGATCACCACAGTCCCAATATAATAAAAGAAATATACACATACATACCGATGAGAACTTCCAGTGTGGGACACAAAAGATGGACTTATCATATAAATCCAGATATAGTCCATCCTCAGATCGGCGTAATAGCAATTCCTGCTATCCATTATATTGATTAACAAACAGACACACGACACTAAACAAAACACAAGAAAGTATCACATATAAAAAACAATTAACAAAAAATTCCTCAGACTCACAAAAGACCAACCTCTATTGGAACTATCCTTATCTCGAATATCAGAATAGGTATTAAGAAGAAGCCTGCGAAGTAGATCCACGTCTACTGACTCAGCATCATCATCATCCGAGCTCAAAACAACACCAACTCCATTACCATCATTCTCGGATGGTACATTCACAACAACCAAAGGATGGATAACATAAACATTCACAATTTGATTTAAATATCCAAGAATGTCAATCTTCATATAATCATCATGTCCTTTCACCCTAAAAAGCCCAGGCTTAAAAGCAACGGAGTTACACACATAACAAAGAGACACCCAATCGGAGTTAATATCTAAAAACTTCATCAGCAGTAGCCCAAACAAATCTCCAGACCAACAATTAATATCCATATATTTGAAGATGCTAACCGTACCACCAAAATAGATACTGCAATCATCATTGACATGATGAACAGCGACTTTAAATCCTTCCAGAGCAGACATCCTAACAAAAGAAAGACATAACCAAAAACATAGTCCTCCATAATTAACAAACCAACTATAACAATGAAAAAAAAACCTAAAAAAGAAAAAAATGAAACACATTTTCATACTAAAAAAAGGCAGATCTCAACCCCAGCAAAATTGAGAAACCAAGTTGAAACATGGGCAACCCATCACAAAGCCAGATAAAGGAAAAATGATTATGCAAATGAAAAACAAGGGCAACTTCAGCGAAAATCGCACCAGTTGAACTGCACTCCTAAAAAATGCCCTCAAGAAAACATTTGGGAAAAGCAGATACCTTAACTGGAGTGATGCTGACACACAGGTAAAAAAAACTTGAGTAGGAAAACTGGAAATAAACACTACACAGCGACCTCCTAGAGCACCCAAAAAGATGCCATCTATCATATTAAAATATAAAATATAAAATATAAAATAATAATAATATATCAATTAATGTTCCTAAAAAATATATATGTAAGTTCAAAAAATAAAACAAAAAATAAATTAATTCATGTTTTTAACACCCATCTAGATAACTTACCAAAAAAGCAACCGGAAAAACATTAGAGCCAAAAGTCCAATTTTAGGGATTTATAATTGCCCCAATCAAGTAAGGATAAGTATTGTGACTCCTGCTGATATTGTCCCATATGCAACACTATTTTGATATGCGTGTTGATACAAAATAAAAGACAAAAACCCTGTATAGTTTTTTTGGGTAGGGCTCAAAGATGTATGTGCTTGCAAGATAAAACACTGAGAGCTTAGCAACACAAATAAATCTTTGAGCCCTACCCAAAAAAACCTCAAAACACAAAATGTTCAAATCCATTTGTACATTTAGGCTACGTGCTAGCAACCTTTCTCCCCAAAAACAACAAAATGCTCTCAAGGATCTCGACTGGTTAATGATGCAGCTGGAAACAACAACAAATACTGCCTTCAACCTCACCAAACATGAAGCTATCTACCTGATTGAAGCAAAAGAGCGGTTGCAGAGTCGTTTTGAACAAGTATCCGACTGGGCACAACAAAAAAACTGATGATTGCACCAGACAGGAACTACACAACGAACAAACAGAAGACAGCAACTCAAAAGAGGAAGTTCAAATAGGTAACTTAATGCAATCAATCATATTGGTTCATATGGCCATACTGTTATCAATTGCAAACAACAGGGACAACATATCTATCTACTTCAACATTAGAGGCCTATATGAAGAAGGTTGCAAGATCTATCAAATGATAGATGAGCAGCAGCAGCAGTACCATTGCAAAAAACAAATGCAAACACAGACACCAAAATATTACAACATCAACGAAGACGAACACAGACAACATCAATTACAAACCATATCAGAAGATTGGATTGGTGTGGGCTACAAATACAGGCCATCACTCATCTTGCTGCAACAGAAATTCAGGACCAAGTGAACAACCACAACAAAAGCTCTGACAGACCAATGACGAAGCAAAGCCACGCAATGAAAGAGAGAGAAGCTCAAATCCAAGTGAGAGAACAGGAAAACAAAAGCAACTTCCAAAATATGTTATCTCAAATTGAACACCTAAACTGCCAGATTAAAAATATGGTGTTCAGGCTTCAAAATATCACCAAATAAATGCAATCAAGACTGCTATCTTGCAAATCACTGTTGATCAATAGTGTGTTTATGTACATATTATATATATTGAATATAAAAGTTTTTGATCAATAAGCAGTTGTTATAATCTACCATGCTATTTGCAATATATAAGCAACACAAGTACAGAAATATATACCAAAGATTACATTCCTCCTCCTCTTAAATATACACAAACAAAAAAAATACGCAATTACTTTGCTGAGACAAAAAAAAATTCAAAAACCAATTTTTCTACTGAAGATGAAATTTCATCTTCAAAATATTGGAAAACAAAGCATTTAGTATCCACTTTACTTGGAAACCATGAAAAATTTATATCTTATAAAAAACATATTTTATACTAACATACTCAAATATCCGACCCAACAAAACTGAAAAATGATACTTCATTTGCAACAATGCTAACCAAAAACACATCCCATCAAAATTGTACAAAAGGTAAGCAATGGTTAACGTGTATGGATAAAAAAAACAAAGGATAACACAAAATCAACTAAAAGATCTCAACACAGGTTTTGCAAATCCAAAACAACAAGTGTCAACAAACCAAACACACACAAAATATCTACAATCATTAAATAACATCTTCAAATTGTAAAAAAAACCTATCATCTAACAAAGCCCTGAGTAGCTCAGACAATACCAATCTAATCATCGTCTTCATACACGGACAACATCTCATACGACAATCCAGGTATGCAAACATCCAATATTTATGATCCCAACTCTTTGTACAAAACACTTTGCTAAATAGCGATGTTTTCCTCTCATAATCACAGAACAAAAAGATGAACAGCACGCCACTATCACAACTCCAAGAAGGCCAAAAACAATGCCAAATCACATGTAGATTGGCAAGAATCTGGGAATCAACAAACCCTAATATGAATGACAGGCTGATAAATGTAGACTTCATGCTAATCGATGAAGAGGTAAAAATAAAAACAAACTTTACATTCTTATATATTATCATTCACACGAACACAAATTAAACATTGCTACTGATCTCATACAAACTGTGAATCCAGGGCACTACAATGCAAGGCTCAATGAGGAAACAAGATGCGCCTAGAATAACAGAGATATTCCAAGAAGGAAAAGCATATACTATAGCTAAATTCACTCTCTCACAGGCTCCCAACTTATTCAGAGTAACTCCCCATACCAACATGATCAGGCTGGGCACTTGGACAATCATTAAGGATTTCTCTGACACAGCAAATGCAATACCAATTAACGCATTCAATTTCATAACTGAGGAAGAGCTGGAAGACAGACTAGATGATGATGTCTACCTCACAGGTAACAAAACATTAACCATAAACTTTAATACAACAGATTTTTATTTATATCTCCAAAAATCAACTCTCATTTACCTTAGCGTACTTCTTCTTTTATTACGAGTTGTTATACAAATATAATAGGTGAACTGGTTAAAGTTGCACAAGTGAAACCAGTTAATACAAAAGGGATACAGTTACCCAGGTATGTAAGTTACAAAATACAATAACACAACTGATGCAAAAACAAGACAATAGATACTGACAGGTTTATTTCAATATCCAGCCTACGAAAACTTGCAATCACAATATGGGGCAAGAGAGCAGAGACTTTCCATCAAGATCATCCCTTGGAAGGCCTACAAAAAAATCCCATAATAATTGTGTTAACCTCACTTACTGTACGATCATTCCAAGGTAAATACATCAACAAAACTACAAAATTCAATAAATGAACAAATCCCTAACTAATGTTCATTTATGCAGCGGAGACAACTCTATCAACCACATTAGCAACAAAGATCTACATTAACCCTGATATCCCTGAAGTCTCCACTTTTCTTTCAAGGTATGTCCAATCAAATAAAATGACATCAATATTTTTTCACCTGTCCTTTGCATGTCAATTGTTTGTCTTGTCTATAGAATTCTTATGCATGTAACTTATACAGATATTCCAGGCTACTATTTCCAACTGAACTGATAATTGAAGCTAAGACATCACAAGCAACACCAACCAAAGACATCATTACTGCTGACCATACAACAACCATTTCAACATTGCTTCACCTAGATAGAATGTCAGACCTGGTATGAAACGTACGCCAAAAAAAAAAATTATTGTTCGGCTTATGCTAAAAAAAATTACCTATATACAGGACAAACAATTCACATGCAGAGGAGAGATAACAGGGGTCGATGGCTCTAACGGTTGGTGGTATAACGCATGCCATAAATGCAAAGCTGGAGTCACTAACAACGATGGAAACATATCTTGCACAAAATGTCTTGTTGTAGTGAACCAACCAATACCATGGTAAGAATCCATTTCAAAGAGATATCATTCAAATATATACATATATAGCAACATATATGATTGATCAAAAAAATACATGTACAAAGTCCCTGTAAATATCAAGGACAAAACAGCAGAAGCAAAATTCTTAATGTTTGGAAACCATTTGGAAACACTCCTCAAAATACCAGCAAGCCAGATGTCTCAGCTACCAACATCAGATCAGAATGAAACCCCAATGCAAAACTCGTCATGGACGTTAAAGCCAGTGATGTCTCTCTTCGTCAGATCATTCTGTATGCGCCCACCGGCAACCTTAATCAGCAGTGGATACCCTTATTCTGATCTAGTGTTCCTTGTTGGATTTTAGCAAACCAGGTCTGTTGTAATAATGCTTTTAGTTTGTTATGTTTCCTCATGTAATCCGCATGTAATATCCCTATAACAACATGCACATATATATGTATGCTTGAATGAATCCTATATAAAGTGGGGAGATTTAACTTTAGTTTTGGGTTTATAAATAACCCGCATCCAGCAACTGCAACCAGCCAACCACGTACAACTCTAGAGTTTGTGTATTTTTTTTTTTCGGATTATGCCATAGAAGTATCTCTTAGAACACTTTTGGACATCTAAGTCCAGGCAAGGAAACATATATATGGACTTTTAAGTCCAATTTTTTTTTTTTGATAAAAGAGGAC
The DNA here is from genome assembly GCA_963580455.1 of Euonymus europaeus. Taxonomy (NCBI): domain Eukaryota; kingdom Viridiplantae; phylum Streptophyta; class Magnoliopsida; order Celastrales; family Celastraceae; genus Euonymus; species Euonymus europaeus. The sequence goes on along the minus strand of OY756963.1, from coordinate 9,144,757 downwards.
GGTACCTCATTAATTTTATTTATAGCCTCACTTATGGCAGAGGAATACCGAGGTTACAAAAAGAGAGAGACAACCTAAGACAGCCTAAAAAACCAGAAACCATCATGAAACTAATCATGGCCAAAAGAAACCTGCACACTAAACATGACCAAACCTAGATCATAAAAACGACACAAAGAAATTGCAGTAAAAAAATAAAATAAAAAAAACAGCAAGACCTGCCACTGCTTCCAGCAACCAGCAGTGAATGACAGAAGAAAAAAGCACACCAAGCCCATAAATCTGCACAAAGAAACAAGCCCATAAATCTGAACCACCAAACAGCAACAGCATAGAGCCAAATCCAAACCAGGAAGAACCACAAAATTCGCAACCAATTCAGAACCAAACACCACACCCCAACAAACAGAAGCACAACATAACAGAATAACTAATCCAAATAAACTCCAGTATTCCAAATATTATTTTGAGAGGTACGCCAAGCCACTAACAGCTCCTCCTTCTCTACTCCAACTTTGGCAAAATGATCAGCAACATAATTGGCCTCCCGCCAAATATGGTGAAAAGTTATTGGAGGAAGCTGATGAAGATAGTTATTAATAGGATTAAAGTCCTGGTCGAGCTTCCAAGGATTCGAGGCAACCCCCCTTAACCAAGAGACAGAATTAAGTGAGTCAGATTCAATCATAATACCAAGAAATCCCGCCATATTAATGTCCAAGAGAAGCTCAAGAGCTTTGCGAATGGCAGCGATTTCAGCTGAAGAAGCATCATGAGCTTTGAAAGGACCCGAGAAAGTGCACAACAAATTTCCCTTTTCATCTCTTAAAACACCACCGATTCCAGCTTTGGACGACTGAAATGATCCATCTGTATTCCATTTTAAAATGCCATTCGGAGGGGCAATCCAGTAAGTTAGAGGTCTAGGAGACTTACTAATATTGCTCTTGAGATACCACCCATTAGAGGAACTCATAAGCTCTGGACCATTGTAAGGTAAATTAATGCCAATTGCTTTAATCCATACACCAAAGCGAATAAAGATTAGGTACAAGACATTTTTCCAATCAAGTTGGAAGTTATCAACAATCACCTTGTTTCTTTCGGTCCATATTGTCCATAAAACAGCTGCTCTGTCTTGTACACACGGTATGATTATCGATCGGTTCCAGTCTGTCGATCTCTTTCGTCTCCAACGATGAGGACGAGGTCGATTCCTTGTTGTAGTTCTCCAGCGACCCTCGTCGAGATCTGGTAAGAGATTAGAAGCCTAACAAAAAGCCGACCCACCATAGATTTCAAGTTTCACGCTCTTCTGAAAATTTCTTCATTATCAAAATGCGAAAGTAACGTCTAAATTCTATTTCGATCTGTATATATATATACACACAGTCACACACAGAGATTATACTAAAAGAAGCACTAGATTGTGGAGGGGGAGATGATAAGTTTGCATTGGACTCGGGGGAATTTTTGGACACGGAAGGATCTTTATGAAGGTTATGTTTTTTTCTTGGATTTTGATGGTAATTTTTTTAGTTGTGATTTTGAAGGTGTTGGTGAGGAAGTGAGTTTTTCTTTCTTTCTTTGTAGAGGTGGTGGTCATGGTTGGCTTGGGTTTGAAACACTTGATAGTTGAGACAGATATAAAGTATGAAATGTAACATCATATGAAAAGGTAACATTAGTAACATATAAAGTATTATTAAGAAAAATAACAATAAAACTTGTAGTCAGATGAAAAATTAAATTAGATGAAAGTAACATTAGAAAAGTATCGTAAGAAAGGTAAAATTAAGATCATTAGTAGCATCTGCAAAAGTAACATTAGATGAAGCGTAAACATGCATTAAGAAAAGTAACATTAGATAGAAAAATAATAATTTTAAAAACAGATTCAGAAAGTAACATTAAGATTTGTAACTTTTAGAAAAGTGAAATTAATAAAAGTAACATTATTATGAAAAGTAACATTAAGATTTGTAGCATTTAGATAAGTAAAATTATAAACAAGTAAAATTAAGGAAAGTAACAACAGTAAAAGTAGCATTAATAAATATAAAAATTATTTGAAAATTAACATTAGATAAAAAAAAAGAAACATTAGAAACATATTCAGAAAAGTAACATTAGATGAAAATTAACATTAGAAACAGATTGAAAAGGTAACATTAAAGTTTCAACGAATAAACTGCACCAACTCAGAAAGAAGCAGGTGTTGAGACTCATACCGTTTGAAAGATACGGATGTTAGCTTTTCGTAGAATTTTACGATTCGCGATTCAGAATTTTATAGAAGAAGTAATTCCAGTTTGAGCACAAGTTGTTCGGGAAGAAATTCCCTGTAGTGACATTAAATTTCAACGAATAAACTGTATCAATTCAGAAAAAGACCAAGCATCGAGGCTTATACCATTTGAAAGATAAGGATGTTAGCTTCCGGTAAAATTTTATGTTTTGGAATTCCAAATTTTATAGAAGAAGTAATTGCAATTTGAACACAAGTTGTTCGGGAAGAACATACCTGTAGTAACATTCAACGAATAAACTGCACTAACCCACAAAAAATCGCGACAAAGAAGAGATGGGGTGTGATTGTGGGGGCAAAAGAGGAAAATAGGGATAAATTTGGGGATGAAAATGGAGTTTCTTCAAATGAAATATGTAATGTCAATAATGGAATGTCCTAAAAAATTATTCCCATTTCAATTTCCAAGGGTTAATTGCATTTTTTACAACCTAGGGAGGGTAATCGAAAGATAAAAACGCAACACTTGAGTAATCCGAATTTCAATTTGTACGACTTCGATCACTCAAACAAAATTTGACCCTCCCGAACAATCAACGAGCTGATGTGGCATTAAAATATTCAAATGATGCGTCGCCAGCACAATGGCCGTGCGATCCGTCAAGTTATCATGAATCAACAGAGCAACGGGCAGAGCCCGCGTTGACCTTTTATCCAATAAATGCATCCCTTCCAGAAGTAGGGGTTTGTTGCACGTATTAGCTCTAGAATTACTACGGTTATCCGAGTAGTAGATACCATCAAACAAACTATAACTGATTTAATGATCCATTTGCAGTTTCACAGTCTGAATTAGTTCATACTTAGACATGCATGGCTTAATCTTTGAGACAAGCATATGACTACTGGCAGGATCAACCAGGTAACTTTCCTCGAGACGATGGCACAACGCATGGCCATTACAGGAGTCAACGGCTCAGTAAGGCCAAGGCAAGGACCAATGTCTTTCAGTTTGAGCGACGAGCGCCAGGCCCGGGCTTGTGATGAGGGGGTTTGAGCCCCTTGCCCACACAATTTTCAGCATCTGAGAGTACCAGCTACCGAGCATGGGCCAAGGCAGAAGCCAATGGCTTAGAGAGGAACACACAAGGCACCAACTAGTTCATCTCGCGCCCCATAGGAACGCGAGACGAAAACGAGCAACGTGGCTAATGAATACCATCGAGACAGGTATGCAGCAAAGGAACAAGGGAACCAAACTGGCAGTAGGAGACATGAATTCCCAAAAAAGGTGTAGTCCCCCTCACTTTTTTTTCCTTGGGCGCGACGCCTACCCTCAGTGCGCGCGGGGGACTTTTATGAGCGATGGACCTGTCCCCCCCTTATATATGTCTTAAGTGTAAAACTGAAACTGCTAGTAGGAGACATCAAAATCTCAAAAAGCGTAGTCCCCCTCAAATTTGAAGTAGAGTTCAAAATTTTCCGTACAACCAAGTATGAAAAATGTTTATTATGACCTTTTAAACGACCATACAAAATTTCAGCTCATTTGGAGTTGATTTACTTAGTCAACCCCCAAGTGGCCTAGATGTGGCCTATGGAAAATGGCCCCAGACCAAGTTCGGAATTTGCCAAACCTCCAAGAATGAAAGATGTTCATTTTGAGTTTTTAGGCTTCCATGCCAAAGTTCAGCTCATTCGGAGGTGGTTTGGTGGGCCATTCACACTTTGCGCTCGTCGGGGCCTAGTTTTGCGCTATGGAAAAAAAAACCTCGAACAAATTTCAAAATCTCCCGCACAATGCCAGACCAAATAAGCTTCTTATGACATTGTCTACCCCCTGGCGAAGTTTCAGCTCATTCGGTCATGGTTTGGTACTTGGTTCTGGCGCACCATGCCCTTTGGGCACCCCGAAGTGGCCTATGGAAGATGGCCCCGGGCCAAGTTCGGAATTTTCCAAGCCTCCAAGAACAAAAGATGTTCATTGTGAGTTTTTATGATCCCATACCAAGTTTCCGCTCATTCGGAGGTGGTTTGGTGGGCCATTCACACTTTGCGCTCGTTGGGGACTAGTTTTGGGCTATGGAAAAAAACCTCGAACCAAGTTCAAAATTCTCCCGCACAATGCCCGACCAAATAAGCTCCTTATGAAATTTTCTACTCGCTGGAGAAGTTTCAGCCCATTCGGACATGGTTTGGTACTTGGTTGGGGCGCACCATGCCCTTCGGGCACCCCGAAGTGGCCTATGGAAGATGGCCCCGTGCCAAGTTCGGAATTTTGCAAACCTCCAAGAACAAAAGATGTTCATTGTGAGTTTTTATGATCCCATGCCATGTTTCAGCTCATTCGGAGGTGGTTTGGTGGGCCATTCACACTTTGCGCTCGTCGGGGACTAGTTTTGCGCTATGGAAAAAAAACCTCGAACCAAGTTCAAAACCTCCCGCACAATGCCTGACCAAATAAGCTCCTTATGACATTTTCTACCCCCTGGAGAAGTTTCAGCTCATTCGGACATGGTTTGGTACTTGGTTGGGGTGCACCATGCCCTCCGGGGTACCCCGAAGTGGCCTTTGGAAGATGGCCCCGGGCCAAGTTCGGAATTTTCCAAACCTCCAAGAACAAAAAATGTTCATTGAGAGTTTTATGATCCCATGACAAGTTGCAGCTCATTCGGAGGTGGTTTGGTGGGCCATTCATACTTTGTGCTCGTCGGGGCCTAGTTTTGCGCTATGGAAAAAAACCTCGAACCAAGTTCAAAGTCTCCCAAACAATGCCCGACCAAATAAGCTCCTTATGACATTGTCTACCCCCTGGCGAAGTTTTAGCTCATTCAGACATGGTTTGGTACTTGGTTGGGGCGCACCATGCCCTCCGTGCACCCCGAAGTGGCCTATGGAAGATGGCCCCGACCCAAGTTCGGAATTTGCCAAACCTCCAAGAACAAAAGATGTTCATTGTGAGTTTTTATGTTCCCATGCCAAGTTTCAGCTCATTCGGACTTGGTTTACTTAGTCACCCACACATGGCGCTGGGGGGTGCTCCGAGCAGATCGAAGGATCACTTACACGTTGGTGCCCTGCTATACATGATGGCGGATGCCCTGCTATGGGGGGACGTTGGTGGGATCTTCGTGCCAAGTCCGCGGGGGGACTTGGGTGCCATTGTGGGTGGGGCGAGGGCATAGCCTCGGGGAGGTTCTCCTGGAAAGTACGGGTCTTCGTGCGGGGGGGAGGGACGAATCGGAGCGACATAAGGCTGAATCTCAGTGGATCGTGACAGCTAGGCCACTCTTCCACTTACAATACCCCGTCGCGTATTTAAGTCGTCTGCAAAGGATTCTATCCGCCACTCGGTGGGAATTGTACTTCAAGGCGGCCCGCGAGACTCATCCTGTAACGCCCCGACCCAAAGCACCCAATTCTTTGGGTCCACAAGCCAGAACACTACCCCAATAAACCTTAACGGTTACACATTACCTATAGTATGTAGTTTATACAACCCTAATTTAGTTAATATGCTACTTAAACATCAATAAATCAATCACATAATGATAACACATTGTCATACTTTACTCAAGTCTATCCGAAAACTAAAATCCAATAACTTGAATTAAACTAAAACTCGCAATAAAGTAAATTCAGTATGACTCTGCCTCTGTCACATGAGCATCATTCTCACGGATCCGCACGATCTCCATCAACCGCTAAATCAGTATAATCATCACATAAATCAAATCCTGCATCACGGAACATAGTGAGTCGAGGCTCAGCAAGTAATACTTATGCATGAATGCACATGAACCTCATCATTAGTAAAACAGTTAGCCATTTAAATCCTTTTTTTCATTACTCGGGCCCTTAACCTAGATAAACTGCTACAGAGCAACCGGTCGGGATTTTTCTTTAATTAGGTGCTCTACCAAAGAACACTTTCCAGTAAAAAATAGTTTGAATTTTCATTTCTAGTAAACCTCAACCTTAACCTTTCAGTACACCCTCCCTGTAGCAGTAATACCTGATTCGTAAAAACACATTTTTCCTTAAACTCAACTTTTCCTTTTCATGTAATGTAATGCATTGTGTTTATGAACAATAATTAATATACCACCAAATTATATGCAACACATCACCTTCAAGCACACAAAAACCGTCATCATATCAGTCACATCACCATTTTCGATTCAATCATATAACCATACACATCACATTCTACAAAGAATACCATAACAGTTTTGTTGTCCAATCATAGTAACCAAACATCACATATAGCTATAACATAAATAAATCATTTATATCACAGTTTATTCAAATCATCACAAATTCGATCTCATGAAAACATCCAGTCAGTACAAACATCATCATACACAGTCAAATAGACATCACTATCAGTACAAATAATAGCACATAAAATTCACAGATACCAAAGTTCCGTAATACAGTTGAGTACTACTTACCTTGTGAGTTTTTGTAAATTCCAATACTCTCACTATAATCGTGTATTCCTGAAACCCAATAATACCCAATTTTATCAATACCTATTTATTAAATTAACTTGAATAATTAAGGTCAAATTCGGTCAAACAGTCAGGTCAACTCACCGTAATCAACCGGGTCTTCCTGACCCGATCACCAACACGCGGGTTCCTACAAACCCGTCTAACCCAAAACACGGGTCCTTGCCGGTACGACAGCGGTGGCGTTCACCACCTACTCGGATGGACACAAGGAAGTCTGGTGAGTGCCTCAGTGTAAACAACTACCTGATTGGTAATCGGAAGAACCAGAATCGACGCCCCAAAGTCGCTGCCACCGTGTTTCCCTCCCTCTCCGTTGACGATTCTCCAAACCTTCATTCGATCCGAAAGTGGTGTCAATAAACTCGCCTATTCGTGCTCTTTCCTACGGTATCAATCTCATTGCTAAACCTCGCCGGGCGTGAGGATCGAACTTCCGTTGCCGCCCTTGCCTGAGTCGATGTTTCCGGTTTCGTTTCATGTTGGTCTCACTAGGGTTGCGTGCAACTCACAATTATTTTATTTTATTTTATTTACTTATTTGCCAATTTACATTTCCGTCCTCCCCATCTCTTATGTAATTACACTTGCCATCCTCTCCTATTTACAATTTTGCCATCCCTATAATTATTTTTCTATTCTACTTCTAGCTTCAAATTCTTAGTAGTTTTATTTTAACTCTCATTATTATAATTTCGGTTCTTATAATTTTTACTCCCTATATAGAATTGATAAAAAAATATCTTGATCATATTTAACATATCACGTTGCACAAAAATCATAATAACTATTACATAAATCGCTTTGCTCTATCACGTGAGCTATCCCATGATTTTGGGTGTTACAGTCTCCCCTCCTTATAAAAATTTCGTCCTCGAAATTGCTTACCTAAATGATTCTGGCTATTGGATATCAACTATCTCCTCCCACTACAATCACGTCACATTTCAAACTATGCACATAAAACTCAACTATCATATCGTTGAGGATACATGTCAATGCACACCTCCCGGAGACGTATTAAATGGATAACTATTCAGAGTGTTACAATCCCCCCACCTAATAAAATCCCATCCTCGAATTTTCCCAAACGTCAAAATATCAACCATTTATTCTAAACTATTGATTCCATAAAATTTAAGCCCGTTATACTTAAGATTGTTTCTATCGTTAATCCATACAAAAATATAATTTAACAACATTCGCTCTTTTAGTCCACAAATTTTACTAAGCCTAATAAAGTCTTGGGTTCCTATCTATTTAATTTAACTCTTAGATTTTCTATATTTCATTTCATATATTTTCCTAGTTCAACATGTATATTTTCTAGAAAATTAATTATCACTAGTATATTGCCTAATCGATTATCATGCGTCTCACCAAGCCTCTTTGCACATTATCTCAGTAATACGACTCATTTATCCACTACATTTGACATATACGAATTATTATACACAATCCAGATAATATGCGCCTATCGTTGGGACATCCCTATAATTTCAAATAATTTAAACAAACATTTCGATCAAAAATATAATATTAGAACACACCAAACACTAATGGAATAAACTAATAAACTAATACACATTCACAACCCAATCGTTCATTTATTCATTAGAATAACACTCGCTGTCACCCAAAAACATATCCTTCAGTTTTATTAACCTTAGTTCGTTCATAAATATAACTGTCTTTATAACCTAGTACCTAATGTAATCTTAATCGAGTTAATAGTATTTATTTGTATTAATTTGTTTGGTGTCTCTATTATGCTTTCGTTTAAATATTCTACGTATAATTTGGTTTCTTCAATAATCCTACTATATAGTACCTACTAATCTCTCTTTATGCGACAATTTCGATTGTTTAACTTACTTCCAATATACGTGCATATATATATATATATATATATATATATATATATATATATATATATACTGATATATTACAGGAACACATATACGACATCTGAATAATTTTAAGTGCTTACCTAATTAAGTTTTTTTTATGATATATATACATAAACACAATGGATTAATCTAATGATTAATTAATTAAAACCCACAATAAAGCGCTTACGTTTAATCTATGCCAAAATAGTATCTATCGAAGCATCGTCCCATATACATTACTGATGAACTACATCGCTCCATCACCCTAATATTGTCAATCACTAATTATCAGTAAATATAGTCATAGTATCTAACTCAATTAAATATGTCCCACATTTATACGTACATACACACTGGAAATATATATATACGGTACATACCCACTACACCACGTACATTTACTTTATGCTAGTGCCACCTATTTCCTATGTACATGTATATACATATATATTCAAGACAAATACACATGCTTTTATGACAATTTTGCGTTTTAGATAACCATTCAAATACAAATATTCTCTCAACCTTTCACATAATAATTACTTAATTCCTAACACGAAGCACTCACTTTCCATTTATGTTAACATAATATCATCCACAATATTGATTCATACATCGAGCCTAAAATAGTTAAAGTTCTCCATTTAAGCGTTTCGTACTTACTGTAACAGAATCTAATATCTCCTGGTGTTGTCATGTTATTTTACTAATATCTCCTTTATCTTAAATTCTTTTATAGAGTCATTTAATTTATCTATGTTTTAAGGAATTTAATATTCAATATTATGGATAAGTGTGAATTTATCCTTATCATAACTCATTTGGTCTCCCGTTCGATCTAATAGTTACTACCTTATATCGATTATAAATATATATATATGTTTTTTTTATTACACGTTTGTGATAAGTTCCTCCACGTTAAATACTTTAAGACTAAGTAGATATTACTCTCCATACTCTAGCCTTAATAATTTATTTTAATGGGTTCATTATTTATTTATTATTATTGTTATCATTATTATATATACATATATATATATATATATATTATCCATTTCCTAGACTATGCTAAAACTAAGAATATCTCTCTATAAAATTCATCACCTAATTTTTGGCTATCAATACCTCTCATACCTATCCTTAATTTGGTGTCCTATATTTTCAATGTTACTTTCTTTAATTCCATCATATAGCACATGCAACTTAGTTACTAACCAAAAATTAAAGTATTTCAGTTCATCTGCTCATACCCACTAGTGTACACATATCGCAAAACTATACATACAATTGAAGATGATTCTAATTATTTCTCCAAAAATCTCAATTAAACATATAATTATTTCACTGTAATTAACTCACTGAAGGTAATTTATAGAGTTCTCCGCTATTCTACTTCACCAGTATACTTCAATTAAGTGTCATATTTACTCACAATAACTACATCTTATAATTCACACAATTGGTTCTTTAAACATCCTTACGTGTGTGTGTGTACGTATATATATCCCCAAACATAAACTCATAATCAAAATAAATACTATATTCAAGAAAAATATAATAAATAATATTACACCTCATTCCAATACATAATTCCCAGGAAACATTCACAGAAACCCTTTTTTTTTTCTTGTTCGTGTATGAAATTTTGTTGATGCTATAAATATCTTTATCAGTATCAGGTTACTATGTCCTATAACCTTTCGGCCTATCCTTGATCAATGCCATCGTGACCCAACCAATTTATCATGTATCAATTCAGTATTTCACTTCTCGCCCCGTTATTATCTCATGCTACTTTAAATTGTCCTAATACTGATATTTTGTATATCCAATCATATTTTCTGATTCACGGATCTTTAATTATTCTTCTCAATTTAAGCATATACTACCTTTTGTGTCAATATCGATATGATATAATGAAATTATGTATCTCGGGTCTCTAATTCGTTTCATAATACTAAATTCCTAGCTCTACCTTCAATTTTACAAAAACTTTCATCCCCAATCGATCTTATATAGGATATAGGTTACTCCACTGAAATTAAATTCAATACATCGTAAAGTCATATTCCTTCCAGCATAATCGAGTCATACTTTTCATGTGCACGATACCGTGCACCACTATATACCATCATATATTATTACCATCGTTTCTATGATGACACAATCACCGTCGCACTTAGACTAACAAGCTAAATTATTTGATTTGTCTCTAAATTCGACATCATGCTTCATACATCAATAACCAGCAAAATCCTAACTTAAGAAAAATACTGTATTCTCCAATTCCATTAATCATAGACTTGGTCATGAATACACCTATCACATACATTTTGTCATTTAAGTCTTTCACAGTATACTAGTTCTCCACATCGACCTATCAAAATTCCTCTTCTTACGCCTGAATAACTCATATAACTATCTCAATCACCTTATTATATTTCAATACACATATGTATTCCAAGAGAAGTACACGGATAATTAAATATTCGTACAGAGCAATAAAATTTCATTTAAATCACTTACGTGTTGATGGCCGTGCTGATCCATGATGCTCATGTAACCCTATTACAAGTTTCATACTGTTACACATTTACACATGCTCATGTATTATTTTATTCTTAAAGGACCGTTCCTCTGATATCAACTGTAACGCCCCGACCCAAAGCACCAAATTCTTTGGGTCCACAAGCCAGAACGCTACCCCAATAAACCTTAACGGTTATCACATTACCTATAGTATATAGTTTATACAACCCTAATTTAGTTAATGTGCTACTTAAACATCAATAAATCAATCACATAATGATAACACATTGTCGCAACCGGTTTTGCGAAAGGAAATTTTAAAAGAAGAGTCTCCACCAATTGTAATAGGTGCAATTGGTTACCGATTAAAAATAGTTTGGTCTGCGAAAATCCAGAGAAAATGGGTAAGTGAGTTTGTTACGTGTGGGGAAGGTGTTAGGCACCCCACAACATCTGTTTTAAAACAGTTGTCAATTTAACTTTTATTATCCCATTAACTGATTTTTTAAGAAAAATTAATTATGGCAAGAATCATATATTGAGTAAAATAATTATACAAAAATATATTGAAATAAGATAAAAATAAGTTTGATAAAAACTATGTTAAAATTGAATAAAATAATTTTAGCAAACATAAAAATTATATTGAAAGTCTAATGTTGAGGATCACAGAAATTTTCCATCCAATGGTCCAATTTCATAGAAGCACTCTCACCTCAAGAATTTTTCCGATGGTGCATCCGATGCATACCCCAAATCGATTCCGTCGTAGGTAAAGAGTTTCGATATAATTTTTATACACCACAAAAATATACAATATAAATTTTGGAAAAGCATAAAATATAAAAAATAAAAATAAAGATAAAAATGAAGATAAAACAAAAATTAAATAAAAATAAATTTGAAATAAAAAATAAAAATAAAACAAAAATAAAAATAACAGATAAAAATAAAATAAAATAAAAATGAAATAAAAATAAAAATAAAATAAAAATAAAACGAAAATAAAATAAAATAAAAATAAGAAATGATAATAAAATAAAAATAAAATAAAATAAAAATAAAAATAAAAATAAAAGGAAAAATAAAAGATAAAAATAGAAATGATAATAAAATAAAACGAAAATGAAATAAAAATAAAATTGAAATAAAAATAAAAATAAAACGAAAATAAAATTAAAATAAAAAATAAAAAATGAAATTAAAATTAAAATGTTCGGAACCGAGTTTTTGTGGACTATACGATATTGAATTATCGCAAATTCCAATTCAATTATATTAACACTTTAAATCATACAATTTAAACACATAATCACATAGCACGGAAAAACACATTTTAAATAAAACACATCATCAACATATAATATAAATAAACACACATAAGAGGGACTCGGTTCTCGTTTTTTTATCATTTCAACCATACTATTAAATTAGTATGATTGAAAATAATGATTTATTACCGAAAGTCGGTTGAAGGCTCCGCACTTCATTAAAACTCTTTCCATCCAATGGTTGGGATTCTGTAAAATCATTTCCTCAAAAATCATTTCGGGATAGCATCCAATGCTTTCCCGTTTTGGCTCCGTCATCGGATAAATTAATCGATCATTTATCGTATAACAAATTATGAATCAAACAACACATTCTAAGCCCTTTAAAAATCAAAGCCCAAACATTACATATAATCCCTTGGCCCAATTAAACAATTCCTTTTAAACCACAAATTAGCAAAACAAAGAACAATCCCAACTTCATAACCATTACCACATTCAATTTAAAAGCCCATAACTCATTTTAACCTTGTAATTCATGAATCTTCTTAGCCCAAATTCATGCTCAAAACCAAGTGAATCATAAAAATCCAAACCAAATGAATACAACCAAAGCCCGTTATTCATATCAAAACCCATAACCTAAAGCCCAATACAACTTTAAAACTAAAAAAACAAAACACAAAAACCCAAACAAAACAGAAAAGCCCGGATCATTAAAATAAACCAAATCCGGCCCAAAACAAATATAAACCAAACCCAAGACAAAACAAACTAAACCCAAACCCGACCCAAAATAGCAAACCTGGCCCATTAATTATACAAACAAAACCTAAACCAAATAAAACTCGGCCCAGAAAATAGAGTCCAGCCCGTTACTGTTCACCATCTTCCTTCTCCAGCACACGTCCGGCGCCGGCAGCAACCATCACGTTTCAATCAGCGCACCTATAAGCACATCCGAGCAAAGCAGAGAAACCAAAACCAGAAACAAGAAAACAAAGCCACGACAAACATAAATCCAGAAATAAAAATCTAAAGCAAAACTCTCTCCGGTTTTCTCACCAAAAGCCTTTCGGGTTCCTCTCCAAAAACATCTCCGGCTCCTCCGGTTCGTCCGCCTTTTCCTTCCTTCACTCTGCCGTTCCAGCTATCCCCATCGGCTCCAGAACAACTGAAAAAAGAAGAAGAGCCCCCCCCAAAAAACCGAAACAACGAAAGACAGAAAGCACCCTTATGAAATCTGAAACCGAAAGAAGACAGAAACAACCCAAAATTCCACTCCGAAAAATCGAAAACAAAAGAAGCAAGAAAAACCGAAATCCCTCTCTCCAAATCTTCTTCTCCCCCCCTCTCAGAAAAATCAAAAACAGAAAAACGAAGGAAACCCAAAATCCTGCTGAAAACCGAAAATAGAAACCTACCAAAAAAAAAAAACAAATCCCCCCAGAAAAGCCGAACAGAGCAACCCCCTCCAATCGGAAGCCCCCTTCTCTCAAAATCTTCCTCCTTCCCCCCTTTCAAAATCGAAAACAGAACTCCCTATTTATACCACAAAACTCAAATCAAAATCCCTCAAAATCAACACATGCGGCACCCGTTGTTAACCCGAATCATCCTTCTGTTTGAATTTCAGTACCCTCTGGCCTCCTTTTTCTTCTTTCCCGTTGGTTCTCCATCTCTCTCCACCGTTTCTCTTTTTCTTCGTTTCATCCCTTGCGTTTCTTTCTCTCTCCCTGCTTCTAGAATTAGGGCTAACCAAATGTGGGCCGGGCTGCTAATCAAGAACACTAAAGCTCTGGGCCGGGCCATGTTTTAAAATTTTGGGTCTTGATTGGGTTATATGTGACAAACGGGCCTGTTTATTTGGGTAAACCCTTGGTTTTTTGTAATGGGCTAGGAAATTTAAATATTTGGGCTTATAGGGTCAACACATGAGTCTTTAAATTGGTTTATTGAATTTCATTTTAATTTTGGTCCATGGTTAATTCAGCCTATATTTCGAGCTTTATTATTATCTGCATTTTTGGATTTTTCTTAGCTAGTTTTGAGCCAAAATTGGGGTACAACAGTTGCCCCCTTTGCGGGATTTTACGTAGTAAATGACACGTAAAGGTATGGTATCCCAATTTTAACTGCGTGAATTTTTAAAATCAATCCAAAATATTTTAATCCGCCAACATAATTTAATCGAGAGCCACTCCCATCTCGACTAATCATAATAATTTTTTTTATTATAAAATGCTCGGGATCACTAAGGCCATTCCCGACTTGGCTAATCATTGGAAGTGATTTTATTTTAGATTTTTATTTTTATTATTTTTTTTATAAAATGCTCGGGATCACTAGGGCCATTCCCGGCTTGGCTCATTTAAAGATACTCGGGATCACTAGGGCCATTCCGGGCTTGGCTAATCATTGGAAATGATTTTATTTTATTTTTTAATAATAATTTTTATATATATATATATATATATAAAATGCTCGGGATCACTAGGGTCATTCCCGGCTTGGCAAATCTTAAAAGTGCTCGGGATCACTAGGGTCATTCCCTGCTTGGCTCATCTTAAAAGTGCTCGGGATCACTAGGGCCATTCCCGGCTTGGCTCATCGTTGTAAATGATTTTTTTATTTTTATTTTTATAAAGTGTTCGGATTACTAGGGCCATTCCCGGCTTGGCAAATTTTAAAGATGCTCGGGATCACTAGCGCCATTTCCGGCTTGGCTCTCACTTTTAATCCATGATAATAAGTTTAATCCGTCATGAAAGCATAATAGCTTTAATCTATCATGAAAGACTATTTTAATTCACAAATACTTTTAATTCACAACTTTAATCCAAATAATGATTTTAATCTGCCATAAAAGCGTAATAACTTTAATCTGCCATGAAAGGCCATTTTAATCCAGAAATACTTTTAATTCACAACTTTAATCCAAGTAACAATTTTAATATGCCATGAAAGGCCATTTTAATCCAAAAATAAATTTAATTCACAACTTTAATCCAAATAACAATTTTAATCTGCCATGAAAGGCCATTTTAATCCACAAATAAATTTAATTCACAACTTTAATGCAAATAACAATTTTAGTCTGCCATGAAAGTCCATTTTAATCCACAAATAAATTTAATCTGAATCCCGATGATGAAATGTGTTTTAATCCGAAAAATATTTTAATGCAAAAGATAACCTGAAATTTAATCTTAAAAGTTCAAAAACCTCTTAATGTGAAAATATGTTAATTTAGAGTTGAAGTAATGAAATTCGGTACATGAAAACTTCAAAATGATTGATGCATATGAATATGATGCTAAAGTCTGCTGCCACCATATACACTCGAGCAATCACTAATCATATTTTATAGTATCCCCTTCTGCTCCATTCTTTGATCAACTTGTTATTTCTGATCTTTTATTCATATATTCAATTTGAATCTGTCTTAATAATACGGCTATACCTGAGAAGATATAATAGACGCCAGAATGAAATATTTCAGAAATTTCACTAAGTGAATACTCGAATGAGAGTAATTTGAAAAGGAATGTTTGAACTTGAAAACGATATGACTTACTACCTGCGCTAAAAACTGCCCCAGTTTTTTGTGCGCCAATCAAATATATTATATGTCTATAAAAATTTTACCCTAATTAGTCATCTCTTATTCTGATAATACATTTTTCAACCCCAAACTTTTAGTTCAGATTTTTCCGAGCATAGGATGCCAATGTCCACCAATTTTCATAAGTTGATATTTCCTTTTTAAACCCATGTCATATGTCTAGCACTGAGTCCTCACCTTCATCATTGAATCCTATTTTAAAAAAGTCACGGATTTTTAATTTCCATAAATCAATCTTATCTTTAAAGGGTCACGACTCCCAAGATACCGATTTGGTACACAATTTTCAATAGATCATAGACTCATTTTTCAAAAGGCTGAACCACAGGTCCTGTTTTTATACAAGAAGACAATATTTTCCTCTGCTCTTGGGCATCCCGAGACTTCTTTGAATTCCTACAACTCTACATCACTCCTTGTGACTCTTCAACTTCACCTGTGATTGTCGAAAAAGGTAGATATTTCTTTAAAAGCGTAGGTAGGAATCGCTCTAAAAAGTGATAATGAACTGTCATTATTGTCATCCGATCACTAGCCTTCCTTACTGTCATTATTATGTCCCCTTTTTCCTTTTTTGTCATTTTTTCTTTCTTTTTCTCCTTTTTATCAGTCGTATTGCTCTGTTATTACCCATCTGCCCATTACACGTTCATCATCTTAACGGAGATGACCCTTCTCTAGTCCATCACTTCCTGCTTTCCATCGAATTCTCTTCAAATCCAGTCGACTTTGTTTAAGGTAACAGTTCTATATCTCTTTAGTTAAGATCTCTGTAATTTTGATTTCTTGATATCTGGTAATTTTGTTTTATAGATTAATGCCTTTAAACTTCGTATATGTATTTGTTTGTGATGGATTGAACTGGAGTTTTGTATTTTGTTATTGAACTGAAAACTTGAGAGATACAACCCAGAAAACAGAAAACAGAGGGTATATTGGGTTTCCGATCTCCCAACACCTAGAAAAACCAGAAGGAAAAAAAATCCAAAAATTTCCGAAAAAATCCTCAAACAAACCCAATCTAGACTCACAATTTTGCTCTTTTCCTATGGAATTTTCTTTTCTTCTGGAATTTTCTTTTTCTCATCGAATCCCTGGCGTCTCTTTTTCTCTTTATGTTCTTCCAGCAGCGCTGGCTGTTCTTCCCATTTCTTCTTCGCAGGATCAGTTTAAGAATCTTGGATTAAGTCTAAAGCATTTAGGTTAATTTAAAAGGCTTGGGCTGGATCGGTCCGGGCTTTAAACGTTAACCCAAGTTTATTTTGATGATTTTCTGATTGGGCCTATTCATTGGGCTTTAAGTGAATGTCCGTATAGCTTGTTATTTGATGTTGGGCTTTTTGACAAAATTGAGCCTAGTGCATTTAGTTGTTGGACATGTGTGATAGACCAAGGCATTTGGGTTCTAAATTCCTAATTAACAAATTCTAGGCTAATACATTTTTTTATAATTCTGACCTAATTATATGTTGGCTATTGGTTCTGAGTTATTGTTTAGCCTATTTTATATGTAATATTTGGGATCTATGATTAATTCCTAACAGTGATTGAATTTGTCACGTTTACAGTTGTTGCCTAGTGGGAATTTCCTCTTAATCGGAAGAGTGATGGATTTATTTGTGATGATGTTTTTAGTGTCTGTTCTGATATTACTATTTTATGTGTATTTGATTCTCCATTTAGTGTGATTGATTCAGTTAAGTGAGACATGTAATATTTGGATGTTTTATTATCTGAATAAAGTTTTGTGGTAATGTACTGAATTGACTTTTAATTTTTATTATTGGCATTATTAATTATATCGGTGCTACCTAGTTTCTGGAGGAGCCCATAATTCATATTCCCAAATTTTACTCAAATGTCAGAAGCGGCTACTTCAAAAATCGAATCAATTTATCCTCACAACATGGCAAAAAAAAATCCAAGAATTAACACAGGTCGATATTTTTGGGGATAAGCACCAAAACTGCCCCAGTTTTGGTGTGCACTGACTAATCGAAACCAACTCGCCTAAGGTTGCGTTGAGTCTGCTGCATCCGCCAACAAACTTTTCTTCTTGTCAACTTATTGCAACCCTACGAGGATAACATATGAATGGAACGCCCCAATGCATGAAACATCAATTTAAAATTCATTAACCCATTCTTCGGGTTCATCCTCAAATTCATCCCAAAAATCAACAAGATCATTATTAATGGGATCATCAAACTGAAAGGCTTCTTCATCCGTGATAAATTTATTGATAAAATCATCCACATGATCAATAATAAGATCAAATAAAATTTGATCACGGATTTGAGAGAATAGTGCTATTTCAAGAATATGCTCGCTTAGATCGAATGGTAAATTAAAATAATGAAATATACGCAAACATTCTATTTTGACAGAATCAGCATTTAGAATAGGATAACTCCAAGAACGCTCAAAATCATCCCCATAATGAATGACAACATTAATCTGTTCATTTTCTAATTCAAGATAAAGATGATTGGTTTTTGTTTGGGAAAAATAATTGTCAAAGATGGGGTTTGAAAACCTTTGTAGAATATTTTGAAGTGAAGTGGAAGCCATTTAAACACGAGAAAACCAAGCAGGAAGGACTTCAATGTGAGTGAAATCAAAAGCAAAACATCAAGTGATACCTGTGTGACAGTGATATTGGGAGGAATAATTGTCACAGTTAGCGGAAGACAGTGAGCTGAGGTGAGGCCCAGATAATCGTTGTTTTAGTAGAGGGTGGTGATGAATGGAGGAGACGGACAGTCTTCAATTTCCTAACCAAAGCCCCAACTCTTTCCTATTAAGACTCACGGCCAATTCTCTCTTTTTTTCTCCAATATTTGCTCTCCGAAAGTTTCTGATTTTTTCTCAGGCCTCCAAAGGATTCTTCCCTATTTTCTAGAAAGAGGAATATATATAGGGTGATAAGAACGAAGTTGAGAGTTATTTCAGATTTTGAAGAATAGACAAAAAGAAAAGAGGAGTGGAAAAAATGTGTGGGCTGATGTTGAAAAATGAATAAAGAAAAGAAGAGATGTGGAAAAATGTGTGGATAGGTGTTGAAAAATGAATAAAGAGGAGAGAGGTGTGGAAAAAACGTGTAAGTTATTGTTGAAAAATGAATAAAGATGAGAGAGGTGTGAAAAAATGTAAGGGTTATTGAAATAAAAAATAATGGAGTTAGTATTTGAAAAATGGGGTGGGCTTTTGTTTGAGCTTTGGATCGGGCTTGATTTTGTATTATGAAATGGTTTGGGTCGATTTTAAATTGGGTTTGGTTTTGAGTTATGAATTTAGGGTAAATTTGGTTTGGACAAAAATCCGGGTAATGATTTGGGTTCAAGTGAAGTAACGGGTCAGAGTTTTTCTTTGTGATGAATCATTCTAGGGTGAAATTCAAGGTAACGAATGGGACGCACCAAAAACTGTCCTAGTTTTTGTGCATATTTCAAATTACTGTCGTCAAACCTAAACACTACGAAGTCTTTTTTTGCACTTACGACAACATCAATACGAGACAAACTGACGACCCGTTCTGAGACCATTCACAATCCAACAGACTCATGTCGCCACTATCCTTCTCCAAATAACAGGAGTCTAAACTTGCAGTCTGAATTGAATGATTCATTTTATATTTTCCTTTATCGACTATCTAATTCATTAACAGACCGAGTTGTTCTTTTAGTTATGCTACTTCGAGACTCCGTTAGTGCTTGCATTTTGTTGATTCCATTATTGTGGTGAGTCGCGATTGCGAGCGGGTGTTGTAGTGGTGGCCGTGACTTTATGTTTTAAAAACCTCGTTATGTGCAAATGAAAAATTTTATCAGATTTAAAGGATGCAAAAATATGATGAAAAATGTGTGATGAAGGGAATTTTGAACCATATCGAATCTTAAGAAATTATCTATAATCCATAAAATCCCTTAATACATCTCATCAGTTTCAACGTTTATGAGCAAATATTACTCTGTCGACTCAACTGACACAGTTTTATGGCTTCTAGATAATGGCTCAATTTCGATAGTGCTCAAGATTCTCATGTATGCAATGCAAATTAAAAATAATGTAAAAAAAGTGAACAAAATCAAGAATATATACAAAAATATATATGTGCAAACAGAGTAAAAAAAAACTCCATCAAAACATCTCATGTAAAAAAAACAGAACCATATATACAATAGAGTAAAACATCTTTTAAAAAAAATGATAGGTAAAATCGTGTATGTGTAAGCAAGATAACATATGTATATATACAGTAAAATAAAATATCATATATACAAACTAAATAGAATCACGTATATACAAACATAACAACAATATATACTACACAGTAAGGTTAGAAGTAGTTTCCTGTGTCCTATAACTCTATGGTCATCGGTTATGGACAATCTAGGCTCCCGACTTATTCTCCCGCCAGTGTCCATTGCTGGAATAGCCTGGATCCCTCTTAATAGAGGAGTGGGTCGAGTGAGGATTTTTCGCGAGCCTGCACGGAGATTAAAATATCTCGAAGGTCTCGTTTACTTCATCCTCTCCTAAGGGTTTTGAGCCCGAGTTGTTGGACTCATGAAAATGTATTGTGCACAATGTGTGAGGACAATAATATACAAAAGCTCAACCAAAAAGTTTCAACCCCTTAAACTACAGACTTCAATAATTCCAATCTTCCAGCATAGGAGAGATTTTTCCCCATCCAATCTTGGATTAAACCCTCCACCTTCTGGAAGAGTGGGCGAAAGTGATTTACCAACATTCTATGGGGGGTTAGGGGAACCCCAAGATACAAAAAGGGAAGGTTCCCTTCAACAAAACCAGTGATATTAAGTATGGTTCTTTTTGTCACTTCATCCACACCTCCAAAGTAAATTGCAGACTTAGAAGCATTAATTTTCAATCCCGAGATACTGCCAAATTTAATTAGCCCCTGATATAAGATCCCAACCGATCTACCCCCACCTCTGGATAAGAGGATAACATCATCAGCAAAAGTTAAGTGAGAAATTCTAGGATTACTACACTTGGGGTGATGGTTATAGTTTGGGTTTAAAGTAGCCCCCTTCAATTGCCAACCAAAGTACTCCATGCATATAAGGAAAAGGTAGGGAGACATAGGGTCTCCTTGCCTCAACCCACATTGGCCTTTAAAGAATCCATGCCAAGCACCATTCACTGCAACCGAGTAAGAGGTAGAACTCACACATTGCATGATCCACCCCACAAATCTAGGTGGGAATCCTAGACCTACCATCAAATTCTCAAGAAAGCACCATTGAACAGAATCATAGGCTTTCCTAAAATGAATCTTGATCAAACATCTTGGGGATGCTCGCTTTCTACCATATTGTCTCAGCAACTCTTGGAGCAAGTGGATATTTTCTACCATGTTCCTTCCACCTAGGAAAGCATTTTGAGAGGGGCTTATAACCTTATATGTCACGTTACAGCATGAAATAGGTCTAAACCCCCCTACCTGTGATGTATTTTGCATTTTAGGTACCAAGGTAATAATTGCATGATTAATTTGTTTAAGAAGCCTTCCAGAAACAAAGAAATCCTTTACAGCAAGACATATATCCACCCCTACCACTGGCCACGCCTTCTTAAAGAAAGCAGAAAAATATCCATCAGGACTAGGAGCTTTGTCATTACCAATGCTAAAGACCGCATTTTTTACCTCAATATCAGTGACCTCAGCCATAAGAATGTCAAAGTGACCTAGCTGTATACTCGGCCCATGTTGGATTACCCCCGGGGAAATTGGCTCACATGGGACAGATGTTCCCAAAAGCCCCTGATAGTACTTTACAAAAACTTCACCAACCTCCTCCGTAGAAGATATTAATTTCCCTTCATCATTAGTAACCGAGGATATATAGTTCCGGCCATGTTTTTGTTTCAAAAGATCATGGAAAAATTTTGAAACTTTATCACTCCCTTTAGTTCCGGCCATGTTTTTGTTTCAAAAGATCATGGAAAAATTTTGAAACTTTATCACTCCCTTTAAGAAAGGCCATCTTTAGCTTTTGGCTAAAGAACTTTCTTTCTGCTTCTTGAACAGAAATTAAGTTAGCCTTCATTTTCCCACCCATCTTAGTAATTGAACATTATCCATATCATTTTGTAGTAGACCTTGGCCTATTTCCAATTCAGTAACAGCACTTCCAACCCTAGAAGAAATATGGCTATAATGTTTATTGCTTAGTTTCCTAAGGTGGCTTTTTTGTTTTTTCAGTTTGACACAAAGTCTATACATTGGGGTCCCCAACACATCATTCCAATTTTCCCCCACAACATCCAAGAAGGTATTGTGATCAGCCCACATGTTAAAAAACTTAAAAGGTTTTCTAACATGTTGAGCAACTAGATGACCAATATGGATCTTAATAGGCGAGTGATCAGAATAGGCTCCTGGTTGCAGGAACTCTACCTGACCAAGTAGGTTGTGAGAGAGCCAATGAAGGTTAACTAGCACTCTATCCAATTTGCACCACACCCTACCATTAGACCATGTGTAATGACACCCGACATAGTTGAGGTCCTAGATTCCTAAGGAGGAACAACATCTTCTAAAGTCAGCAATATCATATGAGGACACCACACCACCGTTATGCTTATCCGAAGGGGATAACATTGCATTGAAATCTCCCATTAAGATCCAAGGGTTTCTTGTAGTCATTCTACCCACTTTCTCCCATAAAGGCCTTCTAGCCGTAATGGTATTTAAGCCATAAATGAAGCTAGCCTCAAAGACAGATTGGTCCACTAGTGATGAAATTTTAGTGTGGATCATTTGATCACTTGTAGACATAAGCTCAAACTTCAGAAGAACATTGTTCCAGAGAATCAATATCCTAGCTGTACCCACACTAGAAAGATTAGATAGGTAACTCAAACTCCTAAATTTCCTCCGATGCATAAAGGACAGTTTGGTAATTGTCAACTTTGTTTCAAGCAAGCACATTAGATCCAAGCCATGTCTCTGCATAAGGTTGGTGACCTCATGCTGCTTAAGAGGGTTGTTTAACCCTCTTATATTCCAACATCCCACAATCATCGAGTTGAAGAGACATAGGCTCCCGCCTTGTCCCTGCCAACCTTTCCTCCAACATCTCCATGTCCTCTCCTCTGAATATTGTGACCCTCCGAGCCCCCTTGGGTACTCGGCCCATGATTGACCTTTCCCCTCTCTCCTCTAGGGATGGTAAGATCACTCCCAATTTGATCCCCAATCTCCAGATTATTGTTTTTGCCATGACTCTTGGCCTTTGCCTCACCAACCTCCACTATCCTCCTACTCCTATAATGTCCAGACATTTGAATTCTAGAACAAAGTCTTGTGGTGTGTGCCCCATTACTCGACACTTTTGACAAAATTTGGGTAGGGTCTCATATTGGACTGACTGCTCTAGGGTAGCACCATTAGGTAGCACTATGTCTACACTAGTTTGAAGAGGACCTAGAAGGTCAACTTCCACTAAAACCCTAGCAAAGGATAGCCCAGTTTTGGACAGAGTGAATTTATCAGAATATAAAGGCTTCCAAATACAACTAGCTAATTTAGCTAAACATCCAGCAATCCAACATTTAAGGGGCGAGCAAGGAAATTTAACCCATACAGGAACTTTTGTCATTTCTGACACATCAAAATTGAAGTATTCAGACATTGCTTTCAACATTAAGGGTCTCCCATACACAATGTAGGGGCCAGTATCAAAAACATCACATTTATGCTCCTCATTGGAGAATTTAAAAACAATCCAACTACTCTCATGCATGGTTAGGTTAGCCACAACTTTCCAATTATTTTTAACCATATCATGAATGGCTCTCATTCCTGGGAATCTACCAGCTATATACCCAACTAAGCATAGTTTCCAATCCTCATCCCCCTCCATGTCCTCTTCCAGGAAAGTACATGTGTCCTTATGGGTTAGTTGCATATGATAGTCTAGCCTAGGATGATCATCTTTCCTATTTTCAGCGAACAAATTTTTCCAAGAGGAAGCATTACCTTGTATTACCTTTGGCTGCGTGCCTTGTTCCTGGTTGTTTGTAGCTAGATTAGCCGAGGTTCCTCCAATTTCAAACAGGGACTTGGCAGCCTGCTGCTGCGTGGCTGAACCATCATCGCTGCCTAGTGCAATTTCCCCCACAACAATGCTTGATAGGCCCATTCTTTTCTTGTATGTTCCTGCTGCAGATTTGTTATGCTCCTCTATTTGATTTTTTAGGTCCTGAACTGGAGAAGAAGCCCACAATTCCGTACTCTCTAACTCATCTTCATCAGACCCAAAAAAATCAATTTGGGCCTCTGCATCCTCCACTTCCTCTGACTCCACTGGATCACCCACTAAAGCTTCAAGGCCAACCACTGGTTTCATCAAAAGTTCCTCTTCCCGAGTGGTATTTCTGTTCTTCACAGACACATTTTCTTGAGACCCCTTCTTTTTCATAATTTTCCCCATCAAGGTAGCTCAAGCAGCAGCCCCCAATAGAAAATGTAGAAAACCCAGGCACAATCCGAGTAAACCAGATTAATCAAAGTTTAAATTCAGCACAATTCCAACAGCCAAGCGAATAAACAGTTCCAAAATCCAGCAGCAATAGACAATCCCAAACGCAGTTTCAATTCAGCACCACCTAAGAGAAAACTCGTAGGAATAATTACAAGAAAACTACCTGGATCACGCTATGATGGTGAAGGATGCTCAAACCGATCCAGCCCAAAACAACCCCCCAGCAGTAGTGCCACCAGCTTGAACTCAAAGCACCGATTATTGTTAATGAAGAAGTATAACGAACGGACAGTTCCCTGTTCCTAAGTAAGGCTCAATCCCCTCCCTATGTCAAACCGCTACTAGGATCCACTCACGGCTGAGACTAAGAACCATCTCAACCCACAGCAAGGAAGCCCCTCCAGCCCAACAAAGAAAGATGAACCAGCTACTCCCCTGAAACCGACGCAAGAACCCACCAAACTTGACTCCGCTTGCGCTGGCTCAAGGAGTCCCAACCCAAGTCAACCCACCAGCAATAAGACCACCTGATTGAAGTTGAAGCTCTGATTTTTGGCGAACCACCTACCCGTTCACAAGTCAAAGCTCAAATCTCCACCCTTTATCAAACCGGCGGCAGAACCACCTACTGAAAACTGCTTCACCCAAATTGCAAGATACCAGCTCCGTGTTCCTAGATCGAGCCTCGAATCCCTAAAGCCCAAAGGGAGAAAACGGAGACGGAGACCACAACCAGAGTAGAAGCCCGATATATCCTATCGCAAGAACGAGCTAGGCTTAGCCCTTCCGGAAGCACTACCCCAATAAGAAGTTACGATTTTAGACCAAGAAAGAGATATAGGCACTCTGTTAACCCTACCCAACCAAGAACTCAGAGGAATCAAGGCAATGCCATGAAAATCAAAGGTATTTGACGGGAAGACCCGGGTAATGAAATAGCCCAGTTTTGAACCGTACCCATCCCAACTAAGAGAATCGAGACTCCCTTGCACTGAAATGCAATAAAGTTCAAGCCATTTTGGCTTCCCAAGAATCAATCCATGGAAAATCCAGAGAGATCCATGAAAATCAAATGGAAAAGCGCACGGTGGGAAATATTTCCACA